>JARQOC010000010.1:144361724-144448221 GCA_033576535.1 Allobates femoralis
TTTGTGTGTTAAGTGTTGTCATGTCAGTAGTATTTTGGTTCATGTTTTTTTAACGTCCCATGAACCATAAGCATGTTGGGATGTCCTGACTTTGATCCTTATCTACTCCTTTTCTTTTTGTTTTTGCCTTACCTTCCCTTGCTTTTGGTTTTTGTGTGTTCAGGCATTATTAGTTATAATTCCTGTCTGTATGTGTGCAGGTTCCTGACCACTGGGCTTTCCTTTGCGGGCTTACATGTTGAATTTCTCCTTGGCAAATCGACGATTGGACAGATTGTGCACAACACGTGCACGGAGATGTGGCGTCGTTTGCAGCCAATTGTCCTTCCTGAGCCCACAGAAGCCGATTGATACAGGATAGCTAAAGGCTTCCATGTAACGTGTAATTTCTGCATCGGTGCACTTAATGGCAAGCACATACGGATCAAGAAGCCACCCAATTCTTGGACCCTTTTTTTTAATTACAAACATTATTTTTCTATTGTTCTTTTGGTTGTAGTTGACAGCAACTATCAGTTTTTTGCGGTGAATATTGGGGCCTATGGGCGAACAGGTGACGTCAATATTTTCCGCAACTGCATCTTGTGTCAACGGCTTATTAATAAGGATCTAAATGTACGACAATCAACTCCACTCCCCGACTCCTAAGTGTAATGGATGCCCTCCACACCTTTCGGGTGGGCTGTCATCTTAATTGTCTGCCGCCAAATTGGATGCTTTGTCTGAGTGTGTGCACGCCACCGAAAGAACCACGCTGACAACCATGTCAAGGTAGAGCTTAATGACAAAGACCTTTATTAAGGGAGAAGTTAACAGTTATATACGACTCCTTAAAGGGTTATTAAAAGGGGTGCTAGTAGGGGTGATTGCATCATATTATGCTGAGTCTACATTTTATTCTGAAAAACATTCAATTCATATTCTGTGTGTTAGTTAGCCTTGAATTTAGCCTTGATTTCGTACATTCAGTCCTGAGACATTCTGATAAGGAGCTTCTACACTGCTACATCTAACTCAAAACATTATATACAATCTGAGACAGAAAAATTCTAGAGAAAAGTGCAGGAATTCATATAAACATGCTTTTGGAAGGTTTGGCTTCAATAAACTTATATAAATTATTAACTATTTATTGCCATGACATTCCCCCCTTTGGAGACATTCAAAATCTTACCCTAATTCTTTGCCCTAGGCGGCGAAGGGGAAAAAGGTAGAAGAAAGGGGAGGACACTTCACCAACATTGAGACAAACCGTAACATCGGAATCCCTTTGCAGTTGGCCTTAGCCGCATGCTAAACTGTACCTACTCTATCTTCTAAGATGGGTCTCAAGTTCTCGTAATTCTCCAAGGGATCTTGCGGCAATGGCAATGGCATCATTCTCAGGCATATATTTCTCCTTCATCATCGAGGCCTCTGAGATCTGCATACATTGTTGTCACTGTCTCCTTCATGGCGTGAGACATCATCTTCTTGATGCAAGTTATTACACAGCATGAAATTAGAGCCACTATGAATAGAACACAAAGAATTATTATGCCTAGTTTGATAAGTGCTCTCTGCTATCCATCCCACCACCCAAACCAAGTGTCCCATGCATCCTTAACACCAGAATTATGAGCTAATTCTTCTAACAGGTCTGTGAGTCCTTTTAGGGCTATGCTCCCATCTACCCTTGGTCAGGATCATGTGGTCTGGCAGGCTTCTACCCCATTTATCTTTGCGTTCTTTTGCCTAGACTGGTCTATATTCCCCATATTACCCATAGATCTCGTGTCGTGTGCATCTATTTACTATGGTGTAGAAATCAAACTGATATGTGACCCTTGTAGCTGTGGTACTAACATGACCTCCCGTATGATCTCCCATATTCCCTCCTACATGACCTTCCACCATTTTGTGACCTTCTCCCCTCTGCTTTAGGGTAGGGACACACAGTCAGTATTTGGTCAGTATTTCACATCAGTATTTGTAGGCCAAAATCAGGAGTGGAACAGTCAGAGGAAACATATAATAGAAATATGTGCTCCACTTCTGCATTTTTCACCCACTCCTGGTTTTGGCTTACAAATACTGATGTGAAATACTGACCAAATACTGACTGTGTCCCTACCCTTATACTGAGTGTGTATATCAGGATTAAGGAGCAAAACAACCATTTTTGGCTTCTGGATCTGGGGCCTTCTTGCAGTGGGATGCGTGGATTCATGTAGGCCTTCCTTCCACCTTCACAGCCATGGAGGTGACCAGGAGGACTTGGAAGGGGCCGTCGTATCTGGGCTCGAGGGCACGTCTGCTGAACCTTTTGATGAGAACCCAATCTCCTGGCTGGATCTGATGGGTCCTTTCCAAGCTTAGAGGATCTGCGAGAGAGCAAAACACTCGAGAATGTATTTTAGTCAAATGCTTTGTTAATTCGGTGACAAACTTAGTCAAACTGTCATATTGTAGGGTCAACTGTTGGGGAAATACAACCCTAGTCTGGGGGCACTTCCAAACAGAATCTCATAGGGACTTAGCTTAGTTGCACTAGCTGGGGTGTATCTGACACTGAACAATGCGAGGGGAAGACTTTCATGCCACGGCTTCCCTGTTTCCTGCACTGCTTTCAGCATTTTTTTCCTTTAATACCCCGTTTCTTCTCTCGACCCTTCCTGAATTTTTGGGATGGTACGGAGTATGAAGAGCTAACTCTGTCCCCAGGGCCTGCCATATCTCTTTGGTCAGATTGGCTGTGAATGCTGGCCCTTGGTCACGCTCTATGGTTTCTGGGACCCCATATCTGCACACTATCTCTGAGAGGAGTTTCTTTGCAATGGTTTTAGCAGATTATTTCTTCACAGCGACAGCTTCTGACCATCCAGAGAATATGTCCACGACTACCAGTGCATATTCAAATCCTCCTGAGGATGGCATCTGAATGTGGTCAATCTGTATGCGTCGGAAGGGGTACAAAAGTCTAGGTTTACACATCTGTGGAGTTTTCTCTGTTTTTCCTGGGTTACACTGGGCACAGACTAGGCATCCTCTGGTGTAATTTGCTGCCATTGTTGAAAAGCCAGGTACGTGGTAGTACTGTATCACAAGATTGTGCATCTTCATTTTTGATTGATGGGTGAGGCCATGGGCCCATCTGGCAATCATTGGGTAGAGGCATGGTTTTCCTTTCAGTAGTATCAGATGCTTCTTATCTTGCACAGCTCCATCTTGGATCCATTTTTCCTTCTCTTCATTGGATGCTTGCTTCTGCAGGGTCAGGACCATGTTCTCCCAGGATTGTTCATACGTCTTCTTCTTGTCCGAATCTTCTTCTTGTCCTGAGTCTTCTTCTTGTCCTAATCTTCTTCTTGTCCTGAGTCTTCTTCTTGTCCTGAGTCTGTCAAGAGATACAAGTTGGAGGGTTCTGTGATGAGTGGCTTTACTGCTGCTTCCGTTGCTGCCCTGTCAAATGGCCTGTCAGCCAAGTCATTCCCCACGGCTTCTCTTGAGGTCCCTCCAGTGTGTGCCTTTACCTTAAGTACCGCGACTCTTTCTAGCATCAGAAAGGACTCCAGCAATTCCTTCACCGCTCTATGGTGGCGTATTGGAGTTTCATTGGCTGTAATGAAGTCTCTCCCCCTCCAGATAGGCCTGTAGTCATGGCAGATGCCAAGAATCAGTATAAATGTTCGCTTTCTTCTGGGCTGTCATCTTGCAAAATTCGGTCAATGCAACCAATTCTGCTTCATGTGCAGACATGGAGGCGGGTAGTGGTTTGACTATCAACACAGTATCTTCTGTGACCACCGCCATACCCGTGTGAAACCGTCATTCTTGGTCCGCATATCTTGATCCATCCACGAAGAGAGTAAAATCTGGGCCTTCCAGCGGCGTATCTGTGACTGTGTCAAATCCGGAGGTTTCTTGTCTCAAGACAAGTCATGCTGAGCCATTTCAAAGTCGGCTTCCTCTTCCACCGAAGTGTCAGAGACGTCACACTCCCCCCTTGGAAGAGGGAGGAGAGTTGCAGGGTTCAGGACATCACACCTGGAGATTGTCAAGTTGTCTGGGAGTAGAAGGGAACATTGTAGCCGTAGGTGACGTGCAGCAGAGAGATGTTTAGGTTGGGTCTGGGCCAGAATAGCAGTGATATCATGTGGAGCCTTCACCTTCAGACAGTGGCTATAACATCAGCAGTCTTGTCCAGCAGTAAGTGTGTAGCAAAAACAGCTCTCAGGCATGAAGCTGCTCCACGGGCAACTGGGTCCAGTCTGGCAGAGTAGTATCCCAGTGGGCGCTGTCTTTCCCATGGAACTGTGTTAGGACTCCAGTGGCATGTCCTTTCTTCTCCATCACAAAAAGGCAAAATGGTTTCTTGTAATCAGGGAGTCCAAGGGCAGGAGAGCATATGATGGCATCCTTCAGCGTGTAGAATCCATCAATGGCTTCAGTTGTCAGACAGAAAGGAATGTCTTTGAGGCAATCATAGAAAGGCTGCATGTGGACTGATGCATCCACGATCCAAGGATGGCACAATCGGAGTATCCAAGACAGTGGCTTCATTCACTGCCCGTAGATTTTGCACCATGCGAAACTTGGGAGGTTGTCCCTTTGGCGTTTTCTTCTTGACTGGAAACAGTGGGGTGTTGCATGGTGACTTTGTCAGGATGACTGCTCCATTCTTGACGTAAGGCGTCAGTTGTTGTGTCATAGTATCCGATTGGGCAATGGAGAGAAGGTACTGGTGCTTACGGGGTAAGCTCCTGGTTTAAGCTTGACTTCCACTGGCTGGACTGGGAGCATTCCAATGTCTTCAGGGCCTTGGGCCCACAGGATGTCTGGTATCTGTGAAAGCCAGGCTGCATCCGTAGGTTGCATTGTCTCAGCAAAGTGAAAGAGGCCGAAAATCCGTGAAACTTCTTCCTGGTCCAGAGCAGTAGTAAGTGTGACAGTACCATTTTCCTGAAAGGAGATGTTGGCGTGTAACTTCGTCAGTAAGTCAGTTCCCAGTAGGTTGACTGGACAGGTGTTGGACACTACCAATTGAGATAACATGCTCTGTGTGGGTTGCAGGCTGACACGGAATGGGCGGGTCATTGGGGTATACTTGATGACTCCATCAACACCCACACATGGGATGGTTTCTTCTGTGAGGCAGTCTGAGTCAGTATCCACTAAGAAGGGCATGGATCTTCCTTCTACCTCCATACATACAGTAGGAGTCGGGCCGCAAGCTTGTCTGTTAGCTTTGCAGAGCATATTGTAAGTTGGTGGATCCGGCTTGCCTATGTCCTATAGGTGGAGGGGGCGGGTGGCGGTGTTTGAGGGAAATCCTGTTCCTCCTTATGTGGCCTATTTTCCCACAATTATAACAGGAGACTCCACTTCTTGGTCCTCCCCTGTTTCCTGGGTTCTGCGACACCATAACATTACAGTTCCGGGGAGGCTTTGAAGGCCTGTTCATTTCTATGCCCCTCGCCACCTGAAATATAATATCCGGGTCCAATCGTCTGTATTCAGGTCTTGTCGTCTGGACCTGCTTTTGTAAGGGTTCAAGAAGACCTTGGACGAAGGCTTGTATCCATATCTGACTATGGGACTTCTCATGGTGATCAAATCCCAGATCTGTGAACATCTGATTCAGCCAATAGTAAAACGTCTCTACACTTTCTCCTCTTTCTTGCATTAAGTCTTGGACAGATATTGCTTGTTCTGCCAGACGATCCTCAGCCCAGGCATACAGCTTGAGTAAGAAAGCTTCACCAGACTCGAATGTTCTCCGATATTCCTGAGTACCTGGTGCAGGCTCCAGAGCTGGGTGCATCACTGGCCAGAAGGAGTCTCCTGCTTTGATTTCAGCCAATCCCATAAGATCTTCCCATGAGGCAGCGTAAGTATCCTGAATCTGGCTCATCTTCCGATGAAAGGGCATAGGTTGCTTGTTAGGGTCCAGTAAAGTGTTCACCCATGTGGCAGCTTCCTGAGACTTCCAGGAGACATATCTGCCTCGCCTAGGACGGGAAACAGGCTGTGGAGGGTCTTCATACTGTGCCAATCGGGGTGGTTGATCTGAGCCATGCGTAGAGCTGCCTGTTCTGGCCTGCACACCCCGGTACATTGATAAGGTCTGTCTCCCACCTGCTGCTCAAAATTGTGACAGTTCTGTCTTCGTTAAAGGCATGCCTCCATGATTTCCTAGTGATGAGAGGGGATCCACTGATGCTGGGGAGAGATACTGTGGAATTTTTGGCCTAGCTACAGGCCCAACTGTTAGATTCTCCTGTCCCCATACCATCTGATATTCGTCTTCGGCAGCCTCCTCCTCTCCATCTCCTGTTTCATCCCCATCCCTGTTCATGTATATTCTGGATACTGCTGCAGAGCAGAGTCTGGTCTGTGCTAGGACGGCGGCAGCTTGAGACGAAGTGGGTGCACACTGGCTCACTGGAGTGTAATGTGTGCCATCCATATTGGGAACTGGACACAGGGTGGTGGGTCTGTGTGGGTATCTGGAATGTGTCAGCATAGGCACAGGTGTAGCAGCTTCTGCCAGTGTCATCTTGTCGGTATACACGCATACACGTCATGATGTTCAATCTACAATAACTTCCATAACTTCCTTGTATCCTTATACCATGCTTCTGCATCTTCTAAAACCTTGGCGTCCTTCAAAAGCCCTCTTTTACTTGTTCTAAAATAGGGGTGAGAATGCGCAAATAAGGTCTTATCCTTAGGAGACAGGATTCTTACGGTGAAATCTAGGAACTGCTCACCTTATAGGGTTGTGTAGCACACAATCAGCGAGATTGCTCAGAACAGTACAGTTGCTGCCAGGACCGTACCTCCACAGGTCACGATAAGCTTTTTGCAGGACAATGTACCTCGTGGTCCGAGCTGCTGTGTTCGTATGATAGAAAAACCAGATACAGCGGTATGTCTGGGTATGGTAGTAGCTAGTTTATTGTCCAACGCGTTTCGGAGTCATATCCCAAACTCCTTCCTCAGGGAACATCAAGATTACAGTGCAGACAATCCTTTATAACATGAAAACGGCGCGAAAATCAAATTGGATGTGACGTAGGTGAACAAGGGGTGTGTGAGTGACGTCACAATGTTATGTATACAAATGCTCGTAACAGAGTGATTAATTGTGAGATAGTGAAGAGAAATCACTTATCAAAGGGTTAAACAATATACATCAAAACCAAGATTCTTTTCTGTTATATCACTTTGTGCTTATTACATATAATAAAGTGTAGAAAAGAAGAAAAAGAAAAAAAGCCGGTGAATGGATTAAAACCTATGAGAGCAAGAGCAATAACATTTTTTTTTTAATTAAATGGTGTGTTTGTTTATCAATTAACCCTAAATCCTTTTAGGGTTAAAAATGAATTATTCTCTAGTGAGAATCGCTCATGTCATATTGGAATTAGCAATTACACTCTATAGTAAGGATCTTTATTATTCCAGCATTAATACTTATACTATATTTATTCCTTCTCTAGATGCCTGAAAGACTATCGAAAGGAAGAATCATGTAAATAAATTGAGGAAAGGCTGGGAAAACTAGCTAAAAATATATATATATATATATATATATATATAATATAATCATAATTTATAATAGACAATGTTTTTATTAAAATTTATAAATATGTAAAAATATAATGTATTTAATAAACATGTAATGTATTTAATAAAAATGTGTATATATATTAAGATATGAGATATAAAATTGTAAATGTTATATCAATAAAAATGTTAATAAAAATGTATTAATAAAAAGATATACTCTCATAATCAATAAAAGTATATATATATATGATATGTTTCCCTACTATTCAAGGAGTACTGGTTAAATTGTAAAAACCGGATTACTTTTAATGTGGGAACAGCCAGTTCTGAGCTCTATTTCTCTGTGATACAATTAGAAAACCGGTCCGGGCTAAAACCGGTGACTCTGATGTGATCCGGGCGCAGGAGCCTATTAACAGGGAAATAAGGTTGCAAAGAGTCGCGTTGCTCTTATTTGAATCAAAGGGAGAAATTAGCAGGTACTTAGGAGCTGTCAAAAGCTTATGCAGAAGTCTATAAGGAGTGATACAAATTGTAAGAAGTGTCTCTCATTAAAAGCAATGGAATTTCAGCAAATAAATATAAGAACAGTGCAAGTCAATAGAAGAAGTCGGATGGCATGTGTCATAAGTCAGAAGATCCAAACAAAAGACATCAGGGTGCACAAGACCTGGGAGCGCATCATGACAAGATCGAATCCACAAATCACACAAATACAAAAGGTAAAACAATGGGTGCAAATCATAAAAATGACACCAACAGATATATCCAAAATTATATGCATACAAAAAGGAGCACGAATGGGGTCTCTCTCAAATCACCAATGGGTGCTGAGGAGTGTACCCCACAAAATGGTTTCAAAAGGAGTAAAACATTTTTGAAAGTTTTTTTAAAAACCCAAATCAGGATATAATTTCAGTTACAAGGTTTAACCCTTTAGGTTTTAAAGTGTCCAATTTATAGATCCAGAATTTCTCTTTCTTGGTAAGAGCACCAATTCTGTTATTGCAATTAGCGGGTACATGGTCTATGGCAGTGACTTTTAACAGTGAAAAATCCCTATCATGTGTCAGATTGAAGTGGCTAGATACCCCATGTTGCTGGAACCCTTTTCTTATATTGGACCTATATTTATTAATACGGCAGTGTAGGTTCTGAGTTGTCCTTCCTATGTATTGAATGTCGCATGGGCATTCCAGCAGGTATATTACATGCGTGGATTCACAATTCAAGTCATGCTTAATCTGTAATGTTTCCTTGGTTATGGCGGACTGAAAAGTGCTGCGTGTTTGGATCATTTTACAACACATACATCTCTTTTTATTGCATGTTTTGGAACCTTTTGCACTGGTTTGGGGATCTTATTTGAATCAATAATCTTAAGTCTACTGGGTGCCAATAAGCTTTTTATGTTGGGTGCTCTTCTGTATGTCATCCCTGGATTTTTGGGCAGAATTGTGCCTAGTATGGGGTCATTAAACAGTAGTGGCCAATGTTTCTCAATTATTTTCCTAATTTTACCATTCTTTTTGGAAAATGTAGTGATGAAATTATATGTAAATTTATCCTCTGAGATTTTCCTCTCTTTATTATCACTATTCAGTAAAGCTCTTTGCGGGATGTCTTTACAAATATCATATGCATCATTTATTAAACATTTTGGACACTTTTTTTGTATAAATCTGGTCTTCAGAATTGTAGACTGCTCAGTGAAAATTTCTTGATTAGTACAGTTATTTCTGATCCTTTTAAATTGGTTTAAAGGGATATTACGTAGCCATTTCCCATAGTGGTTACTTTTAAAATGTACATAACTGTTCCTGTCAGTTGTTTTGAAGAATGTTTTAGTCATTAATTTCTTATTTTCTATATAAATAGTCAGATCCAGAAAATCAATGGTATTCTCATGAGGTTCAAATTTCAAGACCCAGATATTATCAATCAATTCATTCAAAAAATTATATACATTAAAATGTTTAGAGTCCCATATAATGAATACATCATCAATATACCTTTCATACAGTTTCAATCCTCCAGAGTGGGTATTATTGTACATATATATATATCTTCGAAAATCCCCATAAACAAATTTGCATAAGAGCAAGCGACTTTAGAGCCCATAGCAGTCCATTTTGTTTGATAGTAAAAGGAATCCAAAAAAGTGAAGAAATTATTCCTCAGAATGAATTCTAATCCCTGTCATCTGTTGTGTGGGTATTAGGGATGGGCGAATCTACTCGCTAGGACTCGTTACTCTGCGAGTAGTAAGAGACTTGCAGGACTCGGTACTCTGCAAGTTTCCCAGCTTTTACTCGCACAGTAACGAATCCAATGCAAATCAATGGCAATCCTAGTTTTGTCAGAGATTCTGACAAAACTAGGATTGCCATTGACTTGCATTGGACTCGCTACTGTGCCAGTGATAGCAGGGAAACTCGCAGAGTAAGAGCTGTCTGCTCTGTGAAGCTCCAGGGTCCTAGAGCCCGCCTGCTGCCTGATGTAGCAGAGCTGAGATTGTTCTCAGTCTGCTCATTCCCTGTGCATAGACATCTATATCTATGCACAGGGGATGTAGCAGAGAGGACATCGCGTTTTGGACTACGTCGGACGGAAGAGGATTTTTTTAATTAAAGATGGAGTCCCTAATGGCTTTTTTTTTTTATTTCTAATAAAAAGTTTTCTCTGTGTGGTGTTTTTTTTAACCCTTTATTGGAGATTCTTAGTGGCTGGGTCAAACCTGGCCTGACATTAAGAATCTCGGGCTTAATACCAGCTTGTATAACAAAGCTGGTATTAACCCCTTTATTACCCAGCGTGCCACCGCCACCAGGGCCGCTGGAAGAGCGGGGTTCAGCGCCAGAGGATGGCGCTTCAATGAACGCGCCATCTTCTGGGGCGGCTGCAGGCTGCAATTTGCAGCGGGGGGTGCCCAGAAAGCTTGGGCCTCCCTGCACTGCAGATTCCAGCCCCCAGCTGCTTAGCTGTACCTGGCTAGACATAGAAATTGTGCGGAGCCCCACGCATTTTTTTTTTTATTATTTCATGAAATTCATGAAATAATAAAAAAAGAGGGCTCGCCTATATTCTTGTGTCCGGCCAGGTACAAATAGGCACCTGGGGGTTGGGGGCAGCCCGTCGCTGCCTGCTGGATCTGGCTGGTTCCAGAAATACGGCGAAGCCTACGTCATTTTTTTTCTGAAAAATCACTAAACCAATCCTAAAATAGGCACTGCCTCTTTATTGACCCCTGGACCATGGTCCAGGGGTTAATAAAGATGCAGTCCCTTTTATTTACATTGTTTTATGGATTTGTCATTATCTATGATATATGTATATAATGAAGCCACATCTAATGTCAATAAACAGTATGAGTCTTCCCAAGTGATCTTTTCCAAAATATTGATGAGTTCGGTAGAATCTTTCAGATAACTGTTTAGAGATGTTACATGGTGTTGTAAAATTTTATCAATATAGTGTGCCATATTGCTTGTCAAAGAGTCTATCCCCGCTATTATAGGTCTCCCAGGTGGATTTTTTATGTTCTTATGTATTTTGGGAAGATGGTGTCTGAACACCTTGAGTACTGGAGAAGTGCCAGGGATTGCTATATAACCAGTTTCTTCCCGTGCATATGGCACGTCAGTAACACAATTTATTATCCAGCCAGCGGGTGTAATTGTTAGCTCTATACCTTGTCTACACAAGCGGCATGTCATCTGGAGAGACGGAACAATCTCATCACTACCATCATTTACGTAAATTACGTACCCGTCTACCACCGCAGCCAGAACTACACTCCGTCCTCAGCTTGTGCGTGCGGGGTGGGAAAACCATCAGCCATATCAGAGGCTGGAACACCAGTAGTGAAACCATCGGCCCTCCTTTCAGGGGCCGGAAAACCACCAACCCTATTAGGGGTTGGAAAACCATCAGCCCTATCCCCTGGGAATAGAGCTGGAAAACCAGGGAAACAGAATCTCCCCACTCAGCCCCGTCTCTCCGTTCTCTGTGCCTTTCTCTTTTTCTATGTACTGAAACTGCAGTAATGATAGCACTGACATAAACACAGATAAACTCCGGATCAGGTTGCAAGAACACAAATAAGCACAAATAAGGCAGACAATTAAGGAATTCTCAGGACCGGGTTGCAAGTGCTAGGACTTCTCAGATCAGGTCATCTATGTCCGAGTCTGACAGCCAGCTACCTCCATCCCTTCACGGAGACACAGGAGGGTCTTAGGTAAGATAAATCATTTTCTTACCTCTTTGTAGCCTGCAGGTCTATCCCTCGTGTATGATCCGTCCTGGGAATAGAGGTTCAGTTGTGGCTGTCATCCCCTGGACATCTCGTCCTAGCCCCACGTGGGTGCACCAACTGTAATGGATGCCCTCCACAACCTTTCAGGTGGGCTGTCATCTTAATTGTCTGCCGCCAAATTGGATGCTTTGTCTGTGTGTGTGCACGCCACCGAAAGAACTACGCTGACAACCATGTCAAGGTAGAGCTTAATCACAAAGACCATTATTAAGGGAGGAGTTAACAGTTATATACAACTCCTTAAAGGGATATTAAAAGGGGTGCTAGTAGGGGTGATTGCATCATATTATGCTGAATCTACATTTTATTCTGAAAAACATTCAATTCATATTCTGTGTGTTAGTTAGCCTTGAATTTAGCCTTGGATTCGTACATTCAGTCCAGAGACATTCTGATAAGGACCTTCTACACTGCTACATCTAACTCAAAACATTATATACAATCTGAGACAGAAGAATTCTAGAGAAAAGTGCAAGAATTCATATAAACATGCTTTTGGAAGGTTTCTGAATGGCTTCAATAAACTATAAATTATTAACTATTTATTGCCATGAGGAGCCCCTCTCCCCTTTGTGCTAGTATTTGATGAGGCTTTCCAGTTGAGGCGGGAAGTTATGCACCCATACCCCAGACGTTCCTAAGACTACCGTTGTCGTGTCTTTAATTTTAGGTTAACATGTGCCAGACAAATGGTGGAATGCATATTTGGGATTCTAACTGCCAAATGGCGCATACTGATATCACCCATTCAACTGAGTGAGACACATGTTGATACGGTAATTAAAGCCTCTGTCATCTTGCATAACACGCGTTTACGAGATCGGCCTAATGATGATTCCTCATGTGTCCCTCAGTCAACAAATTTGTATCCGCCGGTATTATTGGTTCCTAGGCGGAGGCAGGAGCCATCTGCACTCGGGAACTCACGTGCGGGAACAATTTGCGGATTATTTTGTGTCATCCAAGGGTTAGTCCCCTGGCAGGATGACTCTGTCACTGGGGCTTGGCTTTTTTTAAGCCCACATCATCAATATAGATGTGTTTTGATGTGTCTACAAAACGGAACAGCATGCATTGTGTGACTCATAATATGTGGTGTATAATATTTAAATTATTGTTTGCGTCTTATCTGTTACGTGTGAAGAAAACACAGAGATTTGTTTTTGTTTTCTAACACACATAGTAACATAATAACAGTTTTAAAGTTGAAGGAAGACTTTAAGTCCATCTAGTTCAACCCATAGCCTAACATGTTGATCCAGAGGAAGGCAAAAAAAAACATGTGGCAACACTAATCTCCACATTGGGGAAAACATTCCTTCCTGACTCCAGATATGGCAATCAGACTGTTATTGATAAAACTCAAAACATCACAAAAGAGATATAATTGCCTCATATGACTCTTTTTTTTAGTGGGTTACAATTCAACTAAATAAAACAACA
This sequence comes from Allobates femoralis, assembly GCA_033576535.1. Lineage (NCBI taxonomy): Eukaryota > Metazoa > Chordata > Amphibia > Anura > Aromobatidae > Allobates > Allobates femoralis. Next base: position 144,375,040 of record JARQOC010000010.1, read on the forward strand.
GACACAGTATGTCTACAGGACCCCCGTTTAAAGGGTATATTTTAAAAAACCTACATGTTGGTGTAAGTTGTCTGGTCTGGTTTGGTGTGTGGCCCTTGTCTACTTCCCTGGCTACCCTGTGCATTCAAGACACCTAGTGCCTGGTGCAGATCTTCTCTTAACCTCCCTGGCGGTATGATTATGTCTGGAATTTTGTGCTAAAAGTGGTACCATTTTTTGGCATGGAAATTTGGTGTTATGTACAGTAGGCCTGCAATTCTTAGTAATTACCTGATCAAAGAAAACTCTAGCCTTCCTAGCGGTATTCCCGAGCCTGACTCGGGGTTAACATTCACTGCCAGAAGCGGTAACCCCGAGTCAAGCTTGGGCTTACCCGAGGTCACGGCAGATGCGGTGAAAAAACCGCATCTGCCGCACTTGCCGCACTTGCGGCGCGGTTGCGGTAATCGCCATAGTAAGTATAGGGTGACTTGTGGCAGGTGCGGTTTTGCACTTGCGGCAGATGCGGCAGGTGCGGCAAGTGCGTTTTTTTTCGCGGCCGCACCTGCCGCAAGTGCAAAACCGCACTTCTTGCCTTGTGATGTAGGTCCAGGAGACAGCCTTCTTCCTCCTGTCTGCATACCCTTGGTCTTTAGGGTCCCATAGCTCTGGCTTCTCCTGGACCAGGACAATGAGTATTTCAACATTAATGTGCTAGTCCATGCTGGATCCGAGGGGGCTGCCTACCAATAGCAGTCAGATTTCTGCCACCTTCTACTGTCTGAGTAGTCAAGTGACGCCTCCTTATGAGATTCCAACAGTTTCAGCTGTGAAAAAATGTTTCCGAGTCGGATGGTCCTTGTGCAGTCCGTTGCGCTCTATCATTTTGTCGTACCCATAGACATGCATTGGCGAGTCTCACGCGTGAATTGCATACTATGGTAGCATGTTGCGATTTGTTTCTCGTCCGTGAAGCGAATGAGAAAAAAACGTCCGACACTCGCAAATGTGCTTTCGGACATTGAATAGCATTGGTCCGACTGCAATGTGATAAAAACACGCATTGCAGTAGTTTGACTTTAATGCCAGTGTGTCCGTACCCTTACTCACTTTGCTGGGTCCACAAAGTAGCGGTAGGAAAACTTTACATTTAAAAGTCCAGATGGTTTATTAAATGCTTCATACACCAGCATAGGATAAAAAAATTGGAGACTTTCTTCACCTTTACAGAAAAATAAATACACGGTGTTACAGTCTGTTTAACTAATGGTGGATTTACAAGCTAGGATATCCTGAATGATATCCTTGAAACGTCAAAGATTTGTGATCGTTGAAAAGCTATCGTTCGGGCGTCGTTGCGTGTAAACAAACGATATAAGATGAAAAGATCGTTGGATCGTTCATCCTAGATTTGAGATCCTGACCTCAAATCTATTGTTCGTCGTCCAATTACCACTGCTTCAGGAAGCAGCATCGTTCAGTGTGACACCTTTATGAATGATGTCGTTCAAAAAGCTCCTGTTCCTGTCGCTTTATTACATCGCTCACTCCTTGCTCTCCTATTTAACTGGTGCGCTTCCGCATAGGATATCGTAAACGATATCCTTTTGTGTGACAACGCACTAACGATGTCAGAACGATCACGGTCACGTGATCGTTCCAAGGATATTGTTTACGATATCCTAGTGTGTAAACACACCATTAGGGTGGAGGCACACTGGCGTGAGACTCGCGCGAGTCTCACGCTTGTAAAAAACGCATGTTACTCGCACTGATGTTAAGAAATTGGCCAGGGCACAGTGGTCCGTTTTACGCAGTCGCCTCTCGCATGTCACTGTCAATGCGATTACACTCGCAGCATGCTGCGTATGTGTGCGATTCCTGCGCGCGTACGGCCAATGCAAGTCTATGGCGGCGTTTTTTTCTCGCATGAAGGCAGCACACCATGCGAGTTACATGCGCGAAATACGCTTGTACGTGATCAGCAGAACAGGAAGTACAAGTTGATTCCAATTCTGAAGTGCACCTGCATGCCTCCATGCCTCAAAAACACCTTACACTCGGTTCGCTGTTTGTGACTGAAAAAAAGCACTCACATCGCACTCGCACTGCAAACGCACCCCACTCGCACCGCACTCGCACCGCGATCAAATACGCGACGTAGTTGCAGAAATGGCTAGCGTAAAAAACGCTCCATTTTTCACGCCCCTAGGGTGCCTCCACCCTTACAGATATGCCAGCACAGGTTTGGTTCCACTTTCCATAGTAGTATCTCACTGTAGGTATCTCAGCCTTCATTCACACTGAATACGGTCACTAAACACAAACCTTGTCAGGAGGTAAGGCAACCTTCATACACACTGAATCTGGTCAGTAAACACAAGCCCTTTCACTGAGGTTACCTTTCAGAAGGTAAGGCAACCTCTATACACATTTACTCTGGTCAATGTACAACACCTTTCTCAGAGGCTCTTTCTGACATATTGACCATGTGCCAAATAAAGAGAATTTTGTTTACGTACCGTAAATTCTTTTTTCTTTAATCATCAATGGGAGACCCAGACAATGGGGTTTAGGGCACTGCCCTCCGGAGGTCACACTAGGTACTACAAGTTTGTAGACACCGCCCCCTCCGCTTATAAACCCCTACCGCAGGGAACATCCTCAGTTTGGTCTACAAGCTGCGAGGAGGAAAATAAACCACACCCGAAACATCGGGAAGAACACCGTGCACAAACGGTTCAACAACCCGGCAAACACTGTCTCAACAGAGAACAGAGCCAATGCAAAACAAGCAAAGGAACAACTGGGTGGGTACTGGGTCTCCCATTGATGATTAAAGAAAAAAGAATTTACGGTACGTAAACAAAATTCTCTTTTTTCTGGTCATCATAATGGGAGACCCAGACAATGGGGATGTCCTAAAGCAATACCCCAGGGCGGGAAGAGTTCCTCAACAAGACGGATAACATGGTTCCCCTTTAAAGGTGGGCAACCGCCGCCTGTAGAACCCGCCTGCCCAAATTTGCATCCGCAGAGGCATGGGCATGCACCATATAGTGCTTAGATAAAGTGTGTAGGCTGGACCAAGTGGCCGCCTGACACACCTGTAGAGCAGATGCTCTATGTCGCAAGGCCCATGAGGCACCTACGGCTCTGGTAGAGTGAGCCTTCAATCCCACCGGGAGAGGCAAACCAGAAGACCGGTAAGCCTCTTGAATGGAAGCCTTAATCCACCTGGCTAAGGTTGACTTTGAAGCCGCGGACCCCTTACAGCGACCTGTCGTAAGAACAAACAAAGAATCCGAACTCCTAAAGGAGGCGGTTCTGGACACATAAATGCGTATAGCTCTCACGAGATCCAGAGTATGGAGGTCGCGCTCAACCTGATGAACGGGAGCGGGGCAAAATGATGGGAGAACAATCTCCTGGTTCAGGTGAAACGTTGAAACCACCTTTGGCAAGAATTCCGGCCGTGGACGCAACACCACCTTGTCCTGGTGAACCACCAGAAAGGGAGACTTGCACGATAGTGCAGCCAATTCTGAGACCCTCCTCAGAGATGTAATCGCCACCAGAAAAGCCACCTTCTGGGATAGACGAGAAAGGGAAACCTCCCTCAGAGGCTCAAATGGCGGTTTTTGCAATGCCGCCAGGACCATGTTAAGGTCCCACGGATCCAGAGGTCTTTTGTAGGGTGGAACCATCCGCGACACCCCCTGCAGAAATTGACGGACCTTCGGAGAGAAGCGCCAATCGTCTGTCAAACAGCACAGAAAGTGCTGAGACCTGACCCTTTAAGGAGCCAAGGGATAATCCCAACTCCAAACCCGACTGTAGGAATGCCAACAATGTCGGGATGGACAAGGGCCACGGGGACCGGCCCCCAGAGGAACACCAGGTAAAAAAGATTTTCCACGTCCTGTGGTACATTTTCCTGGAAACTGGCTTTCTAGCCCGATTCATAGTGGCAACCACTGTAGGGGAGAACCCCCTGGATGTCAGCAGCCAGGCCTCAAGAGCCATGCAGTCAATCTGAGGGCCTTGGAATTGAGGTGGAAGAATGGGCCTTGCGCGAGAAGATCTGCGCGTTCTGGAAGAGCCCACCTGTGTCCGCCTGACAGTTGCCACAGGTCCGGATACCAGGACCTCCTGGGCCAGTCTGGAGCCACTAGAATGGCTACCCTGCATTCCGACCTGATTTTCCACAGCACCCTGGGAATCAGAGCCATAGGAGGGAACACATATGGTAGATTGAATCTGGACCAAGTCAAGATCAGGGCGTCCGCTCCCAACGACTGGGGGTCCCATGACCTCGCCATGTATTGCGGAACCTGATGATTCAGCCGTGAGGCCATCAGATCCACGTCCGGAGTGCCCCATCTGCTGCAGATGTCCCGAAAGACGTCTGGATGAAGGGCCCACTCTCCGGCGTCCATCCCCTGCCTGCTCAGATAGTCGGCCTCCCAGTTTTCGACCCCTGGGATGTGAACTGCGGAGATCAGGCAGTTGTTGTCCTCCGCCCAGGATAGGATGCGGTGGACTGCGGCCAGAGCCTCTGCACTCCTGGTTCCTCCTTGATGATTTATATAAGCGACGGCCGTCGCGTTGTCGGACTGAACCCGGATGGGATGTCCTGAGAGGAATCTCTGAAAGGCCAGGAGTGCTAGATAGACCGCCTTGATCTCCAGCACGTTGATCTGTAATGCCGACTCCGACAGAGTCCAGAGGCCTTGGGCCCTGTGGTGTAAGAACACCGCACCCCAGCCCTTCAGACTGGCGTCGGTGGTCACCACTAACCATGACGGTTTGATGAAGGACCGGCCCCGCGACAAGTGATGTGGTTGAAGCCACCACTGCAGGGAATCTCGGGTCGGTTGTGACAGCGTCACCAGCCGATTCAGCGAGATCGTCCTCTTGTCCCACCTGCGTAGTATCTCCAGCTGGAGAGGACGGAGGCGAAATTGTGCAAACGGCACCGCCTCTATCGCCGCCACCATGCGACCCACCAGCTTCATCAACCCACGAAGGGACGATTGTGGTGACAGGAGCACTGATTGTACTCCCGATCGGATCGCCACCTGTTTGGATTGTGGCAGAGACACCAGGGCAGAGGACGTGTTGAAGTCCATGCCCAAATAAGTCAAGGACTGGGTCGGAACCAAGGTTGACTTCTGAACATTGAGGAGCCAACCGAATTGTTCCAGAGACCGCATGGTCACATCCAGGCTCGCTTGACAGAGGTGTTCCGATGGCGCCCTGACCAGCAGGTCGTCCAAATAGGGAATGACGGCATGGCCCTGCACGTGCAGGAGAGCCATCATAGAGGCCATCACTTTTGTGAACACCCGTGGTGCCGAGGCCAAGCCGAACGGCAGCGCCACAAATTGGAAGTGTTCCTCCCCCACTGCAAATCTCAACCATCGCTGGTGAGCCGGTGCAATGGGCACGTGAAGGTAAGCGTCTCTGATATCTATGGACGCCAAGAAGTCCCCCTGTGACACAGCCGCGATCACTGAGCGCAGTGATTCCATACGGAACTTCCGAACCAGCACGTGGCGGTTGAACAACTTCAGGTCCAGAACCGGGCGGAAGGATCCGTCCTTCTTTGGGACGATAAAGAGGTTGGAGTAAAAACCCCTGAACCTCTCCCCGGAAGGCACCGGGACCACCACTCCGTCTCTGCGGAGTCCCTCCAACACCAAAGAAAAGGCCTGAGCTTTTTCTGGGGAGGGGACCGACCGATGGAATCGGGATATCGGTTTTGACGTCAGCTCTATCCTGTAACCTCGCGAGACCACGTCTCGAACCCACTGATCTGGAACGTGAAGTAGCCACTCGTCCTGAAAGCGAGACAAGCGGCCCCCCACCTGTGGGGAGGCAGGAAGAGAGAGCGAGTCATGTAGAGGCGGGTTTGGGGGTGGCAGCTGCTGCCCCCGCCGGCTTCTTTGGACGACTCTTAGAGCGCCACTGAGAAGCGGGCTTGCCCCCTCGGTCCGTGCGAGCGGACGGTGCTGATGACTGTGAGCTGGACCGAAAGGACCACTGTTTTGGGTTCCTCTTAACGGTATACCGTGGCTTAGGTTTATTCTGCGGTATTTTAGACTCAGCAGAATCCTTAATTAGCTTGTCCAGCTCTGTGCCAAAAAGCCTGTCACCAGAGAACGGAAGATTCTGCAGAATCTTCTTAGATGTGGCATCTGAGTCCCAAAGGCGTAGCCACAACAACCTGCGGATCGCTATAGCATTGGCCGAAGCCACAGCTGAGCGAGTGGCAGTTTCCAGAGTCGCCGTCCTGGCGTAGTCCGCATAGGCCCTCGCCCTCTCGGTAAGTGCCAGGACCTCTGGACTGGACCTTGCCAGGTCAGTGATACCATCCAAGCAGGTAGTGATCGCTTGTAAGGTCCAGACCGTGGCAAAGTTAGGGGCAAATGACGACCCCACCGCCTCATAGGAAGACTTGGCGAGTTGCTCGACCTGTCTATCAGTAGCATCCTTCAGTGAGGAGCTATCAGAGGCAGAGAAAAGGGAGCGTGCAGCAATCCTGGTCATGGAAGCATCCACCTTCGGGGACTGCGACCACTCCTGAAGCACCTCCTGGGGAAAGGGGAAGCGATTGTCCTTGGGTTTGCGGACATAACGCCGCCCAGGATGTAACCTGGGGGCTCTAATCACCCTTCCAAAATTAGTATGGTCCATAAAGGAGCCACTTGGTCTAGCCTCCGGCCGCAGCCATTGATAGACCTCCTTCGGGTGCACCGTCACCTCCTCAGGGGGTGTCACGAGACGTAAGGTCTCGTTGATAGAGGACACCAGATCCTCCACCCCATCTGGTGGTTCAGACACAGATACAGACCCGAAAGTCGAACCCCCATCATCTTCCTCACCATCAGAGGAACGCTCCTCCTCAGAGAGAGTCTGGAGCTCGGGTGAAGCCTCACGACGAGCCCGCTTAAGGGGTCTCACAGCAGAAGAGGGAGACACCCGGGGGTAACTGGAAGGAGTAGCTGGGCTATCCAGTCTCCTATTAAGTGCCTCCAGGGATTGCGACATGGAGGACAGCTGAGACAACAGAGATTCATTGATCCTGTTCTGAGTCTCCCAAGGCCCTGAGATCACCTGAACCTCGGGGTATAGCACCGGGGTTGCTGACCCAGCAGTTGCAGCCCGGGCCTCTGGGCGTCCACAGTTATTGCAGGACCCCTCCACCAGTGTTCCATTGCACGTAGCACATGTAACGGTGGTCTCGGCCGCCTTAGCAGCACGCTTCCCAGCTGAGGACATGGCCACAGTAGGGGTAGATAAGCCCAATTGCAGACAATAAAACCGGGGATCCCGGTGGCTTACCGACCGCTGTAAAGCGGTATGAGGGAGCGGTGTGTGTGTGTGACCTCCGAGCCGTCATCCGGTCTCCCCTCTTGGAGTGCAGACGCACGCTGCATACAGTTCCCAGCCGGGAAGTGAGGGTAAAGATGGCCGCCGACAGAGAAACTGTGGGCGGCGCCGAAGACACGCGGGAAACACACGCACACGCCCCGCGGTGACGTCACCGCACGGGCTACATCCCATCCTCCAAGCATCCTTCTCATGAGGGAGCTGGAGCCCGCAGGGCGGGAAACAGTGTAAAAAACATTGTACACAGACTGCGAATACATATCACACATCCGCAGCCTACGGCCTCAGCCCCTGTGACACACAGGGCGGTCAGCCAGGGTGACCCCAGCACAGGGTACACCCGCAGAACCGCGGGCCCGAGGGCAACGCGCGGTCTGAGTGTCATGAAACACATAAAGTGCCAGACACTACCCCCAGGCACACAGGAGACACAGAGTGCCTCAGTGCCGGTCCGGTCTGTAAGCACCATTCAGGGAGGCCTCGGACGGGGGTGCAGCACCAGTCTGGAGTGTAAGCACCATTTAGGGAGGCCTCAGACTGGGCCGCTCAGCCCAGTCCGGAGTGTAAGCACCATTTAGGGAGGCCTCGGACTGGGCTGGCTCCAGTCCGGTCTGTAAGCACCATTTAGGGAGGCCTCGGACGGAGCGGAGCTGTGCAAGGCTCCCATCTCCCACTCACCAGAGCCCCCCAGAGAGGGATGGAGAGGAGTGTAACAGCGTACCGGGAGAACACCAGGTGTCCAGGCCCTAGGCCCTCCGGTACCTCCACCAGCGTGTGCCACTAAGGGTGAGCGGGGAGGCTGTCACCGGTCCCGACTGGGACCTTATTACCTTGTCTTCAGACACCATCACGAAAGTAGTGAGAATGCAGTGAAGTGCAAGCAAAGCGTGATCCTCCGAGCACACTAAGTTTAAAACTGAGGATGTTCCCTGCGGTAGGGGTTTATAAGCGGAGGGGGCGGTGTCTACAAACTTGTAGTACCTAGTGTGACCTCCGGAGGGCAGTGCCCTAAACCCCATTGTCTGGGTCTCCCATTATGATGACCAGAAAAAACAGTTTCATAATAACAACTGAGACACTGTCAGGCTTGGACTAAGAGGATGTCCAACTACCATGCGTGACAGTGTTGCACGGACCAATGATGTCCAGTGCACAACACAAAAAAACAGACAGGGAAACACCAGGAGGACAAATACAGTGGAGGGCCCTGCTCATAGGGATCGGGGAAGATATGACCTCCTGCACTCACGTGTGGTTGAACCCTGTACACGCTACTATCCCTTTATAAGTTCTTCATATCGTCGCTGAGCAGGATACCTAGGCCCTCGCTGGCCCTGATGTTAACCCTCAATATTGAATGGCCAGCAGGAGCACTAGTCCAAACCACTCCAAGATAAGAGGAAAGGGGAGACAGGCAGAGAACAAAGGCAACTTCACACCTGTTGCCACACTCCTTGACAGCAGACGGCCAAGCAGTAGACAGCTCACCAGAGAGCTTCCTTCTCCTCATGAAGCTTGGCAAGGAATGGGTTCAATCCACCAGCAAAGCCTTTTGGAACCATGTGACCATATGAAGGGGATGGGAGTAATCACATAGTATCCCCACCTGGTCACCTGGTAAGGAAACTAAGGAGTCTGCTAGAAGCAGAAAACTGACATTAACTCCTGAACTGCCAAAGGAAAAAAAACACATTTAAAATGGAGTCTCAATAAAGGAATGAGATTCAGGTCCCAAACCAATGACATATCTCCCAAGTAAGAGAGACCATCATGACTGACACACCAATAGGTGGAAGCATGTAAACAGCCATACCTACCCATCCCTCCATCTATCTATAAACTTGGACCTTGAATGCCTTAACAAGTTTTGTGGAACTGCAGGTTCCAGAGTAGACATTCCATAATCTGTTTTAGCGTGGAGAAATTTATTGAATGCTTCACAGCATTTTAGTATGACTAAATTAGTTAAAATTCTTGTAGGGGTGTTGGAACTTCTTAGGCTGGCTTCACACTGCAGTATTTTCACTGATCAGTGTCCATCCAGTTTGTGTGTCAAAACCAGGAGTGTCTCCAAAATGCAGAAAAGGTATCAATCTTTCAATTATTTCTCTGCAAGTTCCTATCCGGGTTTTGGCACACAAACTGGATGGACACTGATCAGTGAAAAAACTGCAGTGTGAAGCCAGCATAAGGGGGTGTGCACACGATCCGGAGGAGCTGCGTGGTAGACGCAGCTCTTCCGGACCTGAGTGAAGCCGCGGGTGGCCGCAGGGAGACCGCAGCCGCCCTGTACTCACCATGTGCGGCGGGTGCAGGGCGGCTTCTCCCTGCAGTAACCCGATGGAATCCGCTTCCGACTCCACAGCATGAAATTAACATGCTGTGGAGGAGCAGAATGGCGGCAACCGACACCGCAGCTCCAAAGACGCTGCGGGCGGGTTACGCATAGTGAGGATGGGATTTCTTGAAATCCCATCCACTATGCTGATACTGTACTACGCAGCGTTTTGGACTCAGTGGCAAAACCCTGCATCCAAAACGCTGCGTACACTGATCGTGTGCACGCACCCTTATGGTGGGTTTACACACACCAATTTATCTGTTCAATCTCTGAACCAATCTCTGGTTGCAGTGAAATCATGGATACATTGCTCCATTTTGTGACTGTGTACAACATGGAGCAATGTATCCATGATTTCACTGCAACCAGAGATTGGTTCAGATATTGAACAGATAAATTGGTGTGTGTAAACCCACCATTAGGGTATGTGCCCACAGGAAGGTTTTGCTGCGATTGAGATCAGGTTTTGCCTTGGTTTTATGTGAATCTATGCTAATCTAATCCTGGAGTTTTGGTTTCCATCAAAACCTATGTTATTAGGGAAAAGCTTTCACACACATTACACTGTTTTTTCTCTACAGAAAATGGAAATACCACAGGTGTTTCCACTTTAGCAAAAGTGCAGCAAAGAATTGACATGCTCATTCTTTCGTTAATGGTGGGTTTACACACACCAATTTATCTGTTCAATATCTGAACAGATCTCTGGTTGCAGTGAAATCATGGACACATTGTATCATTTGTACACAGCCACAAAATGGAACTATGTGTCCATGATTTCACTGCAACCAGAGATCTGTTCAGATATTGAACAGATAAATTGGTGTGTGTAAACCCACCATTAGGGTGGGTTTACACGTTTCAATATCGTTGCGATATTGCATATCAATGGCGCGGGAGCGCGCATTTAGTGCACGTTTCTCCCGCATCGCATCGGAGGTTTACACGTTGCGATTTAGGAATCCAACGTCCGTACGATGTCTACGCCCCCCAACCCAGGAACGACCATTTAACATGGGAGTGAATGGGTGATGTTGAACTTCACATCGTAGTTGGGCTGTCACACAGCACGATCCGGCTCCAATCTCCATTCAATATCGGAGCATTGAATAGCACGCTCATTCAATCCCCGATATCGCATTGACATCGTTCCTGCATCGTATTGGACGTTCACACCATACAACGCAGGAACCATATCGGCTCCAACGATCGAACCACGTGACTTTTCATTGAAATTGAACGCCGATATCGCAACGTGTAAACCCCCTTTGAGGGCCGCTTCACACTGCGGCGTGATCCGGTCCGGGGCTGTCCGGGATGACCCAGACAGCCGCGGACCGGATCAGCACACAGGACTGGAGGGCTAATATGCCCTCTGCTCCGGTGTACAGCGCACGCAGCTGCAGCTGCTGACAGGTCAGGACTGCGGTGCCCGTAAAGGCCCAGTTACACACACAGATAATTGTGCAGAGATTGTTCACAGATCTCTGGTTGCAGTGAAATCATGGACTCATTGTTCCATGTTGTGGCCGTGTACAAATGGAGCAATGTGTCCATGATTTCACTGCAACCAGAGATCTGCCAACAATCTCTGCACAATTATCTGTGTGTGTAACTGGGCCTCATGTGTCTGCCCCCCTTTCTTATATATGTATCCCTTGCTTTATCAAAAATTTTTTAATAAAAATAGTTGGATCAGAGTAGACATTCCAGGTTTATATTCCAGAGGACAGCAACTCTGTGATACATAACTGTGATATATAATGCAACCATTCGCCATCTTGCACATCATATATTGTCCCACATTCACCTTTACGCATGAAAAAAACAAAGCATAAAACACACTGGGTTGACGGTCCACATGATCTCTTAAGGTACCGTCTCACGCGGCAATATTGCTATCAATTTCACTGGCAATTTGCTGATTGCAGTGAAATCATGGACACATTGTTCTATTTTGTTGCCGGGTACAGATGGAACAATGTGTCCATGATTTCACTGCAACCAGCAAGTTGCCAGTGAAATTGCTAGTAATATTGCTGTGTGTGACAGTACCTTTAGGGTACCGTCACACCTGGCGATGTTGGCGGTGATTTTTTTAGGCAACACTGGGGCGTGGCCTATCGCTGCCGACATCGCCAATGCGTTGCCTAATGTGAATGGGTAAGGGCGACGCATTTGAGTGATCACCTGGTTTCACAGCAGCGCTCTGAAACCCGGCGACCACTCTGAGGCGATGTGTACACATAGTCCCATGTAAATGGGGGACGTCAATCTGCCAGGCGATGGGCTCCCATGTTAAGGCGTCGCCGCTCGGGTTTTTAGACACCCCAGCGGTGACGCCGCCTGTCAGATCGCCGATGCGTAGCCGGAGGTGTCGCCGCATGTATGCGGCAATGTCACCTGGTGTGACATGGCTCTAATGTATGGTTGGTAATCGGATTGAAAAAAAATGTAGTCTGTTCAACATGTGAACATACCGTATAAACCTCACAGGGATACCAATCCTTTATGGCCACTTTAGGCGGCCGTCACATGGTTCAATTTCCTGCACGATATCGTTTAAGTGATCTGCTTTTTGATCGCTTAAGCGATATCGTTTGTGCATCGTTACGTGCGATCAAGCGATTTTACAATGTAAAATCGCTTGATCATGACATCGCAGATATGAGAGCCGGAGCTCATATCAAGCGATAAACGCTTGAACAATCTGCTTCATCGTGGTGTTTGACACCACGATGAACGATCTCCCTGCGGCAGAGCCTATGCTGGGAGATGGTAACTATGGTACATGTCGGGTAACTAAGCGCCGCGCGGCGCCTAGTAACCCGATGTGTACCATAGTTACCACCAGCGATCTTGCTGGGTCACATCGCTGGTGAGTCTGCCTGTGTGACAGCTCACCAACGATGTGAACGATATTGTTAGCGATCACACGTGCATGTGATCGCTAACAACATCGTTCTTCAAATTGATGTGTGTGACGGCCGCCTTACACACACCAACTTATCTGTCCAACTTCTGACCAACTTGCTGGCTGCAGTGAAATCATGGACACATTGTTCCATTTGTACACAGCCACAAAATGGAGCAATATGTCCATAATTTCACTGCAACTAGTAAGTTGGTCAGAAGATGGACAGATAAGTTGGTGTGTGTAAAGTGGTCCTTATTCTTATTCATATAATTTCTACAGATTGTTTATCAAAGTATACATTTTATTTTAATGTGTTCAGTAATGAAAACAAAAATTGTAAAAGCGTTTATTGTGTTAAAATAACAAACCTGTCAATTTATCTCCACAATTTTTTTTTAGAAAAATAGCACAAATGCAACATAAAAGATTTGCAATATGTCAAATAAATATTTTATAGAACTTCACATTTAACTGACTTTGAAAATCTCAGAGTGGAGTTGGAGAATCTTCAAAAATCGTAATATGGAAACTGCTCTCCATCTGGATGGAAATGCAAATATCTGCACCTGACTGTGGACAATTCCCTTACTTGTAACAATAGGTCTTATGTATGTTTGATTATACCTTGAAGCTGCTATGTCTACTTACTGTTTGCCAAAGAAAACCTTTACTGGCAATTAAACATTATACAATAGTCTAGAAGTTACAAAAATACTGAACTACATCTAAAATAGAAAATATAATTGAATTCCATGATCAAAAAAAGTCAAAGCCACAGAGCTAATTCCATGGCATGCACATCCCCATGAATACTGCAGAATGCAATCAAACTGTCAGGAAGTGGACCGTGGTCATGTATACCCCCTGAAGACATTGCTTGGCCCGGACTGATAGGCGGGACTACCGGGAACTTTCCCGCTGGGCCGCTGGTTGTGGAGTGGGCGAGGCCTGTGACCTTAAGTGGGCGGGGCCTGTGCCCGTCTCCGGCCGAGGGCCGACTTTAATGTGGCCGACTCTAGCACACACTGTGGGGTCTGGGGAACGGCGCCAGGCAGCCAACACATCATCAGAGTGAGCGATGATGACTCATCATCATCACTCACCAACACCGTTGACTTGGCGCGGCTCATCTGGAGTAGCGAGCAGTGTGCAGCCTGTGCTGTGCGACGTCACGTCAGCATGTTCTTGTGGGCGGAGACTGAGAGAGACTCTGCTCCAGCCCACAAAATGTGCTCTTACCCGGTCCTGGAGTTACTGGAGGCAGCAGATGATTCCTCTCACCCGTCCACCCAGCCCATGAAATGGAACAGCAGTCCCTGGAGCTGGATCCAGCAGTCAGCTCAGCAGCCGGCAACTTCTCTCTCTCCTCTCACTCCTCCTACCTCAGCTGCAGACCCGGGGCTGCCACCAGTGCGGGACACAGACAGCAGGAAAAGCACTTTCACTTTCATCTGCTCTGTAAGTCTGAATGTGCTGGGGCTGGGCTGTGTATATTATGTGTCCTATATGGGCCTGTGAGCAGGGCCGCATCAACCATGAGCCAACATGAAGTGTTTGCTCAGGCGGCGCTATACAGGGGGCGGCAAGGTGGCAGGCTCCCTGCAGATAGTTACTGGCATGGGAGCCGCGGCCCCTGCCGCCACCGCCGCCGCCCGCGATATGTACTTACTAAGGCAGTGCAGCACGCCGGCTGCTTTCAAATGTCCCGCCCCCTGCAGATCTGCTCTGCACGGAGAGGGCGGTGACGTCATCAGTCAGCGTCCCGCAGGTCAGAGCGCGGGACAAATGCTGGAAGAGGCCGGAGCTGCGAGGGGAGCGGAGGAGCGAGTTGCCGGAAGTTCAGAGGGGATGTGAAAAGAAGGAGGTGAGAGGAGAGCGGAGGAGCTAGGAGCTAGGAGCTGGCAGGAGAGAGAGGGTGCGATTAGGAGCTGCGAGGAGGGGAGAGGGATGCAATTAGAGGAGACTGAGAAGAGAGGGGGTGCCAGGAGAGAGAGGGGGTGAGAGGAGCTGGAAGGGGAGAGTGGGTGCGATTAGGAGCTGCAAGGAAAGAGGAGGGGAGAGGGGGAGAGGGGGTGCGGGGAGCAAGGAGGAGAGAGGAGCTGGCAGGAGACAGGGGATGCGACAAGGAGGAGAGAGGAGCTGGAAGGAGAGAGGGGGTGCGATTAGGAGCTGCAAGGGGAGAGGAGCTGGAAGGAGAGAGGGGGAGAGGAGCTGAAGGACAGAGGGGGTGCAAGGAGCTGGAAGGAGAGGGGGTGCGAGGAGAGAGGAGCTGCAAGGAGAGAGGGGGTGCGAGTAAAGAGGAGGTGCGAGGAGAGGGGAGCTGTGAAGAGAGAGGAGCTGCGAATGGAGGGGGGTGTGAGGAGACAGGATGTGAAGGGAGCTGCGAATAGAGGGGGGTGCGAGGAGAGAGAAGGTGCAAGGGGTTGCAAGGAGAGAGGAGATGAAGAGTATCCTTTCATTATTTTAAACAGTGGCAATCTGCATTATAATATAGGAGGATTATGGGGTGCTGTCATGTATATGGGGGTGTTGTCATGTATGTGGGGCTGCTGTCATGTATATTGGCAGTGCTTTATGGTGTATGAAGGTCTATGGAGTTCATTATACTATACGGAGGGCTATGAATGGTGCATTATAACATATAGGGGGCTATAGGGAAGCATTATAATATATGAAGGACTTTGGGGGGAGGGGCATTATACCATGGGGTCCTGTAGAGGAATTCGCTGTGTGTGGGGGGGGGGGGAGGGAATCCTACAGTGTTTGTGGGGTACTTTTGTTGGTATTATACTTTATGGGGGTAATGAAAGAGGAACCAAGGGGCTTCAATAAGAGAAAAATTACCGTATATACTCGCGTATAAGCCGAGTTTTTCAGCCCAAAAATTGGGCTGAAAAGTACCCCCCTCGGCTTATACGCGAGTCAGTGCTGTATACCGATGTATACATCGGTACATACCGATGTATACATCGGTATACAGCAGCCCCCGCATCCCCAGTAATCCAGGGCCCCCCCAGCGTCTCTCCGGTCACCTGAAAAGCAAACTATACTTATCAGTGTCCGCTGTCCGCGCCCGCTCGCCTCTGCCGTCTGCGATCCTCCATCTTCATGCGGCGTCTTCCGGGTTCCTGTGCTCGTCGCAGGGAATGACGTCATTCCCTGCGACGAGCACAGGAAACCGGAAGACGCCGCATGAAGAAGGAGGATCGCAGACGGCAGAGGCGAGCGGGCGCGGACAGCGGACACTGATAAGTATAGTTTGCTTTTCAGGTGACCGGAGAGACGCTGGGGGGGCCCTGGATTACTGGGGCCCTGTATACTACCGCTGGGGCTGCAATCTACTACCACTGGGGCTGTATATACTACCACTGGGGCTGTATATACTACCACTGGGGCTGTATATACTACCACTGGGGCTGAATATACCTGTGGGGCTGCTGTATACTACACTGGGGCTGTATATACCTGTGGGGCTGCTGTATACTACCACTGGGGCTGTATATACCTGTGGGGCTGCTGTATACTACCACTGGGGCTGTATATACATGTGGGGCTGCTGTATACTACACTGGGGCTGTATATACCTGTGGGGCTGCTGTATACTACACTGGGGCTGTATATACCTCTGGGGCTGCTGTATACTACCACTGGGGCTGTATATACCTGTGGGGCTGCTGTATACTACCACTGGGGCTGTATATACCTCTGGGGCTGCTGGATGCTACCACTGGGGCTGTATATACCTGTGGGGCTGCTGTATACTACCACTGGGGCTGTATATACCTCTGGGGCTGCTGTATACTACCACTGGGGCTGTATATACCTCTGGGGCTGCTGGATGCTACCACTGGGGCTATATATACCTCTGGGGCTGCTGTATACTACCAATGGGGCTGTATATACCTCTGAGGCTGCTGTATACTACCTCTGGGGCTGCTGTATACTACCACTGGGGCTGCTGTATACTACCACTGGGGCTGCTGTATACTACCACTGGGGCTGCTGTATATACCTTTGGGGCTGCTGTATACTACCTCTGGGGCTGCTGTATACTACCTCTGGGGATGCTGTATACTACCACTGGGGCTGTATATACCTCTGGGGATGCTGTATACTACCACTGGGGCTGTATATACCTCTGGGGCTGCTGTATACTAACCACTGGGGCTGCTGCTGTATATACCACTGGGGCTGCTGCTGTATACTACCACTGGGGAGGCTGCTGTATACTACCATTGGGGGGCCTGTATACCACACTGCTGGGGGCTGTATACCTGTGCTGGAGTCCACCCTCGGCTTATACACGAGTCAATAGGTTTTCCCAGGTTTTGGGGACAAAAGTAGGGGGGTCGGCTTATACACGGGTCGGCTTATACACGAGTATATACGGTACTTTGTAAGGGCTGCAGAGTTGTGAAATTTTTACATATGTGACCCAGACAAATATTCTGTTCTTTTTTTTTTTTGGGGGGGAACCTCTGCTATGGGGCCCCATGATTTTTATGTATGCCCCTGGTGCAGGATGCATTGTCCCTCTGCTGCAGGACAGATTGGCCATATCCAGGGCCGGCTCCAGGTTTCTGTGGGCCCCGGGCGAAAAGGTCTCAGTGGGCCCCCTTTAAGTACATATCGCGGACTATATATATATATATATATATATCTATATATATATTGCCGCACACTTACCGCAAGCCCCATAGACAATGCATGGGGCTTGCCGCAAACGTGCAGCAAGTGCTGCCGCTAGACGGAAAATGCGGCAGATGCAGGTTTTTTTTACCGCAACTGCCACATTTTAAAAAAAACTCCTATGTGAAGGCAGCCTTACAGGAACAGTGACTGCCGAAACCAGCAAGAGCTGTTTCTGACAGTGAGTATATTACACATTGTTAGGAGCGGGCTAAAATGCGATTGCATTCCCTTGCGCCTTTTAAAAATACCCTTCAAATGCAAAATGTTGCATTTTTGTGCGTCTGAGGATTCTTGGTATATACACAAGCATCCTGAAGCACACAAATAATGCAAGCAGCTCAATGGAGCCGCACTGCCATATGTGGCACCGCAGCCAAGGCGAGTGTCTGGCCGTCCAGATCTCTCTTCTCCTCACCTTTCTTCTCGCTGCTCCGGTCTCCTCCGGTTGCTCTGCACATATCAGCACAGTGATGACATCGTGCCCCTCCATGCTGAGCTGCAGAATGCAGACAGCGGCAGAAGAGACTATGGAGAAGAATGCTGCTGGCAAAGGCGGCTGAGTCTATAGGAGCGGAATCCGCGGGGGGCTACCACTGGTACACATACTTCGTACACACGCGGCTCTGCTCCGTACACTTCGTACACAACGCGGCTCTGCTAACGTACACCTCATACACACGCGGCTCTGCTCCATACACCTCGTACACACTCAGCTCCTCTCCGTACACCTCCTACCCACGCGGCTCCGCTCCGTACACCTCGTACGCACTCGGCTCCGCTCCGTACACCTCGTACGCACTCGGCTCCGCTCCGTACACCTCGTACGCACGCGGCTCCGCTCCGTACACCTCGTACGCACAGGGCTCCGCTCCGTACACCTCGTACGCACAGGGCTCCGCTCCGTACACCTCGTACGCACGCGGCTCTTCTCCGTACACCTCGTACGCACGCGGCTCTGCTCCGTACACCTCGTACGCACGCGGCTCTGCTCCGTACACCTCGTACGCACGCGGCTCTGCTCCGTACACCTCGTACGCACGCGGCTCTGCTCCGTACACCTCGTACGCACGCGGCTCTCTGCTCCGTACACCTCGTACGCACGCGGCTCTGCTCCGTACACCTCGTACGCACTCGGCTCTGCTCCGTACACCTCGTACGCACTCGCGGCTCTGCTCCGTAACACCTCGTACGCACGCGGCTCTCTCCGTACACCTCGTACGCACGCGGCTCTTCTCCGTACACCTCGTAACGCACGCGGCTCTGCTCCGTACACCTCGTACGCACGCGGCTCTGCTCCGTACACCTCGTACGCACGCGGCTCTGCTCCGTACACCTCGTACGCACGCGGCTCTCTGCTCCGTACACCTCTTACGCACGCGGCTCTGCTCCGTACACCTCGTACGCACGCGGCTCTGCTCCGTACACCTCGTACGCACGCGGCTCTGCTCCGTACACCTCGTACGCACGCGCTCTGCTCCGTACACCTCGTACGCACGCGGCTCTGCTCCGTACACCTCGTACGCACGCGGCTCTGCTCCGTACACCTCGTACGCACGCGGCTCTGCTCCGTACACCTCGTACGCACGCGGCTCTGCTCCGTACACCTCGTACGCACGCGGCTCTGCTCCGTACACCTCGTACGCACGCGGCTCTGCTCCGTACAACCTCGTACGCACGCGGCTCTGCTTCCGTACACCTCGTACGCACGCGGCTCTGCTCCGTACACCTCGTACGCACGCGGCTCTGCTCCGTACACCTCGTACGCACGCGGCTCTGCTCCGTACACCTCGTACGCACGCGGCTCTGCTCCGTACACCTCGTACGCACGCGGCTCTGCTCCGTACACCTCGTACGCACGCGGCTCTGCTCCGTACACCTCGTACGCACGCGGCTCCGCTCCGTACACCTCGTACGCACGCGGCTCCGCTCCGTACACCTCGTACGCACGCGGCTCCGCTCCGTACACCTCGTACGCACGCGGCTCCGCTCCGTACACCTCGTACGCACGCGGCTCCGCTCCGTACACCTCGTACGCACGCGGCTCCGCTCCGTACACCTCGTACGCACGCGTCGCTCCTCGTCCCGTACACCTCTGTACACACGCGGCTCCGCTCCGTACACCTCGTACACACGCGGCTCTGCTCCGTACACCTCGTACACACGCGGCTCTGCTCCGTACACCTCGTACACACGCGGCTCTGCTCCGTACACCTAGTACACACATCGCCTCTGCTACATTCACACTGTAAATCCCTCCTGACCCCACACATAACCTTCACCTAATTGCCATACACCCAGTACACACTCACCTCTGCTACATTCACACTGTAAATGCCTCCTGACCACACACAAACTTCACCTTATTTGAGCATCATGATGGCCAGCAGCAGGGCCGGCTCCAGGTTTCTGTGGGCCCCGGGCGAAAAGGTCTCAGTGGGCCCCCTTTAAGTACATATCGCGGACTAATATATATATATATATATATATCTATATATATATTGCCGCACACTTACCGCAAGCCCCATAGACAATGCATGGGGCTTGCCGCAAACGTGCAGCAAGTGCTGCCGCTAGACGGAAAATGCGGCAGATGCAGGTTTTTTTTACCGCAACTGCCACATTTTAAAAAAAACTCCTATGTGAAGGCAGCCTTACAGGAACAGTGACTGCCGAAACCAGCAAGAGCTGTTTCTGACAGTGAGTATATTACACATTGTTAGGAGCGGGCTAAAATGCGATTGCATTCCCTTGCGCCTTTTAAAAATACCCTTCAAATGCAAAATGTTGCATTTTTGTGCGTCTGAGGATTCTTGGTATATACACAAGCATCCTGAAGCACACAAATAATGCAAGCAGCTCAATGGAGCCGCACTGCCATATGGTGGCACCGCAGCCAAGCGGAGTGTCTGGCCGTCCAGATCTCTCTTCTCCTCACCTTTCTTCTCGCTGCTCCGGTCTCCTCCGGTTGCTCTGCACATATCAGCACAGTGATGACATCGTGCCCCTCCATGCTGAGCTGCAGAATGCAGACAGCGGCAGAAGAGACTATGGAGAAGAATGCTGCTGGCAAAGGCGGCTGAGTCTATAGGAGCGGAATCCGCGGGGGGCTACCACTGGTACACATACTTCGTACACACGCGGCTCTGCTCCGTACACTTCGTACACACGCGGACCTCATACACACGCGGCTCTGCTCGTACACCTCATACACACGCGGCTCTGCTCCGTACACCTCATACCACGCGGCTCTGCTCCGTACACCTCCTACCCACGCGGCTCCGCTCCGTACACCTCGTACCACTCGGCTCCGCTCCGTACACCTCGTACGCACTCGGCTCCGCTCCGTACACCTCGTACGCACGCGGCTCCGCTCCGTACACCTCGTACGCACAGGGCTCCGCTCCGTACACCTCGTACGCACGCGGCTCCTCTCCGTACACCTCGTACGCACGCGGCTCCGCTCCGTACACCTCGTACGCACGCGGCTCCGCTCCGTACACCTCGTACGCACGCGGCTCCGCTCCGTACACCTCGTACGCACGCGGCTCCGCTCCGTACACCTCGTACGCACGCGGCTCCGCTCCGTACACCTCGTACGCACGCGGCTCCGCTCCGTACACCTCGTACGCACGCGGCTCCGCTCCGTACACCTCGTACGCACGCGGCTCCGCTCCGTACACCTCGTACGCACGCGGCTCCTCTCCGTACACCTCGTACGCACGCGGCTCCTCTCCGTACACCTCGTACGCACGCGGCTCCGCTCCGTACACCTCGTACGCACGCGGCTCCGCTCCGTACACCTCGTACGCACGCGGCTCCGCTCCGTACACCTCGTACGCACGCGGCTCCGCTCCGTACACCTCGTACGCACGCGGCTCCGCTCCGTACACCTCGTACGCACGCGGCTCCGCTCCGTACACCTCGTACGCACGCGGCTCCGCTCCGTACACCTCGTACGCACGCGGCTCCGCTCCGTACACCTCGTACGCACGCGGCTCCGCTCCGTACACCTCGTACGCACGCGGCTCCGCTCCGTACACCTCGTACGCACGCGGCTCCGCTCCGTACACCTCGTACGCACGCGGCTCCGCTCCGTACACCTCGTACGCACGCGGCTCCGCTCCGTACACCTCGTACGCACGCGGCTCCGCTCCGTACACCTCGTACGCACGCGGCTCCGCTCCGTACACCTCGTACGCACGCGGCTCCGCTCCGTACACCTCGTACGCACGCGGCTCCGCTCCGTACACCTCGTACGCACGCGGCTCCGCTCCGTACACCTCGTACGCACGCGGCTCCGCTCCGTACACCTCGTACGCACGCGGCTCCGCTCCGTACACCTCGTACGCACGCTCGTCGTCACTCGTACGCACGCGCTCCGCTCGTACACCTCGTACGCACGCGGCTCCGCTCCGTACACCTCGTACGCACGCGGCTCCGCTCCGTACACCTCGTACGCACGCGGCTCCGCTCCGTACACCTCGTACACACGCGGCTCCGCTCCGTACACCTCGTACACACGCGGCTCTGCTCCGTACACCTCGTACACACGCGGCTCTGCTCCGTACACCTAGTACACACTCGCCTCTGCTACATTCACACTGTAAATCCCTCCTGACCCCACACATAACCTTCACCTAATTGCCATACACCCAGTACACACTCACCTCTGCTACATTCACACTGTAAATGCCTCCTGACCACACACAAACTTCACCTTATTTGAGCATCATTGATGGCCAGCAGAGTCCTGGATACACTGAGGAGCTGATCATGCATGAGACCCCTGACTCCTCCCCATCCATTGACATCATCACAGGTCCTGTAAGCACACTAGCACAGAGTGTGCAGCTCTGCCGGCTCCCGTGGAGGGGGGAGGAGGGAGACCTCCGGTGCTGCAGCCTGCAGGAGCCTGAAAATGACCCCCCAGCTGCCCCCTGGATATGGCTCTGACTGTGGGGGCAGTGCTCAGGGGCCCCTGAGGCTAGGGTCACACTTGCATTGTGACCCTAGCCTTATGCAAGTATTGTATGTTGCAACGCTGCTATGCGCTGGAGGCAACCCATAGAAACCCGACGTTTACCGTGACAACCACTCGTTGTCAATGTAAACTGCGGGTTTCTATGGGCTCAGTTGCTGGCAGCGCATAGCGTTAAATGCTCTGCGCTGCAGCAGACAATACTTGCGTCAGGCTAGGGTCACAACACAAGTGTGACCCTAGCCCTCAGGGGCCCGGTGGGCCCCCTCCAAGCCGTCGGGCCCCGGCACTTGCCCGGGTACGCCGGGTGCTGACGCCGGCCCTGGCCATATCTTACACACCATGACCAGTGCCGCCCTCGGTACATACAGGCATCCAGCCATGTTTTCCCGAGCGGCGGTTGGTCGGTGCTGCTCGTCCACCTTCCCGCTCCCACATCCCTTCCTTAACCCACTTGTTCGGCACCTGCTGTTAACTCTGGACAGCCCCATGTGCAGCACTTGTGATTGGCTAAGTATTCAGAGAATAGGCATGGTCTGTACGGAAATTTTACCAGCTTAGTGCAGTGGCGGCTTGTTGATGCTTAGACTGCAGATCGTTACCTGTGGTGTGTTGACGGTGCAGTATGATGGACATGTCTGACTAGTCAGTGCCAGGCAGCGCTACATTGGAGCTGCCCAGAGTTTTGTAGGCATGTGCCAGAGATAATAGATTGTCAACCAGTGCTGCCCCCTGTGCTATAAGGATGTCAGCTACAGGAGCACCGCTCTGCCGCCATCATTGTGTGTCTGTAGCTTGTGCCAAGCCGCCATTGCCATTAATGACCCTTGTTCTGGATTCTTATGTGTGGTTCTTCTATGTGCGTGTGATGGCGCTGACATCCTCGAGTTGGGGGGGGGCGCCATTTTGTAGTTCGTCTCAGGCAGCAGAGAGGCTAGGTTCACCCCTGCCTGTGAGGGCTGGGCTGTGTATATTATGTGTCCTATATGGGCCTGTGGGGGCTGGGCTGTGTATATTATGTGTCCTATATGGGCCTGTGGGGGCTGGGCTGTGTATATTATGTGCCCTATATGGGCCTGTGGGGGCTGGGCTGTGTATATTATGTGCCCTATATGGGCCTGTGGGGGCTGGGCTGTGTATATTATGTGCCCTATATGGGCATGTGGGGGCTGGGCTGTGTATATTATGTGTCCTATATGGGCCTGTGGGGGCTGGGCTGTGTATATTATGTGTCCTATATGGGCCTGTGGGGGCTGGGCTGTGTATATTATGTGTCCTATATGGGCCTGTGGGGGCTGGGCTGTGTATATTATGTGTCCTATATGGGCCTGTGGGGGCTGGGCTGTGTATATTATGTGTCCTATATGGGCCTGTGGGGGCTGGGCTGTGTATGTGCACTATATGGGCCTGTGGGGGCTGGGCTGTGTATGTGCACTATATAGGCCTATGCTCTTATTGGGGCTGGGCTTGTGAAGCTGGGATGTAGACGCTCGCCCTGCGCTGGTGAAGCCGGGGTGCAGACGCTCGCCCTGCGCTGGTGAAGCCGGGGTGAAGACGCTCGCCCTGCGCTGGTGAAGCCGGGGTGCAGACGCTCGCCCTGCGCTGGTGAAGCCGGGGTGCAGACGCTCGCCCTGCGCTGGTGAAGCCGGGGTGCAGACGCTCGCCCTGCGCTGGTGAAGCCGGGGTGCAGACGCTCGCCCTGCGCTGGTGAAGCCGGGGTGCAGACGCTCGCCCTGCGCTGGTGAAGCCGGGGTGCAGACGCTCGCCCTGCGCTGGTGAAGCCGGGGTGCAGACGCTCGCCCTGCGCTGGTGAAGCCGGGGTGCAGACGCTCGCCCTGCGCTGGTGAAGCCGGGGTGCAGACGCTCGCCCTGCGCTGGTGAAGCCGGGGTGCAGACGCCCGCCCTGCGCTGGTGAAGCCGGGGTGCAGACGCTCGCCCTGCGCTGGTGAAGCCGGGGTGCAGACGCCCGCCCTGCGCTGGTGAAGCCGGGGTGCAGACGCTCGCCCTGCGCTGGTGAAGCCGGGGTGCAGACGCTCGCCCTGCGTGGTGAAGCCGGGGTGCAGACGCTCGCCCTGCGCTGGTGAAGCCGGGGTGCAGACGCTCGCCCTGCGCTGGTGAAGCCGGGGTGCAGACGCTCGCCCTGCGCTGGTGAAGCCGGGGTGCAGACGCTCGCCCTGCGCTGGTGAAGCCGGGGTGCAGACGCCCGCCCTGCGCTGGTGAAGCCGGGGTGCAGACATTTGCCCTGTATTCATCAAGGAAGGCAGAGCTGGTGGTGACGCGGCTATTGTAAAGCTTGTCACACACAGGGACATAACATTAGTGGGAACACTTAAGGCTATGTTCATACTGGGCATTTTTGCTGATTTTTTTTCTGCAGCTAAACCACAGACTATTGACGCTCATTCTTTTAAAAATGCAGCAAAACCCTGTGCAGCAGCAATGTGCGCGCTCAACCTCTCCGGAATCACACAGGCTTTGCTGGGAATGAAAAAATGCAAGTTTATATGCGCAAAAAACAAGGTAAAAAACACAACAAAACATTCACCAAAACCACAGGAAACACACCCTGTGTGAACATGGCCTAGGTCCGGGGTAACAAATCTTCAATGACTAGTCACCACTGATTATGCGGGATTAGGGGTTAAACGGGAATTTTATCCGCTTGCTGTGCCTGACACCGTTCACCTCTGTTGAGCCCCGCCACAGCCCGCTCCTGCCAGCAACAGCACTGGTCTGTGGAAGTGACGGGACAGCCTGCTGATGGACAGCCGGCTCCTTACTACCTGACTGGGGGAACTGACTGTCAATCAGCGTGACGTCAGTGGAAGCTGCAAAATCACTGACAGGAGCGGCCAGTGACAGCTCAGGACAGCGGTGACTGGTGCCGAGCACATCAGGCAGGTCGGGGTCAGCCTCATGCCTGCTCGTGCTTACACACAATTTATTTTTTAGATAAATCCCGGATATCTTCTTTAATGTCACAGGTGCAGTTTTGAAATGTATTTTAGGCACATTCAATAACATATAAAGAACAAAAGGCGACTTGTTAGGAAGGTGACAACACACAGTATATACACAGCTCCACTCTATAATCCTCAACACAGTGTACAGTGTGGAGCTGTGTGTATCATTGACTGCAGCATACAGTATATTGTGGAGCGGTGTATGCTGTATATATTATCTCTATCCTGTAATTGTCAGTATCGGCTCTAATTTTGTGTGTATGTATATTTATATATATATATATATATATATTATATAACGCTGAACTCACATGAGCGTATGACTCTTGCAAGGATCAAATCGCACCACCCGGACCAGCTGGTGGCTCTCCTGACCTGAATATGTCAGCTGCATAGAAGTACATGAAGCCATCATGCTCAGATCAGGAGAGCCGCAGGGATGTGCAATCCTCAATGATTCCTATGCAACACATTGCACAGTACCACTTCAACTGTCCCGTATACTGGGTGTAATCTTCAGTATCTGTATTATTCTGTATATATACACTGCACAGCACCACGTCTCCTGTCCTGTATACTGGGTGTAATCCTCAGTATCTGTGTTATTCTGTATATATACACTGCACAGTACTACTTCTCCTGTCCTGTATGTATACTGGGTGTAATCCTCAGTATCTGTATTATTCTGTATATATACACTGCACAGTACCACTTCTCCTGTCCTGTATACTGGGTGTAATCCTCAGTATCTGAATTAATCTGTATATATACACTGCACAGTACTACTTCTCCTGTCCTGTATACTGGGTGTAATCCTCAGTATCTGTATTATTCTGTATATATACACTGCACAGTACCACTTCTCCTGTCCTGTATACTGGGTGTAATCCTCAGTATCTGTATTATTCTGTATATATACACTGCACAGTACCATTTCTCCTGTCCTGTATACTGGGTGTAATCCTCAGTATCTGTATTATTCTGTATATATACACTGCACAGTACCACTTCTCCTGTCCTGTATACTGGGTGTAATCCTCAGTATCTGTATTATTCTGTATATATACACTGCACAGTACCATTTCTCCTGTCCTGTATACTGGGTGTAATCCTTAGTATCTGTATTATTCTGTATATATACACTGCACAGCACCACGTCTCCTGTCCTGTATACTGGGTGTAATCCTCAGTATCTGTATTATTCTGTATATATACACTCCACAGTACCACTTCTCCTGTCCTGTATACTGGGTGTAATCCTCAGTATCTGTAATATTCTGTATATATACAGTGCACAGTACCAATTCTCCTGTCCTGTATACTGGGTGTAATCCTCAGTATCTGTATTATTCTGTATATATACACTGCACAGTACCACTTCTCCTGTCCTGTATACTGGGTGTAATCCTCAGTATCTGTATTATTCTGTATATATACACTGCACAGCACCACTTCTCCTGTCCTGTATACTGGGTGTAATCCTCAGTATCTGTATTATTCTGTATATATACACTGCACACTACCACTTCTCCTGTCCTGTATACTGGGTGTAATCCTCAGTATCTGTATTATTCTGTATATGTATATACACTGCACAGTACCACTTCTCCTGTCCTGTATACTGGGTGTAATCCTCAGTATCTGTATTATTCTGTATATGTATATACACTGCACAGTACCACTCCTCCTGTGCTGTATACAGGGTGTAATCCTCAGTATATGTACTATTCTGTATATATACACTGCACAGCACCACTTCTCCTGTCCTGTATACTGGGTGTAATCCTCAGTATCTGTATTATTCTGTATATATACCCTGCACAGTACCACTTCTCCTGTCCTGTATGCTGGGTGTAGTCCTCAGTATCTGTATTATTCTGTATATACACACTGCACAGTACCACTTCTCCTGTCCTGCATACTGGGTGTAATCCTCAGTATCTGTATTATTCTGTATATATACACTGCACAGTACCACTTCTCCTGTCCTGTATACTGGGTGTAATCCTCAGTATCTGTATTATTCTGTATATGTATATACACTGCACAGTACCACTTCCCCTGTCCTGTATACTGGGTGTAATCCTCAGTATCTGTATTATTATGTATATATACACTGCACAGTACCACTTCTCCTGTCCTGTATGCTGGGTGTAATCCTCAGTATCTGTATTATTCTGTATATATACACTGCACAGTACCACCTCTCCTGTCCTGTATACTGGGTGTAATCCTCAGTATCTGTATTATTCTGTATATATACACTGCACAGTACCACTTCCCCTGTCCTGTATACTGGGTGTAATCCTCATTATCTGTATTATTCTGTATATACACTGCACAGTACCACTTCCCCTGTCCTGTATACTGGGTGTAATCCTCAGTATCTGTATTATTATGTATATATACACTGCACAGTACCACTTCTCCTGTCCTGTTGTCAGAGAGGCAGTATTGGACTTTGTTATTTTCAGCATTTAACTTGTTTAAATTAATTATCCCCAATATGGTGTCATCACTTCTCTTCTGTATAGGTGATGACTTTCCCTTCGCTGCGGATTTGACCGCTGGGACCCCACAATCCTGAGAAACGTGGCTTTGAACAGTAACATGTAAATGGAGCTGCGGTTATTCCCTCTGCTGCACCATTCAGATGTGGCTCTTCAGATACCTCCTTTAAGAAAGTGATGAGACCACGACAAAGTAAAAGCAAATTTCACTGATCGAGACTGATGGGTGATATAGTGTGTGGGCTGGTGGGATCTTTTTTCCAGGGCTGCTTTTTGGTCCCAGTCCGGCCCTGTATATATTACCTTTAAAATATGAAGGTTTTAGTGTGGGCATTGTCACAATGGCCACAGTTAGTGTTAGAACAATTATAGGGTTAACTGTGGGGCCAGCCCACTTTGAGAGGAGTAATAGAGATTAGATTGAGCTAAGTATAGTAATATAATCATATTTTTATCTTTTCTGTTTCTTTAATACTGCCGGATGCAACTGCCAAGTAACCGGTCAGGTTTTGCTCTGGATCTGATGGTCGGATTCGGATGAATACCTGACCGGCCACACATGGACACATCCGGTATTGCATCCAGTATTGTTGTGTTTTTTCTGGATCCGTTATTTTAGTGCTTGCTCCCCTGCTACCATATGTATATACAGTGTTCTAGTGGCTCCAGAATTCTGGGCATGCTCAGTAGGCATGTCAGATCCATCGTTACCGGATATGTGAGTGTCACGATCTTCACACTGTCCCTGTCTGCTATGTTGCTATTGTGTGGAAGCTATCAGTCTGTTTTGGGTGTGCTGAGTGTGTGCTGCAATCATCTGAGTTCACTTCCCTTGATTAGACCTCTACTTAAGTATGCTAGCTCCTCCAACCAGTGTCAATCGTACCCTTGCTGCTGCCTGTGTAAGGCGGCCGTCACACGCTACGATATCTTGAAAGATATCGCTTGAACGCGCCTGAGTAAACATCGCGTGAACGATGTCTCTGCGTGTGACGGCAAGATACGACGAGCGAGAAGTGTTCAAATCGCAAGATCGAGATCTGAGCTCCGGACCTCACATCTTGCGATGAACGATTTTACAAACAGCTTCATCGTGGTGTATAACACCACGATGAACGATCTCCCAGCGGCAGAGCCTATGCTGGGAGATGGTAACTATGGTACACGTCGGGTTACTAAGCGATGCGCGGTGCCTAGTAACCCGATGTGTACCATAGTTACCAGCGATCTCGCTGGTCCACATCGCTGGTGAGTCTGTCTGTGTGACATCTCACCAGCGATGTCAGCGATATTGTTAGCGATCGCGCGTGCACGTGATCGCTTACAATATCGCTAGCGCGATCGTAGCGTGTGACGGCCGCCTAAGACTGATCTCTTTGTGCCTAGCCCAACCTGACTTTATTCCCTTACCTGGACTTTGACCCTTTGTCTGTGACCTGACTACTCTTTTGCCTGCTCCCTGTAAACTGTCTTGTCTTTCTAGTTTTCCTGACCCCATCTTGTGAATTGGATTTTGTCTCTGACTACTCCTTGTTGTACTGCGCCATTTCCTGGACCTGACCTCGAATAGTTTGACCTCCCTTTACTTATCCAGTAAGTAGTATATAATTTTATAATTACTATCTGTAATTGTAGTCTTTCTCTCCACTTCTGGGACTAGTTATTACTGTAGTTACAGCGAGAGGCGGCAAAAATAGATCTGACACCCATTGACTTACTGTACATTGCAGTGTATGCCGTATTATTACGGATCCATCACAATAAGGGTTCTTTTGTTGGACAAAAAAACACTGCTAGTTGTATTTTAAAAAATGCTGGAATTGCCAGATTTGGCTGGATACAGCAGAAAAATAGTGCAACCGGAACACAACACACATTACCGGAAGTCCATAGAAAATGCATTGGTCACTAATGGCCACTTTACACGTCCCAACGTCAGTCCGATATTGGATCCAACGCCGCGGGAGCGCGCTTTTTCTGGGCAGAATTCCAAGATCGCATAGGAGATGTTACACAGCGCGATATCGGCAGGCAACGCCACTACGATGTGTACGCCCCCTTGTACGGCCGACCCAGGAACGACCATTTAACATGGGACAGGATAGGGGAAGTTGTACTCCACATCGTAGTTGGGCTTTTACACAGCACGATCCTGCCACAACACCCATCCAATATCGGGCCGTTGGAGAGCAGGCTCATTTGATCCCCGATATCGGTTTTGCATCTTTCGTGCATCGTATTGGACATTTAAACCATACAACGCACGAACGATATCGGGGCCAACGCACGAACCACGTGACTTTTTATCGGAGTTGGACGCCAATATCGGGACGTGTAAAGTGGCCATAACGTAATGTTGTCAGATCTGTTTTTATTTATTTTAAAAGAGAAATTCTGCCTGATTTAAAAAATGCAGATGTGAAAGTACCCTAAGTAATTCTGCAAGGAAGGCTTATAGGTCTGAGAAGAGTGTTGGATAGCAAAAAGGGGATCTTTGTCATCACAAGGATGTGCCTGCCTGTGGACACTGTGATAAGGGTATTCGCTGTAAGGGGCCCTTATGAAAAAGATAAGCAAGAGATGAGCTATAGGAACCATAGTGACACACATGTACCTGTGTGGCTCTATATCCGGAAAGATGCAGGTTATCCATCTGTGGTTTTTGTCGCCAAAAATAGAATGCTCAGTGGGCTCAAATTCCTTATTGAACTACAGAAACTAAACGACACTGGCACTAAGTGCTTCAGAGTGGACTGTGGAGATCTCATACTCTGAGTAACTGTTCCACACTTACAACCAACTAAAAGATAAAGCACAAAGGGTTTTATTCAAAATAAGGTACAACCTTAATTAAGATTCAACTCATCTACAGTACTTTGGTTGTTTGAGTTACAACTAACTTTGAAGACACCCATGGCTGCTGCATGTAGTGTTGTAGTGCAGATGACGATAGATCCAGAAGCACACACAGATATGCTGAACTGCTCAGTCGAGCGGCCATACTTTAATGAATCTCTTCCCTTTCCCAGCTCCCCCTTCTCCTGCCACAGCTCCTCCTCTATCTTACATCACTGTTACTAGGCAGAAAACAAACAGGGGAGACACAAGCAAACTACAGAAGATATAACAACATTACATCTCTTATCATCTTACAAAAAAACCAAAGTAAATAGTTAACCGTTCAAAAGTTCGCGTTGTAGAAAAGTTTTTTTTTTTTCTCTACTGCAGAACATAGTCCGCAAGGTGGACTGGTGGCCCTCGATTTGTTCTCCCAGGATACCGTCGAGACATCTCATTTCCAGATAAACTTGGGGGGTCTTCTGAGGTATCTCCTATGGGAGCAGCTGAGTTCATTGTCTCTGGCAGTATGTCGTCGTTATCTACTTCCTCTGCGTGCGTCGTCTCTGGGACGTAGCCATGAAGTTTTTTAAAATGGGACACATTTCTAGTGACCTGATGATTTTGGTTTTTAGCAGTAATCATGGTGCCTCTGATCTGTGTGGCCTGAAAGGGCTCGGGATAGTATGGCGATGCAAACTTGTCGCTAGGTCTCAGTCTCTTTACAAGAACCCAATCACCCACCTTTATTTCTGGATGCTTGTAACGGCGGCTACTTTTTTCTGCATACTGCTTCATTTTACTCTTAGAGACGGAATCATTAATAGCAATTGGGGTTTGGACAGGAACTGACGGAATGCATGGGATTTTGACGCGCAAGGGCCTGCCGAACAATGCCGTTGCTGGTGGTATCCCAGTAGTGGAGTGTGGTGTGGCTCTGTACTGTCTTAGGAATCTATGTAATTCTTGTTGCGAGTCCTTGTGCTCCATGGTAGCAATCCTCAGGGTCTTGTTGATTGATTGCATGAATCGTTCCACTTCTCCATTGGCTTGAGGCCAGTACGGAGTTACTTTCCTGTGGGAGAAGCCAAGATAAGTTGCCAATGACTGAAAGTCTGTGCTATTGAATGGAGGACCATTGTCTGTCTTCACTGTCTCGGGTATGCCATAAGCCGAGAAAATCTTGTCTAATTGTGGTATAACTGCCCTGGCCGATGTTGTTGAAACATGTTCAATGACTGGAAACCGAGAATAGTCATCCATGACCACCAACAGGTAGGTGCGGTCCGGTAAAACACAAAAATCAACACTGACAGCAGTCCATGGGCTCTTTGGCAGGGGTGTCATTTGTAAAGGCGCACGACTATGGTCAACTATAGTTGCTTGACAAGGAATGCATGTTTGGATCAATGCCTCTACTCTTTTGTCCAGTCCTGGAAACCATACTTTTTCTCGAAGTAGTTGCTTTTTTTTTACCACCCCTTGATGAGCCTCGTGGGCCAGATCAAGTACACGGTCCTCCAGTTTCTGAGGTATCACCAGGCGACTGTCACGCAACAGCAGATTTGAGTCTGACACTGAGAGTGAATGTCGTGCATTAAAGAAAGCCTCCAAGTAACCTACTCGATCTGGTGGTTGAAGGCGAGCCTCAGCAAGAAAACAGCTCCATTTCTTAGACCGAACAGAGTCTATAACCAACTGAAGTTGGGGATCAGAGTCCACCGCCTGTTGTATTTCCTCCATGGTCATAGCTCTTGGCACTGAATGTGCAGCAACGAAATTTACATGTTCCTCCGCTAGAATAGTTGCTGGAATGTTGTCCTTAGTAGGTTGTGGTATTGGGTGTCTTGAGAAATAGTCCGCCGGGTTTCCAGCTCCTGCCTCATATCTCAGTTGAAGATGGTAGTTCTGTAAGCGGAGCAACCAGCGTTCAATTCGTGGAGGGGGTTTGGAAGAGTGTTTGTTGAAAATGGGAACAAGCGGTTTGTGGTCACTTATGACTGTGAACTTGTAATAAAGATTCAAAGTGCATAGCTCACCATGGCCTTCCTAGGCTGTTTGTGCTGGAATCCAAGCTGGTATCCAGATTAGCCGTGAAGTAAATAGAAAAATTCCGCACAGACCGGGTATTCTGATTTAAAACTCCAATTCTTTATTCATCCATACGAATAAAACACAAGTTCTGGGGTACACAAGCCCCCCTCCCACGCCTTACGCGTTTCGGTTAGAGCACCTTAATCATAGGCATACACAGCAGTGTCTGCACAACACATATATAGGAAACTTTACATGTACACACCCCCTACCATCACCCATGTGCAATCATTTAACAATTATTCCAGAATCAAAGAGTTAACTTTTTCAGAGAGCAGGTCAAAGTTCCAAAAATATTTTTGCAGGAAAAAACCAAATCTAATATAACCAATAATATTTACAGGCTGGCCTTATATCTCTTACTACTGACTGAGTACTATATTCTATCAGGTTCGTTTTTACAGAACCTTCCTTTAGATCCATAAATAAATATACATATGTCTTACTCTACTCAGTCAGAGTAATTACAAACAATAGTCGACCAGACCAGTATTTAACAGATCATATATTAGTTTGCTAGTACATATAAGATGGAGCATAGTTATACCGTAATATTCATATATCCATAAATATGATTGAACATGACTGTATATGAATGTAAATATGAGAGATAGCTATGGTTTTTAAATCTCACAATGTTCTGCATGGGTATTTTCACACCCCTTATTCATTATTCCCATCAGTCATTATTCTTATAGGTGATGTCTGAGTAAATCTACCTAAAATACAAAAGATATGATAAAGTTTTTATAAAGTTTTTATAATAACGTTTTTGTGGCGGGGTAGGGGTTTTTTATTCAGATATTAATCAACAAATGGACAGCTTATTACATTACACTCGCTTGCCCCAATCGTAGCTGCCCTCCCCATCCCTGGGACGCCGTCAGGCCCATAAGCCTAATCAGCGGCACCATAAATAAGAGGAGCAGTTTTTGTGGCGGGGTAGGGGTTATTTATTCAGATATTAATCAACAAATGGACAGCTTATCACATTACACTCGCTTGCCCCAATCGTAGCTGTTCTCCCCATCCCCGGGACGTTGTCAGGCTCATGAGCCTAATCAGCGGCACCATAAATAAGAGGAGCAGCCAATGCAGGAGCAAAACGAGTATAAGAGTCAGTTTTCATTTTGACGTTTTTAAGTCATATCCAGGGTCCATATCTACTTATGTCACAGTATAGGATGAATTTAATAGAAGTGGGATATGTCCGTACGATAATTCAATCCCTCCGGATACCGTACATTCAATGACAATATCCAGTGGGCTTCGCGACAAAGCAATATGCGCTCCCAGTCCCCGCCCCTTTTTGGTCGCATCACACGTTCGATCCCCCTGATTTTTAATGCGCTAATATCCCCTCTATGTATTTCAAGGAAATGTCGTGATAGTCCTGAGAGGTTTTTACGACTGGCTGCATTATTTGGTTTTGCTGCCGTTATATGTTCCCCTATACGTTTTTTCAGGGCCCTGCTTGTGCAGCCAACATAATGTTTGTCACATGACTCGCACGAAGCAAGATAAACCACGTGGGTTGAATTACAGTTTATGTACATTTTTGTTCTAAATTGCTGTTTAGTAATAGCATTGGAGAATGTATCAGTTATTTCTATGTGATTACATAGTGTACACCTACGACCTCCGCATTTATATGTACCTGTATATTTTAACCACGTGGGTTGGGACTCCTTCTCCTTGAAAGTACTAGGTGATAGAATATTACCCAAGGTGCGGGATCTCTTTGGGACGCATCTATAACCTTCCCCCAATATTGAGGATAATTTCTGATCCTGATGTAAAATAGGTAGAAATTTATGCATAAGAGCTACAATAGCCTGGTAGTCAACTGTATATTCTGTTGAAAAAGTTGGGATGTTCCCACCCTTCCCTTTTTTATATTTAGAATCAAGTAAAGACTTCCTTGTTCTTGTGTCAGCGATATTCCGTGCCCTGTTCAGCATCCATACTTTATAGCCTCTATTTTTTAGCCGTCGGTCTATACGCCTATTTTCCAATTCTAAAGAGGTATTGGTAGAGCAGGACCTCTTTGCTCTGATATATTCCCCTAGGGGAAGATTACGGATAACATGTTTTGGATGGCAGCTGTCAGCGTGTAAGATTGAATTCCCACTGACAGCTTTTCTATATAGGGAGGTATTAATTTCCTTTGTTGTTAAATCCCCCCTTAGATTTACATCCAAAAAAGTTGCTGAAATGCCCTGTTTTTCATGAGTAAAATTGATGTTCATATCATTCCCATTGATATAACATATAAATTCCTCCAACCTAGATTCTTGGTGGGGGAGCGGTACCTCTGGTGTCTGCCAGATTAGGATGACATCATCCAGGTACCGCCCCCACCATACAATCTCCTTCAAATAAGGATTGGCCGCGGTAAATATGTATTTACTTTCCCAAATACTCATATATAAATTAGCGAGTGTTGGTGAAAAACTCGCGCCCATAGGGCAACCGCAAACCTGGAGGTAATAGGAAGAATCAAAAATAAAAAAATTTGTTTTAAGCAAATGTTCTATGCACATCATAAAAAACAATGTTTCCTCCTCAGAATATAATGCTGTTCTTTTTAAGACCTCCGACATAGCCAAAAGTGCCTGTGAGTGTGGGATACAGGAATAAAGTGCAATAACATCGCAAGTTAACCATTCGTAGCCCTTCTCCCATTTGATATCCTCCAAGGCCCCCAATAGGTGTTTAGTATCCTTAATGTGGCCCGGATTTTTTGTAACTAAAGGTTGTAGTTTTTTGTCGATCCATTCAGACAAACGTTCATTTACTCCCCCTATACCAGCCACAATTGGTCTAAGGGGTGGGGGAAAGACTTGTTTATGCACCTTAGGAAATGCATGGAAAATTGGTGTTACAGGGTTCTCCACATATAGATATTCAGAAACATTTTTAGAAATCACCCCATAGCCAGACCTTCTCTTAATATTAAATCCAGCTCCTGTTGTACTTTTGTGGTGGGGTTATCCGGCATTGGGCGGTACGTGGTGGCGTCGGACAACATCTCCACAACTTGTTTGTAATATAGCATTTTGTCCAACACCACCACCGCACCGCCCTTATCCGCTGGTCTGATAATAATATTGGGGTTCTTTTTTAGTTCCCATAAAGATTTTTTCTGGGGTCTAGTTAGATTATCATTATTTACATTTTCTTGCAAAAGCAAACTCCTGATTTCTCTTTCCATTAGGTTTTGGAATGTATCCATAGCAGGGCATCTAGAAACAACAGGGTAATATGTAGGATTAGGAACACGCATACATTGGTCAGTTTTTTCATTCTCTGATGTCAACAAGTCCTCAGTCCCCTGTAAATCATTTAAGGCATTCAATGTTATCTGCTCTGCAAGTGTGGCCGAGAGGGGCACAGACCTCTCCATATACGAAGTATCTGGAGTGTCTGCTTCCTCCCTCCCCTCCTCAAAAAAATGCCTCTTAATTGTAAGGAGTCTGACAAACCTGTTGACATCTTGTAACGTTCTTAACAAATCACTTCTGCAGGTTGGTACAAATTTTAACCCTTTAGATAAGACTTGCTTTTGTTCAGCAGTGATAACATTAGCTGACAAGTTTAAAACAGTGTAATCCTCACCCACATTATCAGTCCTCATTACCTTCTCCTCCTCTTGCGTGAGGGGTATCTGGGTTCTCCCCTGTTTTCCCCTTCTCCCCCTCCTCCTCCTCCGTTTTTTGGGGGCTGATAAGGGGGGTTACCACGATTAGAGTCCACTGAAGATGAGGGCACTGATGATTGATCTGTATATTCCGGGGTGGAAAAGCTCACACGTGGGGTATTAGTTCCCTCCACTCGTCTTTTTAGGATAGATTTAGGTTTAGGTGTAATAGTCCTTTTCCAAGTGTAAACCTGGTTGCTGTCATAGTCCTTACAGTCTCTGACAAATTTTCTCCTTTTTACTTCAGTGATTGCGATCTCCAAGTCATTCACTTTCTGTCTTAAACGTTTATTCAAGGGCTCATACTCAGAGTGTTTGTCCATATGCTGCAATGAGCTCTCTGTCTCCTTAATGGAAGCCTCCAGATTTTTCAGTTTAATTGATTCCTCCTCAATAATCAAGTTCATCAGTTTCAGGGAGCATTCAGTTAGAGTATTATTCCATTTCTCAACAAAGGCATCATTAAATGCAGTAGTTGCAACTTTCCGCAGTCTCAGTCCTCTTGGTATCATATTATGATCCACATATTTCTCTAAAGTTACTGAATCCCACCAGGTCTTAAGATGGCTAATGGTAAATTTTTCAAGTTTAGAGAATAATTCTCTTATATCTGATGTCTCACCATTAATACCACTGCCTGGCTCCTTAGAAAAAATATTATCCGCTCTTCTCCGTCTCTCTTGATATGACATTTCAAAATTCCCCGGAACAGCCTCCATTATAATTTAATTCAATAATACAGTAGGGGTCAGGGAGCTTATATCCAGTATACGTAATAAAGATTCAAAGTGCATAGCTCACCATGGCCTTCCTAGGCTGTTTGTGCTGGAATCCAAGCTGGTATCCAGATTAGCCGTGAAGTAAATAGAAAAATTCCGCACAGACCGGGTATTCTGATTTAAAACTCCAATTCTTTATTCATCCATACGAATAAAACACAAGTTCTGGGGTACACAAGCCCCCCTCCCACGCCTTACGCGTTTCGGTTAGAGCACCTTAATCATAGGCATACACAGCAGTGTCTGCACAACACATATATAGGAAACTTTACATGTACACACCCCCTACCATCACCCATGTGCAATCATTTAACAATTATTCCAGAATCAAAGAGTTAACTTTTTCAGAGAGCAGGTCAAAGTTCCAAAAATATTTTTGCAGGAAAAAACCAAATCTAATATAACCAATAATATTTACAGGCTGGCCTTATATCTCTTACTACTGACTGAGTACTATATTCTATCAGGTTCGTTTTTACAGAACCTTCCTTTAGATCCATAAATAAATATACATATGTCTTACTCTACTCAGTCAGAGTAATTACAAACAATAGTCGACCAGACCAGTATTTAACAGATCATATATTAGTTTGCTAGTACATATAAGATGGAGCATAGTTATACCGTAATATTCATATATCCATAAATATGATTGAACATGACTGTATATGAATGTAAATATGAGAGATAGCTATGGTTTTTAAATCTCACAATGTTCTGCATGGGTATTTTCACACCCCTTATTCATTATTCCCATCAGTCATTATTCTTATAGGTGATGTCTGAGTAAATCTACCTAAAATACAAAAGATATGATAAAGTTTTTATAAAGTTTTTATAATAACGTTTTTGTGGCGGGGTAGGGGTTTTTTATTCAGATATTAATCAACAAATGGACAGCTTATTACATTACACTCGCTTGCCCCAATCGTAGCTGCCCTCCCCATCCCTGGGACGCCGTCAGGCCCATAAGCCTAATCAGCGGCACCATAAATAAGAGGAGCAGTTTTTGTGGCGGGGTAGGGGTTATTTATTCAGATATTAATCAACAAATGGACAGCTTATCACATTACACTCGCTTGCCCCAATCGTAGCTGTTCTCCCCATCCCCGGGACGTTGTCAGGCTCATGAGCCTAATCAGCGGCACCATAAATAAGAGGAGCAGCCAATGCAGGAGCAAAACGAGTATAAGAGTCAGTTTTCATTTTGACGTTTTTAAGTCATATCCAGGGTCCATATCTACTTATGTCACAGTATAGGATGAATTTAATAGAAGTGGGATATGTCCGTACGATAATTCAATCCCTCCGGATACCGTACATTCAATGACAATATCCAGTGGGCTTCGCGACAAAGCAATATGCGCTCCCAGTCCCCGCCCCTTTTTGGTCGCATCACACGTTCGATCCCCCTGATTTTTAATGCGCTAATATCCCCTCTATGTATTTCAAGGAAATGTCGTGATAGTCCTGAGAGGTTTTTACGACTGGCTGCATTATTTGGTTTTGCTGCCGTTATATGTTCCCCTATACGTTTTTTCAGGGCCCTGCTTGTGCAGCCAACATAATGTTTGTCACATGACTCGCACGAAGCAAGATAAACCACGTGAATATCTGAATAAAAAAACCCTACCCCGCCACAAAAACGTTATTATAAAAACTTTATAAAAACTTTATCATATCTTTTGTATTTTAGGTAGATTTACTCAGACATCACCTATAAGAATAATGACTGATGGGAATAATGAATAAGGGGTGTGAAAATACCCATGCAGAACATTGTGAGATTTAAAAACCATAGCTATCTCTCATATTTACATTCATATACAGTCATGTTCAATCATATTTATGGATATATGAATATTACGGTATAACTATGCTCCATCTTATATGTACTAGCAAACTAATATATGATCTGTTAAATACTGGTCTGGTCGACTATTGTTTGTAATTACTCTGACTGAGTAGAGTAAGACATATGTATATTTATTTATGGATCTAAAGGAAGGTTCTGTAAAAACGAACCTGATAGAATATAGTACTCAGTCAGTAGTAAGAGATATAAGGCCAGCCTGTAAATATTATTGGTTATATTAGATTTGGTTTTTTCCTGCAAAAATATTTTTGGAACTTTGACCTGCTCTCTGAAAAAGTTAACTCTTTGATTCTGGAATAATTGTTAAATGATTGCACATGGGTGATGGTAGGGGGTGTGTACATGTAAAGTTTCCTATATATGTGTTGTGCAGACACTGCTGTGTATGCCTATGATTAAGGTGCTCTAACCGAAACGCGTAAGGCGTGGGAGGGGGGCTTGTGTACCCCAGAACTTGTGTTTTATTCGTATGGATGAATAAAGAATTGGAGTTTTAAATCAGAATACCCGGTCTGTGCGGAATTTTTCTATTTACTTCACTGTGAACTTGTGTCTGAAGAGGTACAGATGAAAGTGGAGGCATCCCCACACTACTGCAAGAGCTTCCCTTTCAGTTTGTGAGTAGCGCTGTTCTGTATCTGTTAATTTCTTGCTTGCGTAGGAAATTGTAGAAATGTTGCCATTGTTGGACACTTGTGTGAGAATTGCGCCCAGGCCTACCGGGCTAGCGTCTACAATCAGTTCTGTGGACTTTAATGGGTCAAAGTAAGCCATAACAGTGTCACCAGTTAGGCTGGACTTCAACGCGTCAAACGATGCTTGATGCTCAGTACCCCATGACCAAGGGATATCTTTCTTTGTGAGTTGTCTCAGGGGTTCAGAAATAGTGGCTAGGTCGGGTATGAATCGTCCACAGTATGTGACTAGTCCTAGAAAACTGCGAACCTCTGAGGCATTTTGAGGTTGACCAGCAGATTTGATGGCAGTGACTTTCTGTGGATCTGCTGACACACCTTGTTCTGAAAAGATGTATCCAAAAAAAGTTAATGACGTTTGGTTGAACTCACATTTAGATGGATTGACAGTTAGATTGCAGGCTTGCAGTCTCTGAAACACTTGCTCAAGGTGACTGTCATGTTCTTCTTGGGTTGTCCCGTATATGAGAATGTCATCACTGACGTTGAGGACTCCCGCTATTCCAGACAGGACCTGACTGATAACATTTTGAAAAATTTCTGCGGCTGATGAGATACCAAAGTTCAACCTCTTGAACCTACGCAGGCCCATATGAGTACTAAAAGTTGTGATGTACCTGGAGTCTGGATGCAACTCAAGTTGATGATAGCCGGATTTTAGATCAATTTTTGAAAACACCTTTGCACCATTCAGATCTGTGAGAATGTCATCAATAGTAGGCGTGATGTGCCTTTCTCTTTGAATAGCTAGATTGGCATGCCGCATATCCACACAAAGCCGTATTTTACCAGGCTGTTTTGGTTTAGGTGCAACAACGATTGGCGAGACCCAGGGAGTTGGGCCTTCAACCCGTTCAATAACATCAGATGCCTCCAGGTCTTGCAATTCTTGCTCCACAAGTTTGCGGACATGAAAGGGAATGCGCCTGTGAGGTTGGATGGAGGGCTGTATAGACTGATCAATATGTAACTTTATCTGAACGTCTTTTAGCTTACCAAGGCCTTTAAAGAGACTGGGGTACCTCTGCATAATATGTGGGACTGAAGAACCTGTAATGCTGTTGACCAGGTTCACCAGGCCTAGAGACACTGCGCTGCTGCAGCTGAGAAGCGTATCTGCAGAGCACTCCACTACGTAAAAAGTGTCCGTGATGGATTTCCCCTCAGCTGTGAGTTCTGACTGAAATTTGCCACACAGGGGCAACGCAGCTGTGGAACCATAAGGGAAAATCTGTAGGCTGGTATTTTGTAGAGCAGGTCTGTTCAGGAGTTGATTATAGATTGTATGACTGATGACATTGACTGACGCCCCTGTGTCCACCAGGGCTTCCACTGGATTGCCATTTATGAGGATGACTCGTTTTGGATTGTTAATCATGTGCACCGCCCGAGATCCTTCCTCAGTCACTGAGAATAAGTGAATGCTTTGAGCCTCGTCATTAAGCTGCAATGCTTGGACCTTCTGTGACCTGGGCTGTACTGTGGGACGAGCAGATTGCTGCGGTGTAGATCTGCACACTTTTGCAAAATGGTTTCGTTTTCCACAATTATGGCAGGTTGTACCCTTTGCTGGACAAACATTCTGGTGAGGATACGACTCACCGCAGTTGTAACAAGTGGCCGCCTGTACTTGTGGTTTCTGTGTAAGCTTTGCTATAGAAGATGGTGCTTCTAGCTCACTGCCCTCTATGAGTTTTGCCTGTTTCTCTGCAGTATCATTTATACGTGCTGTGTCTAATAGTTTTGCTAGGGTCATGGTAGGGTCTCTGAGTGCTTGTCTTCTTAACTTTGAAGAAACACATCCTTGTAATATCTGCATTTGGATTTCTTTGTCTACGTCTGTAAACTCACAGTAAGCTGCAAGGTGCCGTAGCCGGACATGATATTCATCAATGCGTTCTGTGGCTGATTGCTTTGATTGTCTAAACTTGAAGATTTCAAATGCTGCATTTCTGTGTGGGGAGAAGTGTTTGCACAATGCTGCTTTGGTGAGCTCATAGTCCTTGTCCTCCCCTGTGTTAGGCAGAGTAGTGAAGATATCATAGACTTGCTCCCCTGCATAGTGTAATAACATGGCTTTCCTTCTTGTATCATCAGTTATGTTCATGGCTTGCAGAAATATCTCAAAGCGCTTCAGCCATTTATCCCAACATGCTGCTAGGTTTGCTTGGGACTGATGCACATCAAAAGCTGGGAATGCAGGTAGACAAGCCATGGTGAGCACTGATGGTCTTGTGGCACTGAAATACCTTTAGCTGATGAATGAACGCTTCCTCGTCGCCAATTGTAGTGTTGTAGTGCAGATGACGATAGATCCATAAGCACACACAGATATGCTGAACTGCTCAGTCGAGCGGCCATACTTTAATGAATCTCTTCCCTTTCCCAGCTCCCCCTTCTCCTGCCACAGCTCCTCCTCTATCTTACATCACTGTTACTAGGCAGAAAACAAACAGGGGAGACACAAGCAAACTACAGAAGATATAACAACATTACACTGCAGACCTCATGCAGTAAACACATGTGTTTTGTATAGGAAGCAACGTGTTTACTCCACGCCACCAGAATATAGGATAATCCGGAAACTTTTCCTTACAGTTTATTGAAGCTGATGAGTTTCATGCAGCCTTGTGTCTTCCTCAGGGCCATTTAGGTTCTGAGGAAGTAGCGAGGCTGCCACAAAACGCGTCAGATTCAATAAAGTGTAAAGAAAATATTCCGGATCATCCTCTAAGCTGGTGGCGTGGAGTGAACCCGTTGTCTTCTATCCAAAACACACAACCAAAATACTCCATTTTCTGTAGCGTGCCCAGGAATGGAAAATGAAGACCTCTCCCATGACTATTGCCTTCTGCTATGTTACAAATAGATGACAATGAGTTCAATGGTTATTCTCAATCATTAAAACCTTCCTTGTCTGCATGTGATTTCAGAAGTAGGGACAGCGCTCATAAGTACGGATGAGCAGAAATTTAGGATGGATTTCAGTTGCAGATAACTTTTCAGAATTGTCTGTTATGTGTGTACATGAAGACGAGCACCATTTTGAGGCATTATGTGACATGTATCTGTGGCGCCCCGCAACGAGTGCGTCACAAGAGGGTATTGCAGCCATAAATGCAGCCGCAATATTCTCTGACACAGCAGTGACCTGGTTAACTTAGAAATCCAACCCTGCATGCATCACCTAGAACAGAGGGCCAATCCTAGGTCCTGGTGGGCGGAGTGTTAGGGTAGTGTGTAGGAGAACAGACACAATAGTCTAGCACAAGGGTCTAGAACGGAGCCAAGAAGAGTCTAGAACTTGAACTTGGAGTAGGAGCGGGGGCTCCGCACCCCGTGCAGCCCCCGGGCCGTCACCGGTCAGGTGTCAGCACCTGAGGCCTTACCAACCGGGACTGGGCATTATCACACGGGTTCCCAAAAGACTCCCGTGCCCACAACTCACATCCGGTTCACTGGTACCGAAGCTGGCAGCAGTTCACCTCTGCTAAGGCAAACCAGAAAGCGTGGAGGAGCAGCTTCACAGGAGCACCCTACCACCAGCCAACTTCCAGTCGTCTAACCAGCGGTGTACCCACTGAGGGATCCAAGGCCCCCCAAAACATCCAGAACGTACATCATGGATAGGGCATTGAAGCAGCCTCCCCGTACCCGATCTGGTATTCCTGGGCGACACTGGCACTCACTTAGTTAGAATGGAGGAACACTGCGGATTTCTAAGGGACACCATCACTGCTGAGTCCACCCGGTCTACTACCCGTAATCTGTATACCATGTACTGCCTGCTGGTTACAGTAAAGACCCGTTGCAGAGACTTTCTGTGTCCGTGCTTCCTTATGAACTGTCTGTCCTCACTACAAGGTAACCGCAGCTGCCGCACAACATCTTAAGCAGCTCCAGCCTCTGGGGATCACCGCTCAGCCTGTGGGGAGCGTTCCATCTTGCTGCTGTCCATCCCCCGGAGGTTCCGCAGCGTCGGTAGCCCTTACCGAAACTACTCATAGGTGGCGTCACGAATAAATTAAAATCCCCTTTAATCTGTTCCTACAAGACGTGTTCAACTTTTGATCTGCACTACACCGGGCCCCACTACCGGCAGGCGCGGTCCACCCGTGACAAGGAGGAAGGAAGCATCGCCTGTCTAAACCGGAGTCCCGGCCACGGTGAGTCAGAAAATGGCGTCACGAACAGGATACGAGCAGGCCCGTTATCCAACGGGTATAATGTGCTTAAAAATTACTTTATTGTCAACAATTTGGACTTTGTTCGTCCCTAAAAGAACTTTCCCGCCTTTTCACCGTGGGCCAAGATGGCGCCCAAGATGGCATTCCCGCCACAAGAATCCGCCACGTGCAAGCCCAGGAGTGAGTCAACCCCCCCTCATCGTGGGAGGGCCAAAGACAAAAGGCGCCAAACTTTTTGTCCGCCCTGATTGCTCGAATCAACCATGGGGGCGGACCCCAAAGACTTTTCCCACCATTGGACTACAAAAGCCCAGAGGAAATGGGAGTGTCACAGACCTTCTTCACCAGCTCTACCAGAACGGTTACCGGTTGAACGGGTGTGGTTTCCCTCCGAAGAAGAGAATGGCCAGCACGAGACTCCAAGACCTAATGTGGGAGGTCGAGGCGGAGGCCAGAGCAGCCATCGGCCAACTGGGTCCGGGTCCTGCCCTTACCATAGACGGCAGCCCCGACTTCTGGCTAGAGGC
The DNA here is from genome assembly GCA_033576535.1 of Allobates femoralis. Lineage (NCBI taxonomy): Eukaryota > Metazoa > Chordata > Amphibia > Anura > Aromobatidae > Allobates > Allobates femoralis. The sequence continues at coordinate 144,419,511 of JARQOC010000010.1, forward strand.
TCTACAAGACCTCCGGGTGCAGTTACTAGAGACTGTGGAGTGGACGATTCGCAGCTGGAGTGCGACCCTAGGCAGAAGACTCCATCATGCGATGCAGCAGAGCTGACCGGGTACCGCTTCTCCAGGCCCAGACGACATCGCCAGCTCCTCAACCGCCTCACCGTCGCCCACCACCTGTCCTGCTTCGTCACCGGAGCCCATAGACTGTATCATTCCCGTGAGGGCCACGGCTCGACCCGTTCCAGCGGTCGAAACCGCAGCCGACCCCGTTCCTGAGCCGGAGCTTCCAATACGCTCCACCGAAGAAGCCGACACATACCTGGTTCCACCTGCGGAACCTGCGACTAGTTTCCACACTACTGAGACTGTCCCCTGAACCGTAGGCCTCCTCTGCAAATACCGAGGCCTACCTGGTGACCGGGATCGAAACACCACTTCCCGCTGCTACAGAAGAAGAGGCAGGCAGCCTGGAAGTCCTGCACAACGACCCTGAGGAGAACTTTGCAGCACAGCCACCCATTGACCCAGAGGATTCCGGTCCATCATCTCCGTCAGCCGAGCAGCCCGACGTAGTCATCGAAGGAGAGGTCGAGGAGGATGACGACGAGATCTACAGCCCAGCTGAGGACCTCTACACCGGGTTCGCCTGGGGACACACCAAGAATCCTTCTGCCGGGCGATCTGCTCGGGTGCACTGGTCGGGTGCCGCCGCAGCAACATCTTCTCCGGTTCCGTTGAACCGTGCTTTTCTACAGACTGCCCACCAAGCTCAAGCAGTTCAGCAACCAGCACGCCGTAGTGACTGTATCCACACGCCGCACCACTCCGACGAAGAGGTACGTCGTATCCGAAGGGAGGAGTGGCACATTCGACTGCAAGCCAATATGCAAGCCGCGCTGAAGCCCGCCGCCAATCTCCATTGCCTGAACAATTCCGTAAAACCGGGCGGGTAAGCACCTTCAACTTATCCACCGGGTAGGGATTCGTAAGGGAGGAGGGTGTGAGTACCGAAGTGTTTGTGGGGCGCCGTGATGTGGAATCGCACCTACCGCGAGGGCATCCAAACCGAGACTTGTATAGAGGGGACATAGTAACCTATGAGCGACATGTATGCTGTGACGGGTGGTTCGCTATACGAGTCCGGAACACTGCCCTCCATAAGTGACTTTGTTGTCTGAACTTTTACTAAGAGACTTCTTCCTGTTAATCACTGACTGTGTGATCCCGCGGCTATAGCCTGAACTTTTATCCAAAGGACAGCCGACCGCCCGCCGGGTCCGCACCAAGTGTTTTACCTGTTTATTTTGTCTACCTCACTTTTATGCCATATAATGACCTGTCATTAATAAAAGTGTAATACCTGTTATAAAATACAAAAAAAACCTCTGTAATGTGGGTAGTGTGACGCTTGGGGACAAGCGTATTCAACCAAGGGGGAGTGTGGTGCCCCGCAACGAGTGCGTCACAAGAGGGTATAGCAGCCATAAATGCAGCCGCAATATTCTCTGACACAGCAGTGACCTGGTTAATTTAGAAATCCAACCCTGCATGCATCACCTAGAACAGAGGGCCAATCCTAGGTCCTGGTGGGCGGAGTGTTAGGGTAGTGTGTAGGAGAACAGACACAATAGTCTAGCACAAGGGTCTAGAACGGAGCCAAGAAGAGTCTAGAACTTGAACTTGGAGTAGGAGCGGGGGCTCTGCACCCCGTGCAGCCCCCGGGCCGTCACCGGTCGGGTGTCAGTACCTGAGGCCTTACCAACCAGGACTGGGCATTATCACACGGGTTCCCAAAAGACTCCCGTGCCCACAACTCACAGCCGGTTCACTGGTACCGAAGCTGGCAGCAGTTCACCTCTGCTACGCGAACCAGAAAGCGTGGAGCAGCAGCTTCACAGGAGCACCCCACCACCAGCCAACTTCCAGTCGTCTAACCAGCGGTGTACCCACTGAGGGATCCAAGGCTCCCCAAAACATCCAGAATGTACATCATGGATAGGGCATTGAAGCAGCCTCCCTGTACCCGATCTGGTATTCCTGGGCGACACTGGCACTCACTTAGTTAGAATGGAGGAACACTGCGGATTTCTAAGGGACACTATCACTGCTGAGTCCACCCAGTCTACTACCCGTAAACTGTATACCATGTACTGCCTGCTGGTTACAGTAAAGACCCGTTGCAGAGACTTTCTGTGTCCGTGCTTCCTTATGAACTGTCTGTCCGCACTACAAGGTAACCGCAGCTGCCACACAACATCTTAAGCAGCTCCAGCCTCCGGGGATCACAGCTCAGCCTGTGGGGAGCGTTCCATCTTGCTGCTTTCCATCCCCCGGAGGTTCCGCAGCGTCGGTAGCCCTTACCGAAACTACTCATAGGTGGCGTCACGAATAAATTAAAAACCCCTTTAATCTGTTCCTACAAGACGTCTTCAACTTTTGATCTGCACTACACCGGGCCCCACTACCGGCAGGCGCGGTCCACCCATGACAAGGAGGAAGGAAGCATCGCCTGTCTAAACCGGAGTCCCGGCCACGGTGAGTCATATCTACCATGTTTTACCAATTCTGCTAACTCTGCCTCCAAATTTCAGTTTTCTTTGAACTAGTGAACTAAGACTAGTTACTATATTCAGTCGCTTATATCCGCCTGCGCACAGATCACATATAGGAGTGAATGGGTGCGCACGGCGGTCTGCAAGCATCTGCAGACACCGTGCGCTCCATTATAAAGATAGGGGCTGCAGTCTGCATGCAGAGGCTTGCAGATGCCTCCGCAGAACGCTGCAGAGGCATCTGCAAATGTGAAGGCAGCCTTACACTGTACAGGAAGAAGGAGGGATTTTTGCTCTGATATCTCAGTATAGCACCAAGAAAAAAAAAGAACAAAGAAGACATTATGCAGCACTACTGAGCAGTGTTTCTGTGAGTACATCTCTGGGTGAAGCTGATTTGAACTACTTAAGTGGATAGCAGGTCGAGAAGGCATGGTGGAGGGGAAGAATCTATTATATAATCACGAATGGGATTTTTGCCCCTTTTGAGTCCGCTCACGCTGCGAGTCAATGTCGTCATGTGGATACGCCCGAAGCATTGGCCGCGCAGCGGCCATTGCGAGCAGTTCTAAGGCGACTCGCTATGCCCGCGCAGCGGGCATGGCGAGTCGCCTTAGCAGCGCGAAGCATTGGCCGCGAAGCGGCCATTGCGAGTCAGAGACTCGCTCTTCTAGAATCCCGATGCATGTGCATCGGGCACCCAGCTAGTAAACTCATAAAGGGAGAAGTAAAAATATTTCTTCTTTTTTTCCTTGGACCGTGTGTTGAAATCACAGTGACAATATAATTCCAATTAAAATAAGCCTATTATAGGCATTCTGGAGAAACATCAGTAAAACACTACAACCAATGGTGTAGACCAGGGTGCGGGGAACCTCTGATTCGATGGCCACATGCGGCCCCCAATGACCTTTTCTGAGGCCTCTGGGCAGATTTCCAGTGATTGTAGTGCTCTGGTAGTAGCCACATATTGCTGGCTACCCCACTTTTAAACCCCATTTGCGCTCTGAGCACATGAATGCAGTGCTCGCTACTGTGCGCAGTGAGTACATACACTGCCAGTGCAAGATTGAGGATGTACTTTCTGGGTGGGTAGGTGCTCAAAGTGCTTGTGGTGCCCCTGCGGATACAGTCACCACAGAGGTACTACACCCCTGTACAAACCGATACCAAGACACCTAGGCCACGTACTAGGAACCATTGTAGTGGGGATGGGTGGTGAAGGAATAGGTAGAGGGAGCACTTGAGACGGAGTGAGGTCAGGAAGAACACGTAGATGACATGGGACACGTGACGAGGAGTATAAGTAGAGCTGGAAAGTTCTAGAATGCAGAGAGATAGTTGAACAGTTGAGGAGTCACCAGCTGAGTCAAGGCGGTAGAACAGCTGAGGTGAGACCATAACACCATGGTCGAGTTGGAGGGAAGCTGGAGCAAGTATGCCTGTGAAGTGTCTAGAGGACTTGAGCTACTGGGAGCTCATCCTGAGGCCAGATCTAGGAGCAGAAACAGCACCTAAGTGGCTCCAGGAGGAAGAGAGGGTCCCAGAGGCACGGAAAATAAGCAATCCACCCTTGGGGCTCGTATCCATTGTAAGGCGCAGGCAAGTGGAGGGAGAAGGCCGCAAGAACATGGGCACTGGGAACCCCAAGACTAGTGGAGAAGACAAACCAGGCTCAACTAGTGACCCGGAGGGTGTGGAACTTCTATGGGAACGCAGTTGACTACTGCGCACATCTGCTGAAAAGGAGGCGACCATAGGGCTAAGGGGAGACACTGCAGATTAACCCCTAAGAAAAGCTCACAGTCACTGGCTCAGAGCTCTGTGTGACAAGGTGCAAGGCAGGACAGGAGAGGCAAGCACAGTGTGAGACGGCAGAGAAAGGACAGAGAAGGGGTACCGATTACGTACCATCCTACTACCTGGGAGTAGCTGGATCCTTACCTCCGAGAACCCAGTGCTCAGTGGGTTGGTGCCCAGTAACTTTGAGTAAAAGGTCTGAAGACTGCACCCTGTTGTGTCTGTGCACTTTCTTAACGCGTCAAAAGAACAAGAATTACTACCCATAGAGGGCTTAAGAACATTGCTGCCTCCCAACCATCGGCCCCTAGGAGAACTGTCGTGCAGCGGCAGCTATCTATAGTCACAACCTGTGGGTGGCATCACGTAAAATTAACAAGTATCCCCAAGTCCGGTCATCCCTTCCCAGAATGAATCCTCCTCACCTGATAACCATCCATAAGAGAGAGAGCCACCCACACTAAACTTTTAATGACACTGCCAGGGTCATGGAGCCCGGTCTTGGTCCCTGTGATCCCTGTGATGATGCCTCAAAGCCCGATTCCAAGTATCATAAGGACCTGGAGGGGCGTGTCAACTTGGCGTCATGAACAGGATCTACCTGCCACCTGCAGCGGGCTTTGTGGTTCCTGGACCCAGGGTTCCTGCAGAGTGAGGTCGAGCTGGGTCAGTAGCTGAGAAAGGCCCAGGTTGAGGCAGTGGAGGCTTGGAAAACTGACCTGGTGGAGTGCATGAGCCAGTGGTGGGCGTGGTCTCATCCACCATCACTAACCCTGGAGAAAGACGAGGCAGCTAATGCCAAGGAACCACCGTCGGCTGAAGGTACTGATCCTCACCCGGTAGTGGACAAGACCCTGGTGGGACTCCTGGATACCCCAACCACCCTTGCACCCGGACCGGTGTACAAAGACTTGCCCTGGGACCACTCTGTACACTTTGAGCACTTAGCAGTGCCCCTCACCCCAGAACCAGCAGCAGCAGAGTGCACCACAGAGAAGGTGGTGATTAGATGGGACTGCCAGGGTGACCACTTAAGGAGGTTCCCAGGAAAGGCCCGGGATGGAGAGAGCCCAGTGGAGACAGTGAGATGGCAGGACTATTGTAACCAGCAAGAGGCCCAGCAGGAGGCAGAAGAGCGAGAGTGGTGAGCTAGATGGCAGGCCATAGAGGAAAAGAACCTGCACTCCAAAAAGCGGGTCCGTCAATCCCGAGCAGTGGAGAGAGGCCCAATCTGTACTGGCACTGTTGTCCGTTTTGACCTCATCAAAGGCTGGGGGCTCATGAAGGAGCGGGGTACCAAAAGCGAACTGTTTGTGACCCGGTGGGATGTAGAGGCCCACATGCCAGAGGGTAATGCCAGGCACAATCTGTACCCTGGAGACACTGTGACTTTCACGCGATAATAGGTGAGCGGGAGTGGTACACCCTCGATGTCTATCTCATGGGGAATAGACCGCCTTCTTATGCAGTGCAAACCCAGATGTTGCAACCTGAAACCCACACAGCGCCTGAGCTCCAAGAACAGTCCTCTAAGCCTGCACCTGTGAGGGAGCCTAGTCTGGGGGCCATCCAGAGAGCTATGCCCAGAACCCAGGACTCAGCTACACAGACCTTGTTGACCTGGTTTGCCGGGATGCTTGAGAGAACTGCCGATACGGCTGCCCAAAGGGAGCCGTTGCTGACAAAAGCTGTAGCAGCGCAAGACCAGGCTGCGACCACTAGTGCAAATGTAAGCAGAGATGATGAGGTGCAGATGCTGCTGTGGCAGAGGAGAAGGCCAGTAACTAGTTGGTACTGTAGTAGAAGAGCGGCTATGTAAATAATGTTTGTATGGTTGACCCTATTAGGTCATAGTTGTAGTTAAATGTAAGTGTTCCTGTTAGAAAGAGTATGCTAGTTTAAATAATGTATGTTTCAGTGTTGAATAGAATAGAATGTATGCATGCTGATTATTTGCCAAAGGACTGAATAGCTATGGACTGTGTGTAGCCTGGACTCTAATGTAAATAGTTAGCACCAAGGTGTGCTCCCTGTTGGTTTTAGAGCCGACATGTCAGTAAGACCGCAACGAACAAAAACCTACTGGTGTTGCCGAAGAATTGGTCCTTTTAACCCTGTCGCCATGCCCAGGGCATGTGCTAGAGGTTTTCTTGTGGTGGGTCCCCCCGAAGACAAAGGGAGACACCCGGTGCAGGAAACTCGCCTATTTAACATGTGGGACAGTGTGATAGACACCCGGGAGGGTTTGCACTGGACTTGGCGGGACTGTAAATAGTTATTTATGAATGATTTTATACTTTTATATTTGCAACGTTAAAGTAACCATAACTCCTGTTCAAGGGATAAAAGTATTCTTACTCTTGTTCTTGTTATTTAGCATTACAAAAATGTTGTATGTTTTTGTACCACTTGTTTTCTGTTTTTTTGCAGTCTGAGGAGGATTTAAAGAGGGGGGAGTGTGGCGCTCCTGCGGATCCAGTCGCCACTGAGTTAATGCAAAGAGTGTTATTATAGGCAATCTGGAGAAGCATCATTAAAGCACCACAACCAACGGTGTAGACCAGGGTGTGGGGAACCTCTGATTCAATGGCCACATGCGGCCCCCAATGACCTTTTCTGAGGCCTCCGGGTAGATTTCCAGTGATTGCAGTGCTCTAGTGGAAGCCACATCTTGCTGGCTATAACTACCCAACCTTTAAACCCCCATGTGCGCTCTGAGCACATGTATGCAGTGATGCTACTGTATGCAATGAGTACATACACTGCCAGTGCAAGATTGAGGATGTAATTTGTGGGTGGGGTAGGTGCACAATGTGCTTGTGGTACCCCTGCGGATCCAGTCTCCACAGAGGTACTGCACCCCTGTTAGGGTGTAGTATCCCATTCACGGGTAAGAGGGGTACAGACCGGTACTAGGACACCCAAGCCACGCCCTAGGAACTATTGTAGTGGGGATGGGTGGTGAAGAAAGTAGTTAGAGGGAGCACTTGGGGAGGAGTGAGGTCAGTAAGAACACACGTAGATGACATGGGACACCTGACAAGGGGTATAAATAGAGCAGGAAAAATCTAGAACGCAGGAGAGACAGTTGAACAGTTGAGGAGAGAGTGACCAGCTGAGTTAAGGCGGTAGAACAGCTGAGGCGAGACCATAACACCAAGGTCGAGTTGGAGGGAAGCTAGAGCAAGTATGCCTGTGAAGTTTCTAAAGGACATGAGCTAGTGGGAGCTCGTCCTGAGGCCAGACCTAGGAGCAGAAACAGCACCTAAGTGGCTCCAGGAGGAAGAGAGGGTCCCAGAGGCACGTGAAGTGAGCAATCCACCCGTGGGGCTCGTATCCATTGTGAGGCGCAGGCAAATGAAAGGGGCTATGCCACAACAACAGGGGCACTGAGAACCCCGAGACTAGTGCAGAAGACAGACCAGGCTCAACTGGTGACCTGGAGGGTGTGGAACTTCTATGGGAATGCAGTTAACTACCATGCACATCTGCTGAAAAGGTGGCCACCATATAGCTAAGGGGATACACTGCAGGTTAACCCCTAAGAAAAGCCCACAGTCACTGGCTCAGAGCTCTGTGTGACGAGGCGCAAGGCAGGATGGTCGAGACAAGCGCAGTGTGAGATGGCAGAGAAAGGACAGAGAAGGGTTACCGGTTACGTACCATCCTACTACCTGGGAGTAGCTGGATCCCTGCCACCGAGAAGCCAGTGCTCAGCAGGTTGGTGCCCAGTAACTTCGAGTAAATGATCTGAAGACTGCACCCTATTGTGTCTGTGAACTTTCTTAATGCGTCAAAAGCACAAAAAATATAACTACCAACTCACCCAGGTACCTCTAGCTGCTTGGGGGTCAGCCCTACCCATAGAGGGCTTAAGAACATTGCTGCCTCCCAACCATCGGCCCCTAAGAGAACTGTCGTGCAGCGGCGGCCATCTATAGCCGCAACCTGCGGGTGACGTCATTTAAAATTAACAAGTATCTTCAAATCCAGTCATCCCTTCCCAGAATGAACCCTCCTCGCCAAATAACCATCCCTAAGAGAGAGAGCAGCCCACACTGAACTTTTAATGACACCACCAGGGTCACATAGCTGGGTCTCAGTCCCTGTGATTCCTGTGATGAAGCTTCAAAGCCTGGTTCTGAAAATTCTTGGGCCCTGAAGGGGGCGTCTCATGCTGCTGTTTCACAGAAGAACAGGAGCGGTAGCCCCAATGTCCCCAGTCTTTTACATGCCTCCTAGTGATGTTTATACCCCCCAGTGATGTCTGTGCCCCCATGATGTATATACCCTATAGCCATATCTATGCCTCCCAGAGATGTCCATGACAAAGTTAGAGGTAGGTGGAAGGTCCTTAAAGATGATTTCAGGGAATTAGGCTGCAAGCTTAAGGCAAGGACCTCCAAGGTAGTATTCTCTGAAATACTGCCTGTACCACGTGCCACACCAGAGAGGCAACGGGAGATTAGGGAGATAAATAAGTGGCTCAGGAATTGGTGTAGGAAGGAGGGGTTTGGGTTCCTGGAGAACTGGGCCGACTTCTCTGTTGGCTACAGGTTCTATGCTAGGGACGGGCTGCACCTCAATGGGGAGGGTGCAGCTGTGCTGGGGGAGAAAATGGCTAGAAGGTGGGAGGAGTGTTTAAACTAGGGATTGGGGGGGGAGGGTATTCATTGTACAGGAGGGGATGATAGTGTAAATAGTAATAGAGGTAAAGAGAGATGCATAAAGTGCATGTACACTAATGCCAGAAGTCTCACCAACAAAATGGATGAATTGGAATTGACTTTGTTGGAAAATAATTATGACATAGTGGGGATATCGGAGACATGACTGGATGAGAGCCATGACTGGGCTGTTAATTTACAGGGCTATAGTCTGTTCAGAAATGACCGTACAAATAAGCGAGTGGGAGGTGTATGTTTATACCTAAAATCATCCTTAAAATCCATCCTTCATGATAATATAGGTGAATCTAATGAAAATGTAGAGTCTCTGTGGGTGGAGATAAGGGGAGGGGGAAAAAATAATAAATTACTGATAGGGGTTTGCTATAAGTCCCCAACAATAATGGAAGTGGAGGAGAATATCCTCATAAAGCAAATAGATGAAGCAGCGACTCAGGGAGAAGTCATTATTATGGGGGACTTCACCTACCCTGAAATACATTGGGGAACAGAAACCTGCAGTTCTAGCAAAGGTAGTAGGTTTTTGGCAACTATGAGAGACAATTACCTTTCACAACTGGTTCAGGACCCAAAAAGAAGGGGGGCACTGCTGGACCTAATATTAGCCAACAGGCCAGACCGCATATCAAATATACAGGTTGGAGATCACTTGGGTAATAGTGATCATAAAATAATACGTTTTCAAGTATCCTTTAATAAGATGTGTAGTAGAGGGGCTACAAGGACACTAAACTTCAGGAAGGCAAATTTCCAACGGTTGAGAGATGATCTTAGTGCAATAAACTGGGATGATATCCTGAGACATAAAAGTACACAAAGCATGTGGGAGACGTTTATTAGCATCCTGAATAGGGCCTGTGCACAATATATACCCTATGGGAATAAGCATGCTAGAAATAGGAGGAAACCACTATGGCTAAATAAGGCTGTAAGGGGCGCAATAAATGACAAAAAGAAAGCATTTAGGGAATTAAAGCAAGTAGGTAGTGATGAGGCATTAAATACAGAAAATTAAATAACATTTGTAAAAAGCAAATCAAGGCAGCTAAGATCGAGACAGAGAGACTCACTGCCAGAGAAAGTAAAAATAATCCCAAAATATTTTTTAACTACATAAATAGTAAGAAACTAAAAAATGATTGTCTTGGCCCCTTTAAAAATAATCTGGGTAAAATGGTGGATGAGGATGAGGAAAAAGCCAATATGCTAAATGACCTTTTTTCAACAGTATTTACACAAGAAAATCCCATGACAGACAATATGATCAGTGATAACAAAAACATGTCAATTAAATGTGACCTGCTTAACCCAGCAGGAAGTACGGCATTGTCTAAAACTCACTAACATTGACAAATCCCCGGGCCCGGATGGGATACACCCCAGAGTACTGCAGGAATTAAGTACTGTCATAGATAGACCATTATTTTTAATCTTTAGATTCCATAATAATAGGGTCTGTACCACAGGACTGGCGTATAGCAAATGTGGTGCCAATATTCAAAAAGGGAACAAAAACTGAACTTGGAAATTATAGGCCAGTAAGCTTAACCTCTACTGTGGGTAAAATCCTAGAGGGTTTTCTAAGAGATGCTATACTGGAGTATCTAAAGAAAAATAACCTCATGACCCAATATCAACATGGTTTTACGAGGGACCGTTCCTGTCAAACTAATCTGATAAACTTCTATGAAGAAGTAAGTTCTGGACTGGACCAAAGAAATGCAGTGGATGTGGTGTATATGGACTTTTCAAAAGCTTTTGATACGGTGCCACACAAAAGGTTGATACATAAAATGACAGCAATGGGGATAGGGGAAAATATGTGTAAGTTGGTTAAAAACTGGCTTAGTGATAGGAAACAAAGGGTGGTTATTAATGGAACACACTCAGAATGGGTCACAGTTAACAGTGGGGTACCACAGGGGTCAGTGTTGGGCCCGCTTCTTTTTAATATATTTATTAATGACCTTGTAGGAGGCATACAGAGTAGAATCTCAATATTTGCAGATGACACTAAACTCTGCAGGGTAATCAATACAGAGGAGGACAATTTTATATTACTGGAGGATTTATGTAAACTAGAAACTTGGGCTGATAAATGGCGAATGAACTTTAATGGGGATAAATGTAAGGTCATGCACTTGGGCAGAGGAAACAAAAGGTATAATAATGTTACACAGGCTACCGTCAGTAACACACTACACCACCAGGGACTCAGATCATGCAGTGCCAGACGTGTCCCCCTGCTTAAGCCATTACATGTCTGGGCCCATCTGAAGTTTGCTAGACAGCATTTGATTGATCCAGAAGAGTATTGGGAGAATGACATATGGTCAGATGAAACCAAAGTAGAACAGTTTGGTAGAAACACAACTCGTCGTGTTTGAAGGAGAAAGAATGCTGAGTTGCATCCAAAGAACACCATACCTACTGTGAAGCATGGGGGTGACAACATGAAGCTTTGGAGCTGTTTTTCTGCCAAGGGATCTGGATGACTGATCCGTGTACATGAAAGAATGAATGGGGCCATGTCTCGCGAGAGTTTGAGTGCAAACCTTCCATCAGCAAGGGTATTAAAGGTGAAATGTGGCTGGGTCTTTCAGCATGACAATGATTCCAAGCACACCGCCAGGGCAACTAAGGAGTGGCTTCGTAAGAAGCATTCCAAGGTCCTGGAGAGGCCTAGTCAGTCTCCAGATCTAAACCCTATAGAAAACCTTTGGAGGGAGTTGAAAGTCCGTGTTGCCCAGTGACAGCCCCAAAACATCACTGCTCTGGAGGAGATCTGAATGGAGGAATGAGCCAAAAATCATGCAGGCTGCAGTTTTTGCAGCGGTTAGGAAACGGCAGGTGGATTGCTATAATGGGCTCATACGGGAGCCCATGCGGCTGCCGCAAGGCACATGTGAATGGCTGTGGCAGCCGTATGCTTTGTTCATCCCTGCGGCAGCAGGGATGAACAAAGCATATGGTAACCGGATTGCTCCGGATTACACATCCTGAGCAATCCGGTTACCACATTACCGTTTACCGGACACATTTTGTGCACAAAATGTGTCTGAAGGCAATTGCGGTTACCGCATCCGGATCTGGATGCAGTAACCGCAATTACACTTCCAAATGTGACCCCAGCCATATTAGCAATAGTGTGTGCCAACGTTTTGAAGACCTACAGAAAATGTTTGACCCCTGTCATTTGCAAACAAAGGATATATAACAAAGTATTGAGATGAACTTTTGTTATTGATCAAATACTTATCTTCCACCAAAATTTGAAAACATTTTTTTCCAAATCAGACAATGAGATTTTCAGGATTTGGTTTCTCATTTTGTCTCTCATAGTTGAGGTCTAACTATAGCGGCCGTCACACGCTACGATATCTTGAAAGATATCGCTTGAACGCGCCAGATTAAACATCGCTTGAATGATGTCTGTGCGTGTGACGGCAAGATACGACGAGCGAGAATTGATAAAATCGCAAAATCGAGATCTGAGCTCCGGAGCTCAGATCTTGCGATGAACGATTTCACGATCTGCCTCATCGTGGTGTATAACACCACAATGAACGATCTCCCAGCGGCAGAGCCTATGCTGGGAGATGGTAACTATGGTAAACGTCAGGTTACTAAGCGACGCGCGGCGTCTAGTAACCCAATGTGTACCATAGTAACCAGCGATCTCGCTGCTCCACATCGCTGGTGAGTCTGTCTGTGTGACATCTCACCAGCGATGTGAGCGATATTGTAAGCGATCGCGCTTGCACGTGATCGCTAACAATATCGCTAGCGATATCGTAGCGTGTGACGGCCGCTTTTGATGTCAACTACAAATTGCATTTGTATGAATAGACGACTGCTTAAGTAAAGCTCTATGGAGGACCTTAAACATTGCATCTGCTACTATAGGGGAAAAAATGAACTGTTTTGTTTGTCTTCTGGAGTGCAACCTACTTCCTTGTTTGTTGACACGTGAACAAATATAAGGTGTATTTTACTGGTGTAACCTGTTCGAGCTCGGTGAGTTACAGCACTAGGCAGAGTGGGGGTGGCAGGTTGTTATGTTATACTTTCTATACAATTCAGGACTAGTTGGAAGGGGGACAGCGTGGCCGACATCGTGTAGGATCAGAGATAACTCACATCTTGGCCGATCAATGTTACTATTGATCTCAGTATCTAAATACTTTAGCCAAAAGAGGTCCCAAGATTGGCACAGAATGACTATGTTTTAAGCTGGGACTTGTAGACTACCTGTCAAAGCATGGGTAGGTCCACATGTGATGGATTGTTACACTGCAAAGCTTTTTATAATCAAAAAAGTTCTTAAATTATGTATAGGTCACCTTATAGAATGCAATAATCCCCAAAAAAGCCTTTTCCCCCCCAAATAACTGGACATAGTACATAGGGAGAGGTCCCCCCCAAATAACTGGACATAGTACATAGGGAGAGGTAAGAAAAATAGTGACTACTCAAAAAATAGATTAAAAGATAAACAAAATCTAAATATTGGAGGGTATACAAGCCCAAAAACAGACCTGCACTAAAATGACTCAAGTATTGCAAAATTTAATCTTGACTATTGCTGCTTCTTCCACTCCTATGTACGGCTTTGCTCCTGCCCTCTGATAAGTGTGCAACTTAAAAAGACAATCCAACAAAAGAAGGAAAGAGGGGGCACTCACTGACGTAAAACAATAATAATATATTTTATTTATATAGCGCCAACATATTTCGCAGCACTTTACAATTAGGCAGGGGAATGTGCCAACAATAATACTTAGTAATACATAGTTCACCAGTTACAGGAGGGGTGAGGGTCCTGCTCAAAAGATACAATCTACAAGGACATAGAGGACATAGAGGGACACAGTAGGTATAATATGATTGTAGGGCCTGGTTCAGCCCTTATTATGATAAAGAGAGGGTTTTCATAAAAGGCCACGTGCTTAGACAGTTTTGTGTATATGCGCTTGAGTGCTATTAATTTTAGGGAGGATGTGAAGACAGACTGCCGAGCAGCGCTGAGCAGATTCCCACTACACCTCGCAAACCAGAAGAAGGTGCAATCATTCAAGGCTCATCTATAAAGCAGTAGTCCCAGCTCCTATCATCACAAAGCCTTCCTACACCAGGAAGCCCCAAGAAGCCTCCCAACATAAAGTACCCACAGCCTTCCAACACAAAGTACCCGAAGACAGTCTGACCAAGCCACCAACCCACATGGCATGACAAAAGGCAAAATCTGGAAGCTGTTGCACAAAGGCAAAAGGAATATCTCAGTATGTAGAGGAACGACATAAACAAATCACAGAAACTGACAATATACCAGAACCTGCAGAGGGAGTAAAAACTGGCCCCATATCTAGAGAAACTGGAAAACCCCAAAGAGCAACAGATCCTGAGGCGGTACAGACTGAGCGCTAAGAGCAACAGATCCTGAGCCGGTACAGACTGAGCGCCCACAGAGGGACAGATCCTGAGCTGGTACAGACTGAGCGCCCACAGAGGGACAGATCCTGAGCCGGTACAGACTGAGCGCCCACAGAGTGACAGATCCTGAGCTGGTACAGACTGAGCGCCCACAGAGGGACAGATCCTGAGCCGGTACAGACTGAGTGCCCACAGAGGGACAGATCCTGAGCTGGTACAGACTGAGTGCCCACAGAGGGACAGATTCTGAGCCGGTACAGACTGAGTGCCCACAGAGGGACAGATCCTGAGCTGGTACAGACTGAGCCCCCGACAAGGCCACTTCCTGCTGAGGTGCCCCAAATACTCCGCAGTGAGGGACACTCACTTCAAGAGACTGTCTGATGTCCTTCCAGACTTCACCTCCATGGAGGAGGAAGAGGAACTGCCAATACTACTGGTGAAAGAGGAAAGTGCAGCGGCCATAGCAGCGCAAAATGTCAGTGCCTGCCACAGACTAAAAGGAGACTGATATGCCATGGACTTCCGTACCCCACCCTAGACACGTCCCTATCCCTCAACTAAGAGCCTTATATGCCTTGGATGTCTATACCGCACCCTAGACATGACCCTATCCCCTGACTAAGAGCCTAATATGTCATGGACTTCTATACAAAAGGAGGCTGATATATCCTGGACCTCTATATGCCTTCCTACTCCCTACCCGATCCCCCTATTTTTACCATTTGCTTTGGCAATGCTAATATGCACTTAGTCCTGCCAATGAAGCTCATTTGAATTGAACTGAATTGAATTGGCAGACAAGTAGGAAAAAAAGATATTTTATTGGCAAAAGAAAAGTGATATCAAGCTCAGCAGTACTGAGCTACTGGCATCAGGGAAGGGCAAGGGGAATCTCTGGACAATGGCCGTTTCATGCGGGAATGCACTACAACAAGTCCAGGGTCCAGTAGCATTCCTGCACGAAACGGCCATCGTCCGGAGGTTGTCACTTGTCTTATGCCAATAAAGGACCATTTTTACATTGCTGAGTGCCCCATCTTTCCTTCTAATATTGGATAAATATTGGAGACACTGAAAAACAACCCAGATGAAATTACATGAATATAACTGGTAAATAATATCAATAATCAATTGAAAACAGTGGTCAAACAACAGTCAAGTAACTTTAATGCAAATCTCTATATGTAATTGCCTTATGTTGTCTTTCACTGACTTCCGTCTGGACATCCTCGAATCCCACAATCCACTGTGCCAGCCGGAAGTACACCGACCTAGTGATGGGTCTCTTACTATGGTGATCGCTGCACTCCTAGCCATCAACCACGCTGCACCCACCTCTGCCTCCAACCGTAGCCTGGGGCCCGCTCCTCTCTGCCCGCTCCCAGCAGTCCGTAGCCCCCCTGCCCGGCGCTCCCGATATGATAAAACGTACTTAGAGGGCCTGTGATGATGTCAGAATCATAGGCAGAGCCAGGTCACATGACTGTGACATCACCTCAGGTCCTTAAGTTTCATTTATTGGGGGAGCACAGAAAGTAGCAGCAGCAGCAGCCAGGTACTGCAGCCTAATGACCCCACACTACAGTCACCACACACTCACCACACACATACACACTCAGTCCTTCACTCACCACACACACACTCAGTTCTGCACTCACCACACAAACACACTCAGTCCTGCACTCACTACACACAGACACACACTCAGCCCCGCAGTCACCACACACACACCCACACTCAGTCCTGCTCTTACCACACACACACTCAACCCCGCACTCACCACACACACACACTCAGTCCTGCACTCACTACACACAAACACACACACTCAGTGCCACACTCACCACACACACACACACACACACACACAGTTCTGCACTTGCCACACACAGTCAGTCCTGCACTCACCACACACAGACACTTGTGGCACCCCTGCGGGGGATTGCCACAGGTACCACCGATGCAGGGAGGGATGTACACCTTGGCACACACAGCACCCCACACCTTCCACTCCAGGCCAGGAGGAGGAGCTCCACTGGCTGCCCTTAAGCCTGATTCCCTATAAAGACCCAGGCCTGAGGGAGGAGTCAGTTAGTCTGAAGTTAGTTCCAAAGAGACAGCAAAGTAGATGGTACTGGAAGGAGCTAGTTGCTGGGTCCAAGCCAGGCCCAGAACCAGGAAAGCCTGACCCAGCTGTGCAGCGCCCTAGAGAGAGGGACGGAGGCCAGTGGGAGAACGAGGAGAACAAAAGAAGGGAACTTAGCTGTGATCCCTTTAGGTCACCCGGACACCGGAGTCCGAAGCTGCTATTACTCTATTGGTAGCAGAGAAAGCCCGGTCAGACCAGGAGGATTTAGTCCCACTAAAGCTCAGGAAAACTGATACCCCAAGCCTGACCAAGCATAGGACCACAAACCCAAGCAGAAGATAGGGACCCCTCACAGAAAGGTCCTCATTAATGGTTGTGGAGTAGCATCCTGAGAGAGGAAGAGAAAGAGCGGCAGGTTCAGCTCTAGGCAGATCAGCTGAGATGTCGGGCTAACAGCCCCGATCGGTTCCGGGATCCGATCAGTGCTGTTAACCATATGGATTCCGCAGTCAATCTCTGACAGCGGGATCCAAAGGCGCCGTGGCGGGAAACGCGCTGTTCCTCGCGTGCTCCGGATATGCCGCGATACTATCGTGGGATCTCCGGCACTCACGTGACAGGCCGGGGTCCTGGCTAGACCCTGGAAGCTGTCACAGAGCACTTTCGGGTTGTGGTTGGCAGGCACTGCCAACCACAACTTGTCCGCGATTCTAAGAGATTCAGATGAGCTGCAGCTCATTTGTATCTCCCAGAAGCGATCAGACTGTGCAGCAGGGTGCCTCTCTATGGGGCAGTGTAAAAATAAGAATCAATTAAAAATTAAGTTTTTAAAAACCTGTAAAAAAAAAAAACATAAAAGTTCAAATCACCCCCCTTTTCCCCCAATCACAATAAAAATATAAAAAAAAATAAAAAATACACATGTTTGGTATTGCCGCATTCAGAATTGCCCGATCTATCAACATATTAAATCCGTTAATGAGAGCCGTAACCTTCGTAACGGAAAAAAAAATCCAAACGCCAAAATTACGTTTTTTGGTCACCGCAACATTGCTATAAAATGCAATAACGGGCGGATCCACCCAAAAATGGTATCATTAGAAACGTCAGCTCAAGACGCAAAAACTAAGCCGTCACACAGCCCCATATCCCGAAAGATGAGAACGCAATGGGTCGCAGAACAGTGCGCAAAAAGTATTTTTTTTTTCTCAAACTTTTGAATTTTTTATCACCACCTAGATGCCAATAAAGGTATACATTTTGGGTGTCTTCGAACTCGTATCGACCCAAGGCATCACCCCGTCACGTCGGTTTTACCATATAGTGAACATGGCGACTAAAATACTCAAAATACAAACATGTAATTGCACTTTTTTTTCCAATTTCACTGCACTTAGAATTTTTTGCAATTTCCTTGTACACTATATGGTAAAATAAATGATTGCATATGAAAGTACAACTCATCCCGCAAAAAACAAGCTGTCATATGTCTATATTGACAGAAAAATAAAAATTTTATGGCTCTTGGAAGCAGGGGAGCAAAAAACGAAAATGAAATATAAAAAATTCCAAGGTCATTAAGGGGTTAATGTGCAATCCGGTTGCCGGATGCTTTGTTCATCCCTGCTGCTGCGGGGATGAACAAAGGGTTAATGTGTATACTATATGTGGGTAACATGTCTCCAGGGAATGTCCAAACTCCCTATAGACATGTTGTCCAAATATAGTGGCATGTTAATGGTTAATAGCTTTTATTCCTTTATCGCCGCTAATTGTCAGCTTTTAAAACTTCTGAATGAAAGCCAGCGGCTCCTCTGTGTAAGGCCGGCTTCACACTGCGGGTCTGATCCG
Organism: Allobates femoralis; assembly: GCA_033576535.1. Taxonomy (NCBI): domain Eukaryota; kingdom Metazoa; phylum Chordata; class Amphibia; order Anura; family Aromobatidae; genus Allobates; species Allobates femoralis. The sequence continues at coordinate 144,437,927 of JARQOC010000010.1, forward strand.
ATCTGTGGTTGTCAGGATGAACCTGACAGCCCCGGACCGGATCAGCATACAGAACCGGAGGGCTAATATGCCCTCCGGTCCGGTGTGCAGCCTCACGCAGCTGACGCTGCTGATGAATCAGGACCGCGGCTCACAGGGAGCTAGCCACGGTCCTGAAACAATAGCGGCGTGCAGCCGCAGGTGTCTGGTTCCCAGATCCTCCCAGACTGGTGCGATCCGGCCCCATAGGCTCCCATGTTAGGGAGTGCCGGATTGCTCTGGATCCGGGAGGATCTGGGAGAATCCGTGAGGATCCAGGAGAAGGCAATTAGGGGAGACAACGCTTTTGTGTCTGTGAGAGAAATCTGAATTCTCCCGGATTGTCCCAGAGAGATGGAAACCAGATGGCAGAGAGCTGCCATCGGGCTCCATCTGGCCCCATAGGCTACTATGGGGCCAAAATCCGGTCCGGGGCTGTCAGGTTCACCCTGACAGCCACGGATCGGATCAGACCCACAATGTGAAGCCGGCCTAAGCAGGAGTATCAGTACGTAATTTGCGTAAGCTCCAGGGTAAGCTCCTTATTGAAGATGCTGCCCTGCAATGTGCTTACGCACATTACGTACTGATACTCCTGCTTACACAGAGGAGCCGCTGACTTTCATTCAGAAGTTTTAAAAGCCAACAATTAACGGCGATAAAGGAATAAAACTATTAACCATTAACATGCCACTGTATTTAGACAACATGTCTCTAGGCAGGGTGGACACACCCTGGAGACATGTTGCCCACATATATTTAACACATTAACCCTTTGTTCATCCCCGCAGCAGCAGGGATGAACAAAGCATCCGGCAACCGCAGGCATTCACATGTGCCTTGCGGCAGCCGGATGGGGTCCCATAGGCGCCCATTATAGCAATCCTGCTGCTGTTTTTAAACAGGTCCGAAAAATGCAGCCTGCAGGATTTTTCACGCAGGCTGCAAAATGCGGATGCGGTAACCGGATTGCATTAAGCGCAATCCGGTTTTATAATGGGCTCCTATGGGCTGCGGATCCTGATTCGATTTTGAGCATTTTGCATGCTCAAAACCGGATCAGGATCTGAAATCCCGACTGCAAATGTGACCCTAGCCTAAGCCTAGTTACTGGGAAACAACAAGCTGGCCAACTGAAAATCCACACCACAGATCAATCTTCAGGTAGAAAGATCCTGCAGAATCTAGAAGGGGTTCATAAAACAGATACTGCTATCTGCTGGGGATTTTATCTGTCCAAATCTGGAGATACAATCTGCAGCATTTCTGTCCTGTGTGCCTTCCTAAAGGCTAAGTTCCCACAGTGAGTATTTTGTGCATTTTTTTCTGCTGCACATTTTTGTGCACCTCCCACAACATATTACAGTTCAAGCAAAATAAAGGCCCAGTTATGGTGGGTTTACACGCAAGGATATCCTGATCGATATCCTTGAAGCGTCACAGATATGTGATCGTTCCAAAGATATCGTTTGTGCATCCTTGCTTGTAAATGAACGATTTAGGATGAAAAGATCGTTTATCCAAGATTTGAAATCCTGACCTCAAATCTATCGTTTGTCGTCCAATTAATGTTCTGTGAAGAACATACATCATTCAGTGTGACACCTAAAGAATAGACAGATAGATAGGATAGAATAGCTAGATAGGGTTCACCTGTCTCCCGCTGCTACTTCCGGGGCCGCCCATTAAGCTAATTACATATTCACTGCACTGTCAGACAAACAGCCAATCAGAGAAGCTCACACTGTTTGAGAGCTTCTGTGATTGGCTGTTGTAGTCAGAGTGCTTTTCCTCAATCTGGACAGTGATTCTGGTTGGTTGCCATACACATTAGTGTATGGCAACCAACCTGGCATTATAGGGTGTGAAATGAGTAAATATAAAATGCGTGGGGCTTCGCAGCAATTTTAAGTCCAGCCCGATGAAGGCAGACAGCTGTTAGCTACCACCCTCAGCTGCCTAATTTTGCCTTGGCTGGCAAAAAAAAATACATGGGCTTCGCCCTATTTTTCAATGCAGCCAAGGTAAAAGTAGGTAGCTGAGGGCTGGTATTCCCAGTGGGGTGAGGACCCATTGTTACAGTCCCCCGCACGCTAAAGAACAACAGCCCACAGCTGCCCCTGAAAATGGCGCATTAATAAGCGCCATTTTCTGGCGCCTTACCAGGCTCTTCCAGCGGCCCTGGTGGCGGTGGCACGATGGGTAATAAAGGGGATAATATCAGCTTTGTTATACAAGCTGGTATTAAGCCTGAGGTTCTTAATGCCAAGTTTGACCCAGCCATTAAGAATCTCCAATAAACGGTTAAAAAAACACCACACAGAGTATTTATTAGAAATAAAGACACAGACAACCTTAGGGACTCCATCTTTATTACTCTCTTTAACAGCCCTCCTGGTCTTCTCTCTTCTTTCTACTCTCTTCTTTCTTCTGTCTTCTTTCTTCTGTCTTCTCCAAATATTTAGCTCTGCTACATCAAAAAGCAGGAGGAGGAAGAACGCTTCCTCCCCCTGCTCTGTGATGACTGAATGAGCAGAGTCAGCGGGCGGTTAAGTAATGATGTCATCGCTCACACTGTTGCCATAGTAACCATATGTGCAGTTACTATGGCAACAGTGGCCGGGGACAGAACAGCGGCTCCTGAATGAGTGACTCATACAGGAGCTGCAGGAGTGAAGGCCCTGCTGACCGGCGCCTCTTACTGATAACAGCAGCACCGGCAAGCAGGGAGTTAACTCTGATTTCTCCGCTGCTCCTCTATGTGCCGCTCATACTGGAGCAGAGGTGAGAACAGAGTTAACTCTCTGCTTGTGAGCTTCTCTAATTGGCTGTTTGTCTGGCAGTGAATATGTAATTAGCCTAATAGGCGGCCCCTTACGTAGCAGCGGGAGACAGGTGAACCCTATTCTAGCTATTCTATCCTATCTATCCTGTCTATTGTATTCTATCACTCTATTCTGTCAACTCTCATGTTAATAACAATATCTCCTATTCCTGCTACTTTGCAAAATCGCTGAAACGTTCATCTCCAAATCGCTGGCGCGTTGCCAAATGCAAGATCGTTAACGATATCCTTGCGTGTGACAAGGCATGGATGGATCGCAGTCACGTGACATAGGGAATGCTATCGTTCACCTATATCCTTGTGTGTGACGGCACCTTAACTGCACAATTATCTGTGTGTGTAACTGGGCCTTAATACTTATGCCCAATGTGATGTTTTTTAACCTTGCGAAAATTGCATGACAATTTCAGATCTTCCTCATAGATTTCTGCATTTCTGCAGTTCAAGAAGAGAATATGCATGTGATCCGAAAGATGACTTTACCAACCAAGATTTATTACAGCTAATAATGACTCACCGTGGCCGGGACTCCGGAGGGACAGGCGTTTCCGGTAACTGTACCGACGCTGCGGGGCCTCCGGGGGATGGAATGCAACAAGATGGAACGCTCCCCACAGGCTGTGCGGTGATCCCCGGATGCAATAGCTGCAAAGATGTTCTGAGGCAGCTGTGGTTACCTTAGTATGCGGATAAACAGTTCATAAGAAGGCACGGACACTGTAAGTCTCTGTAACGGGTTCTTTACTGTAACCAGCACATGGCATATAGTTAACGGGTAGTGGAGTGGGTGGACTCAGCAATGACCAGTGTTTCTCAGAGATCCGCGGTGTTCTTCCATTCTAGCTAATTGTGTTGCCGTTGTCGCCCAGGAATGCCAGATCGGGTACAAGGAGGCTGCTTGAATGCCCTATCCAGGGTATACGTTCCGGATGCTTTGGGGAGCCTTGGGTCCTTTGGTGGGTACACCGCTGGCTAGACGACTGTGTGTGGCGGTGGTGGGGTGCTCCTGTAAAGCGGTCCCTCCACTCCTCTGGTTCGCATAGCAGTGCTGAACTACTACTAGCTTTGTTACCAGCAAACCGGCTGTAGATGGGCACGGGATGATTTTGAGCCCGCATGTAGATGCCCGTTGATCGGTTGTTAAAGCATCGGGAATGATGTTATAAGTAAAAAGAAAACAGGTTAACACATTCGCGGACCCGGCGGGCGGTCGGCTGTCCTTAGTTTGAGTCCAGGCTGTAGCCACCAAGTCGCGGTGTTAGCGATTAAACAGGGAGAAGTTTCTTTGCAAAGTTCAAACAGCAAGTCACTTATGAAGGGCAGTATTGCGCACCCGTATAGTGAACCACCCATCGTAGCACGCATGCCTCTCGTAGGTTATAATGTCCCCTCTATACAAGTCAAGGTCTGGATGCCCTCTCGGCAAGTGCGACTCCACATCACGGCGCCCCACAAACACTTCCTCATACACGCCCTCCTCCTGGCAAAACCCCACCCGGTAGATAGGTTGATGGTGCTCACTCTACCTGTCTTGCGGAGTTCATCAGGTAACGGGGGTTGGCGGTGAGCCTCGGCGCGAGCCTCCATGTTGGCGCGCATCCGAGCCTGCCACTCCTCCCTGCGGATGCGACGTACATCTTCGTCTGTGCGGTATGGAGTGTGGGTAAAGTCACTGCGACGTGCAGGATGCTGAATGGCTTGAGTTTAGTGGGCAGTCTGGATGGGCACCCGGTTAAACGGCACCGGAGAAGGCGCCGCAGCAGCACCCAACCAACACACCCGAGCAGGTCGCTCGGCTGAAGGATCCACGGTATCTCCCCAGGCAAATCCGGTGTAGAGGTTCTCAGCGGTGCTGTGGGTCTCGTCGTCGTCATCACCCTCCTCTCCCTCAACGATCACATCGGGCTGCTCGGGGGTAGAGATGTTGAATGAAATTCCTCCGGGTTGATGGGCAGCTGTGCTGCAGAATTCTCCTCAGGGTCGTCCTGCAGGGCTTCCAGGCTGTCTGCCTCTTCATCTGTTATATCGGGCATTGGCATTTCAATCCCGGTGACCAGGTAGGCCCCTGAGGTAGCAGAGGAGGCCTCCGGTTTGTGGGAGAAACGGGTAACCGTCTCTGAGGTGGTATAGAAACTGGCTGTGGGTTCTGCAATAGGAACCAGGTGAGTATTCACTTCTTCAGGGGAGCTGGTTGGAAGCCCCGGCTCTGGAACCGGTTCGGCGGCGGTAGTGGACCCAGGAACGGGGTAGCTAGCGGTCTCCACCAGGATGACGCAGTCTATGGGCTCCGGCAACGAAGCAGGACAGGTGGTGGACGTTGGTGAGGCAGTGAAACTAGAGATGTCGTCCGGTCCTGGAGTGGTTGCACCCGAGCGGCTCTGCTGCATCACGCGATGTAGTGTGATGCCCAAGCTCGCGCTCCAACTACGGATCGTCCACTCTACTGTTTCCATTAGCCGCACTCTGAGGTCTTGCAGCGCCTCCTGCCAGAAGTCGGGGCTGTCGTAGATGGTGAGGACAGGACCTGGACCCGGATGGCCTATGGCTGCTCTGGCCTCAGCTTCCACCTGCTGCATCAGGTCATGGAGTCTTAAGCTGGTCATCTCGGTAGAAGTACCACACCCGTCTCAACCGGTAACCGTTCTGTCCGAGAGCTGGTGACGAAGATCCTGACACTCCCACTTCCTTGGGGGTTTTTGTAGTCCAATTGTGGGAAAAAGTCTTTGGTCCGCCCCCATGGTTGTTTCGAGCAATCAGGGCGGACAATGATTTTGGCGCCTTTGCCTTGGCCCTCCCACGAAGAGGGGCGGTGGCTCACCCCTGGGCTTGTACGTGGCGGATCCTCATGGTGGGGACGCCATCTTGGGCACCATCTTGGCCAAACGGTGAAAAGGCAAGAAAAGTTCTTTTTGGGACCAACAAAGTCCTTTTTGATGAAATAAAGTCTTTTAAGCACATTATACCCGTTAGGGAACGGGCCTGCTCGTGATGCCATTTTCTGACTCACCGTGGCCGGGACTCCGGAGGGACAGGCGTTTTCTTCTTTCCTCCTTGTCACGGATGGACCGCGCCTGCCGGTAGTGGGGCCCGGTGGTCCAGATTAAAAAGAGAGCGACGTCATGGGTTGAACAGATTAGGGGTTAATTTGTCGTGACGACACCTATGAGAGTTCCGGTAACTGTACCGACGCTGCGGAGCCTCCGGGGGATGGAATGCAGCAAGATGGAACGCTCCCCACAGGCTGAGCGGTGATCACTGGAGGCAGAAGCTGCAAAGATCTTCTGAGGCAGCTGCGGTTACCTTAGTATGCGGATAAACAGTTCATAAGAAGGCACAGACACTGTAAGTCTCTGTAACGGGTTCTTTACTGTAACCAGCAGGCAGTACATGGCATACAGTTAAAGGGTAGTGGACCGGGTGGACTCAGCAATGACCAGTGTTTCTCAGAGAACCGCGGTGTTCCTCCATTCTAGCTAATTGTGTTGCCGTTGTCGCCCAGGAATGCCAGATCGGGTACAAGGAGGCTGCTTGAATGCCCTATCCGGGGTATACGTTCCGGATGCTTTGGGGAGCCTTGGGTCCTTTGGTGGGTACACCGCTGGCTAGACGACTGTGTGTGGCGGTGGTGGGGTGCTCCTGTAAAGCGGTCCCTCCACTCCTCTGGTTCGCATAGCAGTGCTGAACTACTACTAGCTTTGTTACCAGCAAACCGGCTGTAGATGGGCACGGGATGATTTTGAGCCCGCATGTAGATGCCCGTTGATCGGTTGTTAAAGCATCGGGAATGATGTTATAAGTAAAAAGAAAACAGGTTAACACATTCGCGGACCCGGCGGGCGGTCGGCTGTCCTTAGTTTGAGTCCAGGCTGTAGCCACCAAGTCGCGGTGTTAGCGATTAAACAGGGAGAAGTTTCTTTGCAAAGTTCAAACAGCAAGTCACTTATGAAGGGCAGTATTGCGCACCCGTATAGTGAACCACCCATCGTAGCACGCATGCCTCTCGTAGGTTATAATGTCCCCTCTATACAAGTCAAGGTCTGGATGCCCTCTCGGCAAGTGCGACTCCACATCACGGCGCCCCACAAACACTTCCTCATACACGCCCTCCTCCCTGGCAAAACCCCACCCGGTAGATAGGTTGATGGTGCTCACTCTACCTGTCTTGCGGAGTTCATCAGGTAACGGGGGTTGGCGGTGAGCCTCGGCGCGAGCCTCCATGTTGGCGCGCATCCGAGCCTGCCACTCCTCCCTGCGGATGCGACGTACATCTTCGTCTGTGCGGTATGGAGTGTGGGTAAAGTCACTGCGACGTGCAGGATGCTGAATGGCTTGAGTTTAGTGGGCAGTCTGGATGGGCACCCGGTTAAACGGCACCGGAGAAGGCGCCGCAGCAGCACCCAACCAACACACCCGAGCAGGTCGCTCGGCTGAAGGATCCACGGTATCTCCCCAGGCAAATCCGGTGTAGAGGTTCTCAGCGGTGCTGTGGGTCTCGTCGTCGTCATCACCCTCCTCTCCCTCAACGATCACATCGGGCTGCTCGGCGGGTAGAGATGTTGAATGAAATTCCTCCGGGTTGATGGGCAGCTGTGCTGCAGAATTCTCCTCAGGGTCGTCCTGCAGGGCTTCCAGGCTGTCTGCCTCTTCATCTGTTATATCGGGCATTGGCATTTCAATCCCGGTGACCAGGTAGGCCCCTGAGGTAGCAGAGGAGGCCTCCGGTTTGTGGGAGAAACGGGTAACCGTCTCTGAGGTGGTATAGAAACTGGCTGTGGGTTCTGCAATAGGAACCAGGTGAGTATTCACTTCTTCAGGGGAGCTGGTTGGAAGCCCCGGCTCTGGAACCGGTTCGGCGGCGGTAGTGGACCCAGGAACGGGGTAGCTAGCGGTCTCCACCAGGATGACGCAGTCTATGGGCTCCGGCAACGAAGCAGGACAGGTGGTGGACGTTGGTGAGGCAGTGAAACTAGAGATGTCGTCCGGTCCTGGAGTGGTTGCACCCGAGCGGCTCTGCTGCATCACGCGATGTAGTGTGATGCCCAAGCTCGCGCTCCAACTACGGATCGTCCACTCTACTGTTTCCATTAGCCGCACTCTGAGGTCTTGCAACGCCTCCTGCCAGAAGTCGGGGCTGTCGTAGATGGTGAGGACAGGACCTGGACCCGGATGGCCTATGCCTGCTCTGGCCTCAGCTTCCACCTGCTGCATCAGGTCATGGAGTCTTAAGCTGGTCATCTCGGTAGAAGTACCACACCCGTCTCAACCGGTAACCGTTCTGTCCGAGAGCTGGTGACGAAGATCCTGACACTCCCACTTCCTTGGGGGTTTTTGTAGTCCAATTGTGGGAAAAAGTCTTTGGTCCGCCCCCATGGTTGTTTCGAGCAATCAGGGCGGACAATGATTTTGGCGCCTTTGCCTTGGCCCTCCCACGAAGAGGGGCGGTGGCTCACCCCTGGGCTTGTACGTGGCGGATCCTCATGGTGGGGACGCCATCTTGGGCACCATCTTGGCCAAACGGTGAAAAGGCAAGAAAAGTTCTTTTTGGGACCAACAAAGTCCTTTTTGATGAAATAAAGTCTTTTAAGCACATTATACCCGTTAGGGAACGGGCCTGCTCGTGATGCCATTTTCTGACTCACCGTGGCCGGGACTCCGGAGGGACAGGCGTTTTCTTCTTTCCTCCTTGTCACGGATGGACCGCGCCTGCCGGTAGTGGGGCCCGGTGGTCCAGATTAAAAAGAGAGCGACGTCATGGGTTGAACAGATTAGGGGTTAATTTGTCGTGACGACACCTATGAGAGTTCCGGTAACTGTACCGACGCTGCGGAGCCTCCGGGGGATGGAATGCAGCAAGATGGAACGCTCCCCACAGGCTGAGCGGTGATCACTGGAGGCAGAAGCTGCAAAGATCTTCTGAGGCAGCTGCGGTTACCTTAGTATGCGGATAAACAGTTCATAAGAAGGCACAGACACTGTAAGTCTCTGTAACGGGTTCTTTACTGTAACCAGCAGGCAGTACATGGCATACAGTTAACGGGTAGTGGACCGGGTGGACTCAGCAATGACCAGTGTTTCTCAGAGAACCGCGGTGTTCCTCCATTCTAGCTAATTGTGTTGCCGTTGTCGCCCAGGAATGCCAGATCGGGTACAAGGAGGCTGCTTGAATGCCCTATCCGGGGTATACGTTCCGGATGCTTTGGGGAGCCTTGGGTCCTTTGGTGGGTACACCGCTGGCTAGACGACTGTGTGTGGCGGTGGTGGGGTGCTCCTGTAAAGTGGTCCCTCCACTCCTCTGGTTCGCATAGCAGTGCTGAACTACTACTAGCTTCGGTACCAGCAAACCGGCTGTAGATGGGCACGGGATGATTTTGAGCCCACATGTAGATGCCCGTTGATCGGTTGTTAAAGCATCAGGAATGATGTTATAAGTAAAAAGAAAACAGGTTAACACATTCGCGGACCCGGCGGGCGGTCGGCTGTCCTTAGTTTGAGTCCAGGCTGTAGCCACCAAGTCGCGGTGTTAGCGATTAAACAGGGAGAAGTTACTTTGCAAAGTTCAAACAGCAAGTCACTTATGAAGGGCAGTATTGCGCACCCGTATAGCGAACCACCCATCGTAGCATGCATGCATCTCGTAGGTTATAATGTCCCCTCTATACAAGTCACGGTCTGGATGCCCTCTCGGCAAGTGCGACTCCACATCACGGCGCCCCACAAACACTTCCTCATACACGCCCTCCTCCCTGGCAAAACCCCACCCGGTAGATAGGTTGAAGGAGCTCACTCTACCTGTCTTGCGGAGTTCATCAGGTAACGGGGGTTGGCGGTGAGCCTCGGCGCGAGCCTCCATGTTGGCGCGCATCCGAGCCTGCCACTCCTCCCTGCGGATGCGACGTATATCTTCGTCTGTGCGGTATGGAGTGTGAGTAAAGTCACTGCGACGTGCAGGCTGCTGAATGGATTGAGTTTAGTGGGCAGTCTGGATGGGCACCCGGTTGAACGGCACCGGAGAAGGCTGTAGATGGGCACGGGATGATTTTGGACCCGCATGTAGATGCCCGTTAATCACTTGTTAAAGCACTAGGAATAATGTCGCTCAACTGGGGTGATGGCCAGGGAAACGGCCAGGGGGCCGCACGGGCCCCTCTCCTAGGTCGCAGAGCTGGTTGGTTTAGCTCCTTCTCCTACGTTGTCTCGGAGAGTTCTCTTTTCTAGACTGACTAATTGTACTAAGTTTTCCACTACACACTACCACTACACTCTGCCCACCAGGACCTGATTGGCCCTCTATGCTAGGTGATGCATGTAGGGTATGGATCTCTGAGTTAACTGTGTGACTGCTGAGTCAGAGAATATTGCTGCTGCTGTTTTGGCTGCAATACCCTCCTGTGACGCACTCGTTGCGGGGCGCCACAATAACAGTAAATATCCA
>JARQOC010000010.1:144448321-144538760 GCA_033576535.1 Allobates femoralis
CTCGACTCTCCCTCTCCTTCAAGCCCCATATCCAAGCCCTCGCCACCGCCTGCCGACTCCAACTAAAAAACATTGCCCGCATCCGCTCCTTCCTTGTGAACAACACAGCTAAGACACTTATCCATGCCCTCATTATCTCCCGCCTGGACTACTGCAACCTTCTATTCACCGGCCTCCCTGCCTCCTCCCTTGCACCTCTCCACACCATCCTCAACTCTGCTGCCCGGCTCATCAACCTATCTTCCCGCTACTCCCCCGCCTCCCCTCTCCACCAAGCCCTCCACTGGCTCCCCATCCCCCAGCGATCTCGCTTCAAAACCCTAACCTTGACATACAAGGCCATACACAACCTGTCCCCTCCCTACATCTCCAACCTGGTCTCCCGCTACCTCCCTTCGCGCAATCTGCGCTCCTCCCAAGAACTCCTCCTCTCAACCCCCCGCATCTCCACCTCCCACAACCGCACACAAGACTTCTCTCATGCTTCTGCCAGACTCTGGAACTCCCTCCCCCATCACATCAGACACTCCCCGACCCTGGGAACCTTCAAGAAAAACCTGAAGACCCACCTCTTCCTACAAGCCTATAACACACACTGAGACCCACTGCACCATCTCACCTCCCCCTCCTACTGTCTCCCTCCCCACCCCCTTTAGACTGTGAGCCCTCGCGGACAGGATCCCCGACCCTGCTGTACCCGTATGACTAATTGTGATATGCCATTGTTTGTCGTCGTTTGTGGTCGTCCTCGACCACCTGTTTCTGTCTACCCTCCAAATTGTAAAGCGCCATGTATCCTAATGGCGCTATATAAATACCTATTAATAATAATAATAATAATAATAATAATAATAATAGCATATACCAGCATATGGTCACTAAGGTGGGGCCCCAACATGGGATATTCACCACGCACGGGGACATGTATACACACCACACGCACACAAAGAGTAACAGCAAGTGTATAGTCACTAAGGTGCAGCCCCAACATTGGATACTCACCACACACCCGAACACACACACACACACCCAAAAGAGACACACACAACACAGAGACACACACACATATTCCCCCGACGGGGACACACACACACCCTATAGCGACACATGCACTCACTCCACAGGGACACACACACACACCACAAAGAGACACACACAACACAGACACACACACACCACACAGACCACCCCCCAAAAGGACAAACACAAATACACACCCTATAGGGACACAGGCACATACCCCACAGGGACACACACACAAACCAAAAAGAGACACACACACCACACAGACCCCCGCACAGGGACACACACACACACCCCAGGGACGCACACACCACACAGACAGACACAGATGTGCACAAATTGCCTCACACAACTCGCCTCATACGTGTGCTATCTTTAATTTCCCAAAATAACCATCTGATTAAAAACAGCCAATGTGCAACACATGTGCCATATAGGGAATTAAGGCAGATGTCAGTCACATGAGCTGTCTATTATGTGTATGTGTGAGGTAACATATACTGCCCGGCCGGGGGGAGGGTTTACTGTTGGCTGGAGATTTATTAGGCTGCCTATAGCAACCAATCACAGCTCAGCTTCTATTTTCCTACAGGTCATTAATATGACATTCAAATTCTATTTTGTTATAGCTAACAGCAGTTATTTATTAACCCGGGCGTAGCCGGGTAGTACAGCTAGTTACTAATAAAAAATAACAGATTCTCTTATTGTAAAATTTAGAGCTACCTAGCTCTATTGTTTGGGAGATCCATTGGTGGTCTTCAGGTCTTTCAAATGAGGGAAGGGGATGGTAACTGTCACTTTATCTAAACTATATTTTCTCACAGTGAAAATAAAAACCTCAGCAAAAATGTAAACTAAAGTATTTAACACAAGTTGGTGTGAAGAAGAGTTTAATAGGTGATGAATAATCTGCCAGAGTGAATCACATTGAAGTGACTCCGGCACATTGTACTGAATGTCAGTTTATTCAGCACGGCCTTTCAGAAGATCGCAATCTTATTCCATCCAACATTCATGCAGAAACAGTTCAGTACAACAGAATTAAGCAGCTGTGACACCAGGAATTTACTAAACTAAACACCACATCTACAAATCCAAGAGAAAAGTCAATTGTGGATATGGAAAAGATAAAAAAGAGGATCTGTACTGCCATAAGCTGTAGGGAGTGTCCGACTTTGGTCAACCTCTACAAATGACAATTGGCAGATATTGACAAAACTATACCTACCAACCATCCCGAATCGTGCAAGAGAGTCCCAAATTTGGGGAGCGGTACCGGGAGGTCATGATTATGTCTCAACTTTAGGTGTATGTTTGTTCTCGAGAATACAAGAGTATAAAAACATTACAGCTGAGGATCACAGAATAGAAGAGTACACAGACATTACGGCCATGGTTTCACAGAATATAAGAGTATACAGACATTACAACCAGGGATCACAGAATATAAGAGTATACAGACATTACAGATGGGAATCACAGAATTTAAAAGTATATGTGGCGCCCCGCAACGAGTGCGTCACAGGAGGGTATTGCAGCCAAGACAGCAGCAGCAATATTCTCTGACTAATGACACAGTTAAAACTCAGAGATCCATACCCTACATGCACATCAGCATAGAGGACCAATAAGGTCCTGGTGGGCGGAGTGTAGAGGTAGTGTGTAGTGGAAAAGTTTAGTGCAGAACTCTCTGAAAGAACGTAGGAGAAGGAGCAGAAAGAACAAGCTCTGCAACCTAGGAGAGGGGGCCTGCACAGTCCTGTGCAGCCCCCTGGCCATCACCCCCGGTTGGGCGCCATTACTCTGGTGCCTTAACAACCGGTCTACGGGCATCTATATGCGGGTTCAAAAACATCCTGTGCCCATCTACCACCGGTCTACTGGTACTGAAGCTAGCAGTTGTTCAGCACCGCTATGTGAACCAGGAGTGGAGGGACCGCTTTACAGGAGCACCCCACCACCGCCGCACACACAGTGTCGTCTAGCCAGCGGAGTACCCAGCCAAAAGGACCCAAGGCTCCCCACAAATCCAGCCAGAATTCCCCGGTAGGGCAATTGAAGCAGCCTCCTTGTACCCGATCTGGCATTCCAAGGCAACCACGGCAACATAAGTTAGTTAGAATGGAGGAACACCGCGGAACTCTGAGAAACACTGGTTATTGCTGAGTCCACCCGGTATGTTACCCGAGAACTGTATGCCATGTGTCACCTGCTGGTTACAGTAAAGTACCCGTTGCAGAGACTTCCAGTGTCCGTGCTTTCTTGAGAACCGTTCATCTCTGCAAGTGGAAGGTAACCGCAGCTGCCTCACAACATCTTGCGCAGCTCCTGGCTCCGGGGATACCGCTCAGCCTGTGGGGAGCGTTCCATCTTGCTGCATTCCATCCCCCGGAGGCCCAAGCAGCGCCGGTGGACATCACAGGAACACTCACAGGTGGCGTCATGACTTAAACAACCTTTAAATCTGTTCAGCTAATTTCCCTTTGAATCTGCACCACCGGGCCCACTTCGGCAGGTGCGGTTCCGTGACAGGAGGAAGAAGCTATGCTTGCCCCGTGAAGTCCCGGCTCCCAGTTTGGTGTCTGACATATACAGACATTACAGCTGGGGATCACAGAATGTAAGAGTATACAGACATTACAGCCGGGGAGCAGAGTATATAAGAGTATACAGACATTACAGCTGGGATCACAGAATATGAGTATACAGACATTACAGCTGGGAATCACAGAATAGAAGAGTACACGGACATTACAGCAATGGTTTCACAGAATAGAAGACTATACAGATATTACAGCTGGGGATCACAAAAATAGTAGATTATACACACAATACAGTAAGGGATAACACAACATAACTCTATACAGACATTACAGCTGGTGATCACAAAGCATAAAAGTATACAGACATTACTGCCGGGGATCAAAGAATAGAAGAGTATACAGGCATTACAGACGGGGATCAAAGAATAGAAGAGCATACAGACATTACAGCTGGGGATCACAAAATAGGAGAATATACACACAATACAGTCAGGGATCACACAACATAAAAGTATACAGACATTACTGCCGGGAATCATAGAATAGAAGAGTATACAGACATTACAGCTGGGGATCACAGAATAGAAGAGTATACAGACTAGAGATGAGCGATGTTCAATTCGAAATGTTCGCCAATCCCAAATTCAAGCTGTTTTGGGCAGTGTTCGTGTCATTCGACGAATGGAAAACAATTAGCTTCAACTTCGGCAGTTCGAGGTCATGCTCAGTTACAGTTCGTTCACCAAAAGGACCCTATAAAGTGGTCTGGGGGCAGAGGAAAAGGCTTTTAATCAATCATTCAGCCCGATCCTCTGCCCCCTGCAGCCTCCCATCCGAATATTAAGTTAGGACCGGGCGGGGAGCGCAAACACCATAGAGCGGGGAGCAAAGTACCAGGGCGGTGAAGTCTTCTCACCGCCGACTTTCCTGCTCTGTGCTGCGCTCCCCGCTCCCTGATGCCCCCTCCCCGCTCCCTGGATCTGCTCCCCCCGCCCGCTCCTAACTTAGGATCAGGCGGGGAGGCGTCGGGGGAGCGATGAGGGGGTATCAGGGAGCAGGGAGTGCAGAACAGAGCAGGAAAGCCGGCGCTGAAGTCTCACCGCTGGCTTTCCTGACGGTTATTTCAAATGATCAGCTGATGCAGATCAGCTGTTCATTTGAAGTAGCTGCGGTGATGTCAGGGAAAGGTTCATGTGAGTTCATGCAGCATGAACTCACATGAACTTTCCCACGGCTACACAGCTCAGCTACATTTCTGGTAGAGATTCTCTACCAGAGATGTAGCTGAGCTAAAGAAGAAGACTGCAATGGACTACATCGGACAGAAGAGGAATTTTTTAATAAAGATGGAGTCTCTAAGTGTATTTTTTGTTTTATTTCCATTAAAATATCTTTTTCTCTGTGTTGTGTTTTTTTTTTTTTCTTTTTAAATCCACTAGAATTTCATGGCGGTCATGTCTAATATTGGCGTGACCCCATGAATTTCGGGCTTAGGGCCAGCTGATAATAAAAAGCAGGCCCTAACCCCTTTATTACCCAGTGAGCCACGGCACCAGGGCCCTGGATGAGCTGGGTTCAGTGCCAGAAGATGGCGCTTCTCTGAACGCACCATTTTCTGGGGTTGCTGCAGGCTGCAATTCACAGCGGCAGGTGCCCAGAAAGCATGGACCTCCCTGCGCTGCGGATTCCAGTCCCCAGCTGCCTAGTTGTACCTAGCTGGACATGGAAATAGCATGCAGCCCCACATATTATTCTTTTATTATTATTTCATGAACTTCATGAAATAATAAAGGGCTTCCTTCTATTTCTGTTTCCAGGCAGGTACAAATAGGCACCTGGGGGTTGAAGGCAGCCTGTTCCTGCCAGCTGTACCTGGCTGGACAAAAAAAATACAGCGAAGCCCACGTCAAATTTTTTGGGAAAAATTCATTAAAAAAAATAAATTTAGGGACTGCATCTTTATTACCCCCTCGAGGCCGGAGCGCAGCGGCATTGTAAGGGGGGGGGGTTAACTCAGGTCACCCGAGGACAGCTCAGGTGGCATGACCTGAGAATCTCTACCAGAGATGTAGCTGCGCTGTGCAGCCGTGGGAAAGTTCATGTGAGTTCATGCTGCATGAACTCACATGAACCTTTCCCTAACATCACCATGGCTACTTCAAATGAACAGCTGATCTGCATCAGCTGATCATTTGAAATAACCGGCGGAAAAACCAGCGGTGAGACTTCACTGCTGACTTTCCTGCTCTGTTCTGTGCTCCCCGCTCCCTGATACCCCCTCATGGCTCCCCCGCTGTCGCCCCACTTGATCCGAAGTTAGGACCGGGCAGGGGGAGCAGATTCAGGGAGCGGGGAGGGGGCATCGTGGAGCGCAGCACAGAGCAAGAAAGCCGACGGTGAAGTCCTCTTCTCAACGCCAGGTTCCCCCCCTGTGTCTTTCGCTCCCGGTGCTGCGCTCCCCCCTCCCTGTAGTTGCTGCCCCCACCCGGTACTAACATAACACATTTTACATTGATTTTCAATGGTGTTTGACGGTTTTCGATGAACATTCGATGAACACACAGCAAATTCAACAAATCGAATTTGAACACCCGGGTTGTGGCTCATCTCTAATACAGACATTATAGCTGGGGATCACAGAATAGAAGAGTATACAGACATTACAGCCTAGGATCACATAATATAAGAATATAAAGACATTACAGCTGAGGATCACAGAAAAGAAGAGTATGCAGACATTACAACTGGGATCACAGAATAGAAGAGTATACAGACATTACAGCCGGGGACCACAGAATATAAGAGTATACAGACAATACAGCCGGGGATCACAGAATATAAGAGTATACAGACAATAGAGCCGGGGATCACAGAATATAAGAGTATACAGACATTACAGCTGGGGATCACAAAATGGAAGAGTATACAGACGTTACAGCCAGGGATCACAGAATATAAGAGTATACAGACATTACAGCTGGGGATCACAGAATATAAGAGTATACAGACATTACAGCCAGGGATCACAAAATGGAAGAGTATACAAACAATGCCGCCAGGGATCACATAATCTAAAAGTATACAGACATTTCATATTGGGATTACAGAATATAAAAGCATACAGACATTACAGCCGCGGATCACAGAATATAAGAGTATACAGACATTACAGCCAGGGATCACAGAATATAAGAGTATACAGACATTACAGCCAGGGATCACAGAATACAAAAGTATACAGACATTACAGCCCGGGATCACAGAATATAAGATTATACAGACATTGCAGCCGGGGATCACAGAATAAAAGTATACAGACATTGCAGCTGGGGATCACAGAATATAAGAGTATACAGACATTACATGTTTATAATCATTTTACTCAAACAGAAGGCAGTTAAGACATCGAAGGGTTCACAAGTGATATAATAATACGTTTCTGCCAGCAACAGTGAAGCATGTGGAAGGTCCTTGCAAATGTCGGGCTGCAATTTTTTTCTTGTCTTTTCATCAATTGTTGATAAATGTCATTGTTGTGCCAAAGGTAAACCACTTCCAGATCATTGTCTCTGAAGTGTTCTATAGTGTAAATAAGTTTCCATGGTCGAAATCTTTATCTACTATATAATTGAAGATTTTTTGAGTGTGTCTGTCACCGAAATCGCGCGCCACACAGAGGCAGCTCATTGGTTGCCGCTGAAGGCGGCGACCAATGAGCGTAAACTATGCAAATAGGCTCGAGAAATCAAAGTTTAAATTTCGCGCCAATCTGCAGCCTGCCGGAAGCGGCGCATGAGCGCCGCTTCCGCAGGTATACATCGTACGGCAGACGGTGGACCCAGCGCGAGCGAGCCAGCCGGGAGACGACCGGCTGACGCCGGTTGTCTCCCGGCTGGCGAGCCACTGACTGGAGCTCAGCCATGGCTATCTGCGGCACGGAGGTCCACGGCGAGCCAGCCGGGAGATGACCGGCATCAGCCGGTAATTTCCCGGCTGGCGAGTCGCTGACTCGCTGACTTCTGTGCCGCAGTAGCCGCAGCTGAGCTCCGGTCAGCAGCGAGCTAGCCGGGAGATGACCAGCGTCAGCCGGTCATCTCCAGGCTGCTCACAGCAGTGGTGCCCTTCGCGGCATTCAAACCGCGCGCCAAACCGCAGTACTCTTCTGATTGGTCGCCGCGGCCACAGCGACCAATCAGAGTAGCAGCACGGCTTGGCGCGCAGTTTGAATGTCGCTCCTCTGATTGGTCGGCACTGAATGCGGGGACCAATCAGAATAGCGGCGCGCGCCATGGCGCCATATTTCAAATACACTGAGTACAGTGTC
Source organism: Allobates femoralis (assembly GCA_033576535.1). NCBI lineage: Eukaryota > Metazoa > Chordata > Amphibia > Anura > Aromobatidae > Allobates > Allobates femoralis. The sequence continues at coordinate 144,456,215 of JARQOC010000010.1, forward strand.
GCTATTCTGATTGGTCAGCGCTGAGCGCGGCGACCAATGAGAGAAGCGGCATTCAAACCGCGCGCCGCTTCTCTGATTGGTCGCCGCGTTCAGCGCCGATCAATCAGAATAGCGGCGTGCGCCATGGCGTCATATTTGAAATACACTGAGTACAGTGTCACTATTCTGATTGGTCAGCGCTGAGCGCGTCGACCAATTAGAGAAGCGGCATTCAAACGGCGCGCCGCTTCTCTGATTGGTCGCCGCATTTAGCGCCGACCAATCAGAATAGCGGCGTGCGCCTTGGCGCCATATTGCAAATACACTATTCTGATTGGTCGGCGCTGAACGCGGCGACCAATGAGAGAAGCGGCATACAAACCGCGCGCCGCTTCTCTGATTGGTCGCCGCATTCAGCGCTGACCAATCAGAATAGCGGCGTGCGCCATGGCGCCATATTTCAAATACACTATTCTGATTGGTTGGCGCTGAACGCGGCGACCAATGAGAGAAGCGGCACGCGGTTTGAATGGCGCTTCTCTCATTGGTCGCCGCGTTCAGCGCCGACCAATCAGAATAGCAGCGCGCACCATGGCGCCATATTTCAAATAAACTGTGTAAGCATTGCATGGTGGCTCAGTGGTTAGCATTGTATGATGGCTCAGTGGTTAGCATTGTATGATGGCTGTGTGGTTAGCACTGTATATCGTGGCTCAGTGGTTAGCACTGAATATGAAGGCTCAGTGTTTTGGTGGCTCAGTGTTTAGCAATGTATATACATTGCTAAACACTGAGCCACCAAAACACTGAGCCTTCATATGATGACTCAGTGTTTAGGTGGCTCAGTGGTTAGCATTGTATGGTAGATATTCTTGGACGAAGTGCCTCAGTGTCCGCGCTGCTGCTCCGAGATGAAAGAAACCAAGACACAGGAATGTCTGGATCAGCTCAAGCCTTTATTAGCCAACGCGTTTCGGAGCCTCCTACCGTAGATGACAATAAATGTCTTCACCCAACCACTAACCATGATGGGTAAAAAGGTTTTGTGTTATCATTTATATTCTCTGAAAAAAGGCAGAGAAAGCAAAAAATCTGCCGAGGGATGGAAACTCACTTTACGCACAACTGTCTATGGCCCCATCTTGGTATATATGGCCCCCACCCTGGTGTATATGTCCCTCATTTTGGTATGTGTCCCCCATCCTGGTATATGTCCCATCCTGGTATATAGTCTATATCCTGGCAAATGTGCCCCATCCTAAACCCTAGTCAGCCCCATCCTGATATATGGTCCGTACCCTGGTGTTTTTGTCCCTCATCTTGGTATATGTCTCCCATCCTGGTATACGTCCCTCATGTTGGTATGAGTCCCCTCCTGGTATATAGTCTTTATTCTGGTAAATGTGCCCCATCCTAAACCCTAGTCAGCCCCATCCTGATATACGGCCCATACCCTGGTATATGTGTCCCGTCCTGGTATATGGCCCATATCCTTGTGTTTGGACCCCATCCTGGTATATGGCCCCCAATTATGATATATGGCCCATATCCTAGTATATGACATACATATGACATTCCCATTATGACATATGAACCCTATCATGATATATGACCCATATCATTCTATATGATTCCCCATTATGGTATATATCCTGTATCCTGGTATACAAGCCCCATCCTGGTATATGTCCCTTAATCTGTTATATTTGATCCCCTCATCATGGCACATAATAAATAAATAAATTATACTCTCCACCAATCACTCTCCACATCTGCCCCACATCCTCTTATGTGTTCTCATGCCATCAGCTGATCAGAGTGTGGGTGCGCAGAGATGACATCACTGTCAGCTGCCGGCATAATAGGACATTGCGATGCTGAGAAGAAGTGATGGATGTTGGTATATTCACTGCTCCCACACCAATGATGATGCATGGGAAGCAGTGAATAATCCACATGAGCGATCGCCACAGCTGCAGCAGCTACAGGTGATCATGTGCGCCCAATGTTTAAGAAGATTTAATATGCAATGCTCCATCATCCGCCCACCTCTGTGTTGGCTTCTGTGCTGAGAGATGATGGGTGGGGGGAGCAGTGAATACCTAAGTAACTTAAACAGCGGGCAGACATGATCACCAGCAGGAGCTCTTACAGCCTACTCGTGCCTCCAGTGATCCACTGTATCACCTCTAGAGTCACAGCCAGGTGAACTAAAAGATGCACCCTCACTACCCCCCCAAATTTGGGGGAAAAAAGTGAGTCTTATAGTCCAAAAACTAAAATATGTTAAGTAAGAAAATTGTGGTGAACATCCTGCTAGAACAGCTGAACTTTATATGAAATAAATCAGTCACTGTAAATGATGGCAGCTGTGTACTGACTATGTAACATGAATTTAAATGTGATTTCAGCAACATTGCCGATTATAAAAGGGTGTTCACAGTTTTTCAATCACATTATTTAGTTTGGTATATTTTTATTTATCCATTTCTATTTCCAGCTTATTTCAGTTTGTTTTTGACGGATTTGCACAGATTAAATGACATTTTAAGTGGAAAATGTTTTGAAATGATTCACCTTGATATGAATTTTAAACAGGTGAATGTAGACTTTTTATATCCACTGTATCTTCTGCATAAAGAATAAGGAATCCTGAAAGTGATGATACAGCCCTACATTGCCCTCATTACAACATCATTGGGTCTGTCTGTGATTACATTAAGAGACTGATTTGTGCAAACCTATATCCATAGAAGCTATGTGGTTGTTATGCACACAAGTATCGCAACATGGGCAAAAGAGGAAATAAAACCTATGTCTATGCAGCCACACCTGCATCCTTCTGGTTCCTATACAGACTAATATCCCTAGCTGCACAGTCCTAAAGGCTCTTAATACAGGCTGGAATATCCCTAGCCACAATAATAGAAACCAGGGGCATAACTACAATAGGCGCAGAGGTTGCTATCGCAGCCAGGCCCTACAGCCTAGGGGTCCTAATAATCCCTTTGGCCCATAGAAAAAGACTTTTGCCATTAAAGATTTTCAATAATTGTGGGCCCCGTTGGAGTTTTTGCATAGTGGCCAATTAGCTTCAAGTGACGCAACTGGTAGAAACCCACAACTCAAACTTGCCTGCCTAAAAGGCCGTCGAGTTTTCCCTCAAACCTCCTGAGGACTCAGAGAGAAGATAGCAAAGGAAAAGTGTGCAGAGATAGGCAGAGACCAAAGTCAGGAAACATAAAAATATATGTGCAAAGGAAAAGAAGAGGAAATAGCCAATGCAGCTGGGGTATCCTAGAAACCTAACGGCAAGCGAGAGAAAGGTGTAGATAAGAGAAATGATAAAGCACAGAGGAAATACCACACTGCTCTTTGTCTAACAGGAGAGAGGCCAGTAGAGGGTAGTGTGAGATTGGAAATGCTACAACTGTCAGAGCTAAGCTGTAGGAGTTACAAGTAATACACAACATTATAGAGCAGCACATGGCACATCAGGGAACATTTCAGTATTGCACTCTGGGTCACTACAGAATGAGTTCCAAATCCATGCATGAAAGTGCTTTATTCTCTGGGATGTTTGGAACATTCTCCTTGCTGAGCTCCTCCGAATACCGTGTGCAAATGAACCTAGAAGAGATGCTGTTTTGTTAGCAAATTGGGGTCCTAGCAAATTAGATTTGATATAAATTTCTCTTTTGTTCATTATCTTGCAATTGGAGTGTGTAGTGAACAACGCTTTATACTGGACACTTATAATGGACCTCGTTAGGGAGACGGTCTAGCATAAAATAAAAATGGATCAACAATTAGTAATTAGTAGGCAACTAATACGTGGTTAGTGTATCTTCTCTTCCCAATCACTTTACACTTTCCTTTTACAGTGATCAATTCATTGGGTTTAGGCTGGTTTCACACTCTAGTTTTTTTGGAATCTGGGGGAATGTGGTTAACACCTGAATCCCCAGATCTCCCTGCAATGATACAACTGGATTCATCTGCATCCGTATTATCCCTGATAAGTCTTATGTCTCACAGATCAGTGCAACAGGTTATGGACCTTTTTTTTAGCTGCGTCTGGTTGTAAATGACGTGCCCCCTAGTGGGTGTGTCATTTAAAACTGGGTTTTGAGCATGCTCAGTCCAAAAACCCAGATCCAGTGTTCGAATCCAGCGGGATCCAGATTCTGCCGGATATAGGTTCTATAGAGCCACAATTTAATTATCCCGTAGTGCCATGGATTCGGATGTCCATGGTTTCGAAATGGTGACTAAAACTCTGAAATGCAGATCCAGGGGGAACCGTAAACAACTGGAAGCACCCGCAAGAGCCTGCGGACCCACTGAGGCCGAAAATGGATGCAGGTGTATCCAACTGGATTCACACAGATACTGAAACCAGCCTTCTTGCCCGATATCGTTTAAGCGATCTCCTTTTTGATCGCTTAAGCGATATCTGGCTTAAAATCGTTGCATGTAATCAAGCGATTTACGATGTGAAATCGCTTGATCGTGACATCGCTGATCTGAGCTCCGGTTCTCAGATCTAGCGATGAACGATGTCACGATCTGCCTCATCGTGGTGTATAACACCACGATGAACGATCTCCCAGCGGCAGAGCCTATGCTGGGAGATGGTAACTATGGTACACGTCGGGTAACTAAGCGACGCGCGGCGCCTAGTTACCCGATGTGTACCATAGTAACCAGCGAGATCGCGGCTCCACATCGCTGGTGAGTCTGTCTGTGTGACATCTCACCAGTGATGTGAGCGATATTGTAAGCAATCGCGCGTGCACGTGATCGCTTACAATATCGCTAGAGATATCTCAGCGTGTGACGGCCGCCTATGACAGTCTGCAAAACGCGATTAGGTGGAAAGTCCTGATATCCGTAGGGGCAATTCACCTGATCGTGTGCAATGAGAAGCGCTTCTCTAGTGCAGTAATTAACTAAATGACCTGTGCATTTCTTCTCCTGTCCCAGGATATGTTGCACCAGGAGAGGGACTCTCTATTTTTTATTTTTTTCCCGGCACAATATGTGAAATTTACAGACCCGTCTTTAACATGGAAAAAGTTTTACTGCTTTTCCTAACTTTTATTTTGATGCACACACTTTGATAAGCATTTGCTTATTTATCCCTACATTTTTTGAGATTACATTTTGTTGACTTCAGAACCAATTAGTCTAAAGTTACCATATTTTTAACTTACTGGAAGAAATCATTATTATATAACTTGAGGGACAACCGCAGTGCCAATTATTTACACTATGAAAATCACAATGAAAAGAAAATACCTTTCATTGTGCCCTGTAAGATCGGACTTCTCATTGTTTGTAATAATGAATTTGCAGCTATTTACCAACTACAGAATGAAAAAAATCACAGCACGGAAAAATCATGGAATAAAAATATAGAAAAATACGCATCTGTTTCACAGGAAAGATCTCCCCCATGTGGAGAAATATGTACTCTGCCCTAAACCACATCATTTTGATGAATCGCTGAATCCAGTTATAGAATAATTATAATAATAATAATAATAACTGTGCTATAAAACTGAATAAATATTAATTCCCCAGCTGTTCATAGACATCAGCATCACTGTCTCCATTGGGGTTCATAATCTAAATTCCCTATCAGTCTTCGGAGTGTGGAAAGAAACCCACACAAACACAGGGAGAACATACAAACTCCTTGCAGATGTTTCCTTGATGGGATTTTTACCCAGGACCTCAGCGCTGCAAGACTGCACAGTGCTAACCACAGCCATATTATCTCTATTTCTTCAGCTTCAGACCATCATAGCATAGTGACACACATTGTATCTTTATGACCAACATGCATACATGGAGTATGATGAGGGCAATCTGGGCTGCTGCCCAATGAGACGGTCGACAGGGTAGGGGGATACTCGGATACCAGGACTGATGACTACTTGGATGGGGGATCATGGCTGGTCGGTTCCCGGTTCCGTGCCCTGGACCCTCAGTGGCGGGGATGGTGGGGGAATGATGATGATGGGGGTGGGAGAAGGGAATGTTGTCGTGACGCCACCTGTGGTACCTGGTAAGTTAGATACAGCGCTGCAGGCCGGCTGCTGAGGTGATGTGATGCAGCTTGGGTGTTACAGCTCCCCACAGGTGGAGCTTTACCTCAGGGCAGGGGGATGGATGAGGGGAGTTGTAGTTCTTACCTCTCCAATGATGCTGAGGCCTTCTGGGCACCAGTTGGAAAGGAGAACAGACACTGATTCAACTCAAGAGGTCTTTACTGGTACCGGGTAGATGTTACAGTACACAGCTGGTTCTCAGGCACAATCTGAACAGATAGCAACAGGTTTCTGAGGTTATCCCGTAGAGTCTGCTGATGATCCCTCCTAATGGCTTTTGGAGTCTGTGTTCCTTCCTCACCCTCGTAACCACTCTGCAGAGCTCCCACGCCAGTCCTGCGGTCTGTTACTGGTAGGTACGAGTTGTTCCAGACAGGAGTTACCCAGTCTATTCTCCTGCCACCGGAATTCGGCCCACTACCTAAAGTGTCCTGGACCTGGTATCGGACTGAGGTTGAGGTACAGTCTGTGGTGCTATGGCTCCTTTCTGTCGGTCCTACAGCGTGTCCGTTTGCAACCCAGGATGGACCACTGGTTGCCTCGGCTCCGGTATGCCGGTGTCTACCCCGGACTTCCCCAGCTGGCTCCAACCAGGCCTGATTTGTACCCTTCAGTTCCCGGGTCACCCTTTTGAACAGAGGTGCCAGCCTGTCAGCAGCCCTGTCAGGCATGTCTTTTCTCGCTGCCTTCCCAGCACTGTCTCCAAGTTAGCTCAACTGGCACTCTAGTCTCCCGCTCTACTCTAAGCTCCACCCCCTGGACCTACTGAATATACAGTCCCTATGCTAAGGTGGGCTAGTGTATGGGTGCTTAGGGCAGACTCTACCAGGGAACAGCAAACCTATGACTACGGAGGCACTACACCTTCTACGCTGCAGGGATCTCTCCTCAATGCTGGTGCTGACAGGCTGTGCTGTGGCTCTGCAGGTGGAGGGCTTTCTGTAATCCTGTATGGATAGAATTGCTTTTATGCAGAGACACAAGGGAGGCAATCTCAGGATTTTCCGTGTTTACTCTCAGTTCTTCAGACAGTTCACAAGTCAGTCACAGTTCTTACAAAGTTCAGTACAAGTACACGGCACACTCTCCCTCTCTCCGGGTTCCCTTTACTCTGCAGCCAGGTCTCTCTCTCTGTGACCCCTCACACAGTCTCTGTGTCCTTTCCGGGCTGTTTACTTTCTTTGTACACTTGGTGGGTGTCTCCGGACAGTATGGCGGTGACTCAGGCCCCTGTGTGTATTCTTGTTTGTCACTGAGCTGCCTGTTCTTTGGGGTAGGGACCCTAACGTGAAGCTGTGGTCCCCCGTCGTGTTGTTTGGGGATGTCGGGTAAACTACGGTCCCCTCTAGAGCAGACACTTTACTCAGCCCAGCCTCCAGCAGTCCTCAGGTGTGAAGCTCTACCAGGCTCTTTTTCTCTGCGTCTCTCAGTATCATAGGAGGGCTACTCTGCCTGCAGTCGGTTGCTTCAGCTGTATGTCTAGGGCCCGGGTATCACCGTCCCTCTCGCTCCCCACACTCCTGGTGGTATTGGCTTCGGACGTGCTTTCTCTCTCCTCCGGCTCACCCTGGCTTGGTACAGATTCTGCGCTCCTACACCGTACACTCTCAGGACATGTGAGTCTTTCTGTCTGCTCAGCTCAGCTCAACCTTCTGCTGTTCTCTGGCCTGTGCTCCTCAGATTCTGGTCTTTGCTGTTCAGCTCACCATGGCCTACTGAACTCCTTCCTCCTCCCCTTTCCTATTTCTACTGTCAAGTCCCCTGACTACTTGTGTGCCCAACCCACTCCTCTAAATCCACCACCCCTCAATTGCCTAGAGTCACCAATCTCAGGGTTGGATGCTGCCATCAACTGTACGTGGGTTGTGTGGGCTGTGAGGGTGTTGTTCTGCAACAATTGTCCTACCTGCCTGGCTGCAGTTCCCTTTTGTGGCCTCCTGGATGCAGGGGGCTACATGTGCAGGGAGAACATTTTGAAGAGGGTCAGTGTGGGGGAACATTTTCCAAAGAGTAAATGTATGTGGACATTTTGCAGAGGGGCAGTTTTGAGGGGAAACATTTTGCAGAGGGGCAATGTGAGGGAATATTTTACAGAGGGTCATTGTTGGGAGACATTTTACAGAGAGGCAGTGTGGGGAGACATTTTACAGAAGGTCAGTGTGGGGAAACATTTTACAAAGGAGCAGTGTGGGGGAACATTTTACAGTGGGGCAGTGTGGAGGAACATTTTGCAGAGGGGCAGTGTGGGGAGACATTTTACAGAGGGTCAGTGTGGGGAGACATTTTACAGAGAGGCAGTGTGGGGGGACATTTTACAGAGGGGCAGTGTGGGGGAACATTTTACAGAGGGTCAGTGTGGGGAGAAATTTTATAAAGGGTCAGTGTAAGGGAACATTTTACAGAGGGGCAGTGTGGGGGAACAATTTGCAGAGGGGCAGTGTGGGGGACGTTTCCAGCAGTGTAGAGAGACATTATGCAGAGGGAGAGTGTGGGGAAACATCTTGCAGAGGGGCAGTGTGGAGGAAACATTTTGAAGAGGGCCAGTGTGGGGAGACATTTTACAGAGAGGCAGTGTGGGGGGACATTATGCAGAGGGGCAGTGTGAGGGAACATTTTGCAGAGGGGCAGTGTGAGGGAACATTTTGCAGAGGGGCAGTGTGGGGGGACATTTTGCGAAGGGGCAGTATGGGGAGACATTTTACAGAGAGGTTGTGTGGGGGGACATTTTGCAGAGGGGCAGTGTGGGGGAACACTTTACAGAGGGGGCAGTGTGGGGGGACATTTTGCAGAGGGGCAGTATGGGAGACATTTTACAGAGAGGCAGTGTGGGGGGAAATTTTGCAGAGGGGCAGTGTGAGGGAACATATTGCAGAGGGGCAGTGTGACGGGACATTTTGCAAAGGGGCAGTGTGACGGGACATTTTGCAGAGGGGCAGTGTGGGGGGACATTTTGCAAAGGGTCAGTATGGGGAGACATTTTACAGAGAGGCAGTGTGGGGGGACATTTTGCAGAGGGGCAGTGTGAGGACAAATTTTGCAGTGGGACAGTGTAGGGGGACATGTTGCAATGGGGCAGTGTAAGGAAACATTTTGCAGAGGAGCAGTGTGAGGGATCATTTTGCAGAGGGGCAGTGTGGGGGAACATTTTACAGAGGGGCAGTGTGGGGGACGTTTCCAGCAGTGTAGAGAGACATTATGCAGAGGGAGAGTGTGGGGAAACATCTTGCAGAGGGGCAGTGTGGGGGAAACATTTTGAAGAGGGCCAGTGTGGCGGAAACATTTTGCAGTGGGGCAGTGTGGGGAGACATTTTACAGAGAGGCAGTGTGGGGGGACATTATGCAGAGGGGCAGTGTAAGGGAGCATTTTGCAGAGGGGCAGTGTGAGGGAACATTTTGCAGAGGGGCAGTGTGGGGGGACATTTTGCAGAGGGGCAGTGTGAGGGAACATTTTGCAGAGGGGCAGTGTGAGGGAACATTTTGCAGAGGGGCAGTGTGGGGGGACATTTTGCGAAGGGGCAGTATGGGGAGACATTTTACAGAGAGGTTGTGTGGGGGGACATTTTGCAGAGGGGCAGTGTGGGGGAACACTTTACAGAGGGGGCAGTGTGGGGGGATATTTTGCAGAGGGGCAGTATGGGGAGACATTTTACAGAGAGGCAGTGTGGGGGGACATTTTGCAGAGGGGCAGTGTGAGGACAAATTTTGCAGAGGGACAGTGTAGGGGGACATGTTGCAGTGGGGCAGTGTAAGGAAACATTTTGCAGAGGAGCAGTGTGAGTGATCATTTTGCAGAGGGGCAGTGTGGGGGAACACTTTATAGAGGGGTCAGTGTGGGGGGACATTTTGCAGAGGGGCAGTGTGAGGGAACATTTTGCAGAGGGGCAGTGTGGGGGAACACTTTACAGAGGAGGCAGTGTGGGGGGACATTTTGCAGACGGGCAGTATGGGAAGACATTTTACAGAGAGGCAGTGTGGGGGGAAAATTTGCAGAGGGGCATAGTGAGGGAACATTTTGCAGAGGGGCAGTGTGGGGGACATTTCCAGCAGTGTAGAGAGACATTATACAGAGAGGCAGTGTGGGGGAACATTTTGAAGAGGGGCAGTGTGGGGGACGTTTCCAGCAGTATAGAGAGACATTATGCAGAGGGAGAGTGTGGAGGAATATTTTGCAGAGGGGCAGTGTGGGGGACGTTTCCAGCAGTGTAGAGAAACATTATGCAGAGGGAGATTGTGGGGGAAGATTTTGCAGAGGAGCAGCGTGGGGAGACATTTTGCAAAGGGTCAGTAAGGGGAGACATTTTACAGAGAGGCAGTGTGGGGGGACATTTTGCAGAGAGGCAGTGTGAGGGAACATATTGCAGAGGGGCAGTGTGAGGGCTCATTTTTCAGAGGACAGTGTAGGGGGACATGTTGCAGTGGGGCAGTGTAAGGGAACATTTTGCAGAGGGGTAGTGCAGGGGGACATTTTGCAGAGGGGCAGTGTAGGTGAACATTTTGAAACAGGCAGTGTGTAGGGATATTTTACAGAGGGGGCAGTGTGGGGGGACATTTTGCAGAGGGGCAGTGTAAGGGAATTTATTGCAGTGGGGCAGTGTGAGACAACATTTTGCAGAGGGGCAGTGTGGGTGAACACATTACAGAGGGTCAGTATGGGGGGACATTTTGCAGAGGAGCAGTATGGGGAGACAATTTACAGAGAGGTTGTGTGGGGGGACATTTTGCAAAGGGGCAGTGTGGGGGAACACTTTACAGAGGGGGCAGTGTGGGGGGACATTTTGCAGAGGGGCAGTATGGGGAGACATTTTACAGAGAGGCAGTGTGGGGAACATTCTGCAGAGGGGCAGGGTGGGAGATGTTTCCAGCAGTGTAGAGAGACCTTATGCAGAGGGAGAAGTGTGGGGGGACATTTTGCAGAGGAGCAGTATGGGGAGACAATTTACAGAGAGGTTGTGTGGGGGGACATTTTGCAAAGGGGCAGTGTGGGGGAACACTTTACAGAAGGGGCAGTGTGGGGAGACATTTTACAAAGGGGCAGTGTGAGGAAATATTTTACAGATGGGCAGTGTGGGGGAACATTTTGCAGAGGGGCAGTGTGGGAGACATTTTACAGAGACGCAGTGTGATGGGACATTTTGCAGAGGGGCAGTGTGAGGGAACATTTTGCAGAGGGGCAGTGTGGTGGGACATATTGCAGAGGGTCAGTATGGGGAGACATTTTACAGAGAGGCAGTGTAGGGGGACATTTTGCAGAGGGTAGTGTGAGGACAAATTTTGCAGAGGGACAGTGTGAGGGATCATTTTGCAGAGGGGCAGTGTGGGGAACACTTTACAGAGGGGGCGAGGGGGCAATGTGGGGGGGACATTTTGCAGAGGGGCAGTATGGGAAGACATTTTACAGAGAGGCAGTGTGGGGGGAAATTTTGCAGAGGGGCAGTGTGAGGGAACAAATTGCAGAGGGGAAGTGTGAGGGAACATTTTGCAGAGGGGCAGTGTGGGGGACGTTTCCAGCAGTGTAGAGAGACATTATGCAGAGGGAGAGTGTGGAGGAACATTTTGCAGAGGAGCAGCGTGGGGAGACATTTTAAAATGGGCAGTGTGAGGGAACATTTTACAGAGGGGCAGTGTGGCGAGACATTTTGCAAAGAGTCAGTAAGGGGAGACATTTTACAGAGAGGCAGTGTGGGGGCACATTTTGCAGAGGGGCAGTGTGAGGGAACATATTTCAGAGGGGCAGTGTGAGGGCACATTTTGCAGAGGGACAGTGTAGGGGGACATGTTGCAGTGGGGCAGTGTAAGGGAACATTTTGCAGAGGCGTAGTGTGAGGGATCATTTTGCAGAGGGGCAGTGTGGGGGAACACTTTACAGAGGGGGCAGTGTGGGGGGACATTTTGCAGAGGGGCAGTATGGGAAGACATTTTACAGAGAGGCAGTGTGGGAGGAAATTTTGCAGAGGGGCAGTGTGAGGGAACATTTTGCAGAGGGTCAGTTTGGGGGGAAATTTTGCAGAGGGGCAGTGTGAGGGAACATATTGCAGAGGGGCAGTGTGAGGGAAAATTTTGCAGAGGGGCAGTGTGGGGGACGATTCTGTGTCACCCTGGCACCCTGGTTGGGGCACCACAGAACTCTTGGTACACAAATGGAATGTACACAGCAAGCAGCACTCACCACTAACAACACCTTTAACACCCTGTTTCACCCCAGGCCTCTAGGGGGTGCTCCACTGGTCACCTTAAGCCAGTTCCCCCTATAAATAGGGTCCTGGAGAGGGAAACAGCAGAGTGTGCAGACACTAGGAGAGCTGCAGGAAGTGTGCAGTCACTGGTACTGGAGCTCTATAGGCCCAAACCAGCACACCCAGCAAGTGAGAGACCCTTGCAACTGGGGTCATAGGACAGGAGAAAAGCACCTCTCAGGGACAGAAGAGTTATCCTAACTCTCCCCAGGGGTGTAACTACCGGCATAGCAGACATAGCGGTAACTTTGGGGCCCAGCGCTTGAGGGGGGCCCGGTCCCAGCGCCGCTACGCTGCTATCCAGTCAGCTGCGATTACTTATCCCTGCCGGCTGCCGCTGTCGCCGCTCTGCACTGTGCTCCGGGTCTTCATGCTTCTTCCTGGTTGTGACCGGCGGGCGCAGGCAATGACGTCATTGCCTGTGCGCCGGAGGAGGAAGCATGAAGACCCGGAGGAGCGCGGTGTCAGAGCGGCGACAGCGACAGCGGCAGCAGCCAGGGATAAGTAAGTATAATGATGTATTCCTTTACAGATGTGCAGCAGCAAGGGGGGGCCCTGTATACCACCACTGGGGCCTGTATATACCACCATTGGGGCCTGTATATACCACCACTGGGGCCTGCATATACCACCACTGGGGCCTGTATATAACACCACAGGGGCCTGTATATACCACCACTGGGGCCTGTATATACCACCACTGGGGCCTGTATATACCACCACTGGGGCCTGTATATACCACTGGGGAGGCTGCTGTATACCACTGGGGCTGCTGTATATACCACTGGGGAGGCTGCTGTATATGACTGGGGCTGCTGAATATACTGCTGGGGCCTGTATATACCACTGGGAAGGCTGCTGTATACCACTGGGGCTGCTGTATATACCACTGGGGAGGCTGCTGTATACCACTGGGGCTGCTGTATATACTGCTGGGGCCTATATATACCACTGGGGAGGCTGCTGTATACTACCACTGGGGAGGTTGCTGTATACTACCACTGGGGAGGCCTGTAACCACTGGGGGGGCCTGTATACCGCACTGCTGGGGGCTGTATACCTGTGCTGGGGTCCACCCTCGGCTTATACACGAGTCAATAGGTTTTCCCAGGTTTTGGGGGCAAAAGTAGGGGGGTCGGCTTATACACGGGTCAGCTTATACACGAGTATATACGGTAAACTGGGTGGCGTCAGACTGTTAACACCGATTCGGTAAGGGGGTGTGTCTTGAAGGGGGCCCCGTTCAAAAGTTTGCTATGTGGCCCTGCCAGTTCTAGTTACGCCCCTGACTCTCCCTAACAATCCGGTTACTGGAACCGAGCTGTGGGAACTACCACATAAACCACAGAGAGACCAGCACCATAACCAGGGAGTCTAGCCCCCTGTACACCTGAAGCACCCACGGATGAGAGCCCAGGGAGGAGGATATATATAGCTTAATCCCTTTAATAGTGCCCTCAGTGCAGTTAATCCAGGTGAATCACGTTCCACCAAACGTTCAACCCGGTCCGGCAGGATTCTGTATCCACCCGACCCCACGAGAACAAGAGAGAAAGGAAGCCGACACACTGCTTGCTGTGGAAACTCCAGGAGTGTCAACCTCATCACCCAGTCCGAGTGTATCTGTTGCCACCTGTAAAGGTACCTGAAAGACTTTGTGTGTGTCCGCGCATTATTCCTGGATCTAACACGCAGCACTACAAAGCTGCCATATTCCATCAAGGACAGCTCCTGGCCCCGGGGACTCCTGCTCATCCTGTGGGGAGCGTCCCATCTTGCTGCCGTACATCCCCCGGAGGCCCAAGCAGCGCCGGTGAAATCACCGCCATTCCCCCAGGTGGCGTCACGACAAGTAAGAGTTAACCCCTATCCGTTCAACAAAACCCCTTTTTGATCTGGACCACCGGGCCCCACAACCTCAGGCGCGGAACTGTGACGGGAGAAGCAACGCCCGAGACGTGAAGACCCGGCTATGGTGAGTCATTTACAGCAGTGTAGAGAGACATTATACAGAGAGGCAGTGTGGGGGAACATTTTGCAGAGGGGCAGTGTGGGGGACGTTTCCAGCAGTGTAGAGAGACATTATGCAGAGGGAGAGTGTGGGGGAACATTTTGCAGAGGGGCAGTGTGGGGGACGTTTCCAGCAGTGTAGAGAGACATTATGCAGAGGGAGAGTGTGGGGGAACATTTTGCAGAGGGGCAGTGTGGGGGACGTTTCCAGCAGTGTAGAGAGACTTTATGCAGAGGGAGAGTGTGGGGGAACATTTTGCAGAGGAGCAGCGTGGGGAGACATTTTACAAAGGGGCAGTGTGAGGGAACATTTTACAGAGGGGCAGTGTGGGGGGACATTTTGCAAAGGGTCAGTAAGGGAGGCATTTTACAGGGAGGCAGTGTGGGGGGACATTTTGCAGAGAGGCAGTGTGAGGGAACATATTGCAGATGGGCAGTGTGAGGGCACACTTTGCAGAGGGACAGTGTAGGGGGACATGTTGCAGTGGGGCAGTGTAAGGGAACATTTTCCAGAGGGGTAGTGCAGGGGGACATTTTGCAGAGGGGCAGCGTGGGGGACGTTTCCAGCAGTGTAGAGAGACATTATGCAGAGGGAGAGTGTGGGGGAACATTTTGCAGAGGGGCAGTGTGGGGGACGTTTCAAGCAGTGTAGAGAGATATTATGCAGAGGGAGAGTGTGGGGGAACATATTGCAGAGGGGCAGTGTGAGGGCACATTTTGCAGAGGGACAGTGTAGGGTGACATGTTGCAATGGGGCAGTGTAAGGGAACATTTTGCAGAGGGGTAGTGCAGGGGGACATTTTGCAGAGGGGCAGTGTAGGTGAACATTTTGAAACAGGCACTGTGTAGGGATATTTTACAGAGGGGGCAGTGTGGGGGGACATTTTGCAGAGGGGCATGTAAGGGAATATATTGCAGTGGGACAGTGTGAGACAACATTTCGCAGAGGGGCAGTGTGGGTGAACACATTACAGAGGGAGCAGTATGGGGTTACATTTTGCAGAGGAGCAGTATGGGGAGACAATTTACAGAGAGGTTGTGTGGGGGGACATTTTGCAAAGGGGCAGTGTGGGGGAACACTTTACAGAGGGGGCAGTGTGGGGGGACATTTTGCAGAGGGGCAGTATGGGGAGACATTTTACAGAGAGGCAGTGTGGGGGAACATTCTGCAGAGGGGCAGGGTGGGAGATGTTTCCAGCAGTGTAGAGAGACCTTATGCAGAGGGGGCAGTGTGGGGGGACATTTTGCAGAGGAGCAGTATGGGGAGACAATTTACAGAGAGGTTGTGTGGGGGGACATTTTGCAAAGGGGCAGTGTGGGGGAACGCTTTACAGAAGGGGCAGTGTGGGGAGACATTTTACAAAGGGGCAGTGTGAGGAAATATTTTACAGATGGGCAGTGTGGGGGAACATTTTGCAGAGGGGCAGTGTGGGGAGACATTTTACAGAGAGGCAGTGTGATGGGACATTTTGCAGAGGGGCAGTGTGAGGGAACATTTTGCAGAGGGGCAGTGTGGTGGGACATATTGCAGAGGGTCAGTATGGGGAGACATTTTACAGAGAGGCAGTGTAGGGGACATTTTGCAGAGGGGTAGTGTGAGGACAAATTTTGCAGAGGGACAGTGTGAGGGATCATTTTGCAGAGGGGCAGTGTGGGGAACACTTTACAGAGGGGGCGAGGGGGCAATGTGGGGGGGGACATGTTGCAGAGGGGCAGTATGGGAAGACATTTTACAGAGAGGCAGTGTGGGGGGAAATTTTGCAGAGGGGCAGTGTGAGGGAACATATTGCACAGGGGCAGTGTGGGGGGAAATTTTACAGAGGGGCAGAGTGAGGGAACATATTGCAGAGGGGAAGTGTGAGGGAACATTTTGCAGAGGGGCAGTGTGGGGGACGTTTCCAGCAGTGTAGAGAGACATTATGCAGAGGGAGAGTGTGGAGGAACATTTTGCAGAGGAGCAGCGTGGGGAGACATTTTAAAATGGGCAGTGTGAGGGAACATTTTTCAGAGGGGCAGTGTGGCGAGACATTTTGCAAAGAGTCAGTAAGGGGAGACATTTTACAGAGAGGCAGTGTGGGGGCACATTTTGCAGAGGGGCAGTGTGAGGGAACATATTTCAGAGGGGCAGTGTGAGGGCACATTTTGCAGAGGGACAGTGTAGGGGGACATGTTGCAGTGGGGCAGTGTAAGGGAACATTTTGCAGAGGCGTAGTGTGAGGGATAATTTTGCAGAGGGGCAGTGTGGGGGAACACTTTACAGAGGGGGCAGTGTGGGGGACATTTTGCAGAGGGGCAGTATGGGAAGACATTTTACAGAGAGGCAGTGTGGGAGGAAATTTTGCAGAGGGGCAGTGTGAGGGAACATTTTGCAGAGGGTCAGTTTGGGGGGAAATTTTGCAGAGGGGCAGTGTGAGGGAACATATTGCAGAGGGGCAGTGTGAGGGAAAATTTTGCAGAGGGGCAGTGTGGGGGACGATTCTGTGTCACCCTGGCACCCTGGTTGGGGCACCACAGAACTCTTGGTACACAAATGGAATGTACACAGCAAGCAGCACTCACCACTAACAACACCTTTAACACCCTGTTTCACCCCAGGCCTCTAGGGGGTGCTCCACTGGTCACCTTAAGCCAGTTCCCCCTATAAATAGGGTCCTGGAGAGGGAAACAGCAGAGTGTGCAGACACTAGGAGAGCTGCAGGAAGTGTGCAGTCACTGGTACTGGAGCTCTATAGGCCCAAACCAGCACACCCAGCAAGTGAGAGACCCTTGCAACTGGGGTCATAGGACAGGAGAAAAGCACCTCTCAGGGACAGAAGAGTTATCCTAACTCTCCCCAGGGGCGTAACTACCGGCATAGCAGACGTAGCGGTAACTTTGGGGCCCAGCGCTTGAGGGGGGCCCGGTCCCAGCGCCGCTACGCTGCTATCCAGTCAGCTGCTATTACTTATCCCTGCCGGCTGCCGCTGTCGCCGCTCTGCACTGTGCTCCGGGTCTTCATGCTTCTTCCTGGTTGTGACCGGCGGGCGCAGGCAATGACGTCATTGCCTGTGCGCCGGAGGAGGAAGCATGAAGACTCGGAGGAGCGCGGTGTCAGAGCGGCGACAGCGACAGTGGCAGCAGCCAGGGATAAGTAAGTATAATGATGTATTCCTTTACAGATGTGCAACATCAAGTGGGGGCCCTGTATACCACCACTGGGGCCTGTATATACCACCATTGGGGCCTGTATATACCACCACTGGGCCTGCATATACCACCACAGGGCCTGTATATAACACCACAGGGGCCTGTATATACCACCACTGGGGCCTGTATATACCACCACTGGGGCCTGTATATACCACTGGGGATGCTGTATATACTGCTGGGCCTGTATATACCACTGGGGAGGCTGCTGTACACCACCGGGGCTGCTGTATATACCACTGGGGAGGCTGCTGTATACGACTGGGGCTGCTGTATATACTGCTGGGGCCTGTATATACCACTGGGGAGGCTGCTGTATACCACTGGGGCTGCTGTATATACCACTGGGGTGGCTACTGTATACCACTGGGCTGCTGTATATACCACTGGGGAGGCTGCTGTATACCACTGGGGCTGCTGTATATACTGCTGGGGCCTGTATATACCACTGGGGAGCCTGCTGTATACCACTGAGGCTGCTGTATATACCACTGGGGAGGCTGCTGTATACCCCTGGGGCTGCTCTATATACTGCTGGGGCCTGTATATACCACTGGGAAGGCTGCTGTATACCACTGGGGCTGCTGTATATACCACTGGGGAGGCTGCTGTATACCACTGGGGCTGCTGTATATACTGCTGGGGCCTGTATATACCACTGGGGAGGCTGCTGTATACTACACTGGGGAGGCTGCTGTATACTACCACTGGGGAGGCCTCTAACCACTGGGGGGGCCTGTACACCGCACTGCTGGGGGCTGTATACCTGTGCTGGGGTCCACCCTCGGCTTATACATGAGTCAATAGGTTTTCCCAGGTTTTGGGGGCAAAAGTAGGGGGGTCGGCTTATACACGGGTCGGCTTATACACGAGTATATACGGTAAACTGGATGGCGTCAGACTGTTAACACCGATTCGGTAAGGGGGTGTGTCTTGAAGGGGGCCCCGTTCAAAAGTTTGCTATGTGGCCCTGCCAGTTCTAGTTACGCCCCTGACTCTCCCTAACAATCCGGTTACTGGAACCGAGCTGTGGGAACTACCACATAAACCACAGAGAGACCAGCACCATAACCATGGAGTCTAGCCCCCTGTACACCTGAAGCACCCACGGATGAGAGCCCAGGGAGGAGGATATATATAGCTTAATCCCTTTAATAGTGCCCTCAGTGCAGTTAATCCAGGTGAATCACGTTCCACCAAACGTTCAACCTGGTCCGGCAGGATTCTGTCTCCACCCGACCCCACCAGAACTAGAGAGAAAGGAAGCCGACACACTGCTTGCTGTGGAAACTCCAGGAGTGTCAACCTCATCACCCAGTCCGAGTGTATCTGTTGCCACCTGTAAAGGTACCTGAAAGACTTTGTGTGTGTCCGCGCATTATTCCTGGATCTAACACGCAGCACTACAAAGCTGCCATATTCCATCAAGGACAGCTCCTGGCCCCGGGGACTCCTGCTCATCCTGTGGGGAGCGTCCCATCTTGCTGCCGTACATCCCCCGGAGGCCCAAGCAGCGCCGGTGAAATCACCGCCATTCCCCCAGGTGGCGTCACGACAAGTAAGAGTTAACCCCTATCCGTTCAACAAAACCCCTTTTTGATCTGGACCACCGGGCCCCACAACCTCAGGCGCGGAACTGTGACGGGAGAAGCAACGCCCGAGACGTGAAGACCCGGCTATGGTGAGTCATTTACAGCAGTGTAGAGAGACATTATACAGAGAGGCAGTGTGGGGGAACATTTTGCAGAGGGGCAGTGTGGGGGACGTTTCCAGCAGTGTAGAGAGACATTATGCAGAGGGAGAGTGTGGGGGAACATTTTGCAGAGGGGCAGTGTGGGGGACGTTTCCAGCAGTGTAGAGAGACATTATGCAGAGGGAGAGTGTGGGGGAACATTTTGCAGTGGAGCAGCGTGGGGAGACATTTTACAAAGGGGCAGTGTGAGGGAACATTTTACAGAGGGGCAGTGTGGGGGGACATTTTGCAAAGAGTCAGTAAGGGGATGCATTTTACAGGGAGGCAGTGTGGGGGGACATTTTGCAGAGAGGCAGTGTGAGGGAACATATTGCAGAGGGGCAGTGTGAGGGCACACTTTGCAGAGGGACAGTGTAGGGGGACATGTTGCAGTGGGGCAGTGTAAGGGAACATTTTCCAGAGGGGTAGTGCAGGGGGACATTTTGCAGAGGGGCAGTGTGGGGGACGTTTCCAGCAGTGTAGAGAGACATTATGCAGAGGGAGAGTGTGGGGGAACATTTTGCAGAGGGGCAGTGTGGGGGACGTTTCAAGCAGTGTAGAGAGACATTATGCAGAGGGAGAGTGTGGGGGAACATATTGCAGAGGGGCAGTGTAGGGTGACATGTTGCAATGGGGCAGTGTAAGGGAACATTTTGCAGAGGGGTAGTGCAGGGGGACATTTTGCAGAGGGGCAGTGTAGGTGAACATTTTGAAAACAGGCAGTGTGTAGGGATATTTTACAGAGGGGGCAGTGTGGGGGGACATTTTACAGAGAGGCGGTGTGGGGGGACATTTTGCAGAGGGGCAGTGTGAGGGAACATATTGCAGAGGGGCAATGTGAGGGAACATTTTGCAGAGGGGCAGTGTGGGGGACATTTCCAGCAGTGTAGATAGACATTATACAGAGAGGCAGTGTGGGGGAACATTTTGCAGAGAGGCAGTGTTGGGGACGTTTCCAGCAGTGTAGAGAGACATTATGCAGAAGGAGAGTGTGGGGGAACATTTTGCAGAGGGGCAGTGTGGGGGACGTTTCAAGCAGTATAGAGAGACATTATGCAGAGGGAGAGTGTGGGGGAACATTTTGCAGAGGGGCAGTGTGGGGGACGTTTCCAGCAGTGTAGAGAGACATTATGCAGAGGGAGAGTGTGGGGGAAAATTTTGCAGAGGAGGAGCGTGGGGAGACATTTTACAAAGGGGCAGTGTGAGGGAACATTTTACAGAGGGGCAGTGTGGGGGGACATTTTGCAAAGGGTCAGTAAGGGGAGAGATTTTACAGAGAGGCAGTGTGGGGGGACATTTTGCAGAGAGGCAGTGTGAGGGAACATATTGCAGAGGGGCAGTGTGAGGGCACATTTTGCAGAGGGACAGTGTAGGGTGACATGTTCTTAAAAATAGGTTTAACCTATCTTATTCTGACAAAGCAATTTGGTTTAAAATTCACTCATACTTGACCACAAAAAAGATTCTTTCTCCTACCCTAAAATATCATAGATTTACTATACAACCCCACAGATAACTCAAAGTGGAAAACAAATAATTTATATACATTATTTAATGATGATGTCGAGCTGCTGAAATCCAAAAATATCATCACATGGGAAAAAGAATTGCAGATTCAAGTAGATGTGGCTCAGCTTTCAAAAACACTGGATATTGTTTATTCAAATACCATATGCGTGTCCCTTCATGAATCTCACTACAAAATCCTTTCCAGGTGGTATTGGACGCCCGAAAGACTCCACCGAATATCTCCATCTGTGTCACCGGAGTGCTGGAGGGGCTGCGGGAAAACAGGTTCCCTTTCACACATATTCTGGAGTTGCACTAAACTAAATACCCTATGGGTAGAGATCAAAAATCTTATTAGAGATATTACAGGTTTACATATCTTCTCAATTCACAACTAGCCCTCCTCCTGTTAGGAATTGATGACTTTCCAATCAACCTGAGGCACATTATATGCCATATACTAATTACAACAAAATTCTCAATAGCCTCAAAATGGAAGCTGCGGGAGGTACCTACTATTGCGGAGATAATAAATAGAATATCTACTCATAACGTATATGAGTATAATAATGCTTTGAGGACGAAAAAATATAACAAATATAAACTTAGATGAGAACCTTGGACACACACTTTCATGCCGAATTTAAACCTTATTTAGTTCCGCTGACATTGTAACATTACGATTTGCAATGATATAATTCTTACTTCACAATTTGATTTTTATAGAATGCAAACTAAACCTTTAGGATATGGTTTTATAGCAATGTAATTGTGACATTTTAGGATCAATGTAACTTTTTTCTTTATAATTGTTAACTGTAACCTTAACATGTAAACTGTAATGGTACCTTTACATGCCGCTACAGGATGGTGGAAACAACCGGGTGCTTCACGTGCACAAGCACGCACAAACGGTTGAAAACGGTACCCGCATCGCCTTTACACGCTGCTACCTCGGGTTGATTTGACGGTGCAAGATACATTTCTCTCATCTACCCGATTGTTTCCACCATCCTGTAGCGGCGTGTAAAGGTACCATAAACTTCACGATAATGGTTTCTTTTTGTTGTTTGTTTTTTATATATTTCACCATATTTATATCCCCTCCCTCTTCACTTCCTGTAAAATTTAATAAAAATAAACTGAAACAGGCAGTGTGTAGGGATATTTTACAGAGGAGCAGTGTGAGGGAACATATTGCAGAGGGGCAGTGTGAGGAAACATATTGCAGAGGGGCAGTGTGAAGGACATTTCCAGCAATGTAGAGAGACATTATGCAGAGGGAGAGTGTGGGGGAACATTTTGCAGAGGGGCAGTGTGGGGGAACATTTTGCAGAGGGGCAGTATGGGGAGACATTTTACAGAGAGGCAGTGTGGGGGCACATATTGCAAAGGGGCAGTGTGAGGGAACATATTGCAGAGGGGCAGTGTGAGGGAACATTTTGCAGAGGGGCAGTGTGGGGAAACACTTTACAGAGGGGGCAGTGAGGGGGTACATTTTGCAGAGGGGCAGTGTGGGGGAACATGTTGTAGAGGGGCAACGTGAGGGAACATTTTGCAGAGGGCAGTGTGGGGAACACTTTACAGAGGAGCAGTGAGGGGGGAAATTTTGCAGAGGGGCAGTGTTGGGGAACATTTTGCTGAGGGGTAGTGCAGGGGGACATTTTGCAGAGGAGCAGTGTAGGGGAACATGAAAACGGGCAGTGTTGGGGATAATTTTACAGAGGGGTAGTTAAGGGGAACATTTTGGAATGGGTCAGTGTGCAAAGACATTTTACCGAGGAGCAGTATGGGGAGACATATTACAGAGAGGCAGTGTACGGGGACAATTTGCAGAGGGGTAGTGTGAGGGAACATATTGCAGGGGGGCAGTGTGAGGGACGTTTCCAGCAGTGTAGCTAGACATTATACAGAGAGGCAGTGTGGGGGACGTTCCCAGCAGTGTAGAGAGACATTATGAAGAGGGAAAGTGCGGGGGGAACATTTTGCAGAGGGGCCGTGTGGGGGACGTTTCTAGCAGTGTAGAGAGACATTATGCAGAGGGAGAGTGTGGGGGAACATTTTGCAGAAGTGCAGTTTGTGTAGAGGAAATATTTTGTGAAGTAAACACAGGAATGATTTATGTAGGGTCTCAGCATGAGAGAAATGTTTTATTAATTTATTAGGCAGTATAGGGTGTGAGGTAGCAACCGGGGAACCCGCTTGCAAAACGACAAGAACACGTGTTTATAAGGTTAACCAATGTCTACCCGTTTATTTTCACATATTAATCACATAACCCGGGTAGCATGTTTGACACATATCACATTGATTAACAACACTTTACATAAATACACCATACATTTACATTTAACATCACATGACACTTATATTGCACATAACGTTTATAGTAACCCGGGACCTGTAACCCTCTCTGTCCCCATTGGAGCTCTACTAACAGCTCCCATGGTGGCTACGGCCTCCGGCCTACTTACACTATACATAAGTTATATTACGATGATGACCCTTCCGGGTTCATAACAGGGATTGGCAAACCCTAGTAACCCGTGGCTGCGGCCTCCGGCCTAACCACACGTTACCCAGTACGGGAGCCCTTCTAACCCTGCTTCTGACCTTCGTTACATACGCCTCAACGGGCCCTGTGGGTCCCAATGGCGGTACCTGCCGCCTGGCTTTAGTCCCCCAGCATGATGACTCAACACTCACCCGTAGTCAGGAATCCTGCCTGACCGGGTCCTTACATACCGTATGTGATCCATCATTCAAACGTCCATGGATCACACACCTGCTCACAGCCCACATCCATGGACTGTGGCCCCTCCATGGCCCATTACAGGGATTGGCAAACCATAGGTCACGGGAACCTCTACATCCGTTACCTACTGGAGCCCTCTTACCCCTGTCTCTGGCACCACAGGCACACTCACCCATCAGAGGTCGTGGTTGAGGGACGGGTACCCTCTGCAAGCAGCAGGGCAAGCCTCCCTCTCGTCCCAAGGACGGAACGCCTCCAACATCATCCATACCAGCTGGGTCACTGTCTCTCCACATTATTATACATGGGTCTTACATAGGTCATCATCTCTCATTCAGGGCCATTACTTACGCCCTCATACACATAGTTCATCGGGTCCCTTAACTGAGTACTCTGACTCGGACCCAAAGGCGGTCTATGCCCGCCTGGCACACTACATACAATTGCCTCCACGGGCTACATACATTCCGGTTTATCAGGACCTTTAACGGACTCCACTGAGTCGGTCCCAAGGGCGGTCTATACTCGCCTAACATGATCTACGCACACCAGGTGCACAGTTCACACTATCGCTCGGGAACTGCTTTCTTACCGGGCACGGATCCGGGTCTCGCTACCTGGGTCACAGGTTCCACCAGGCATCCCCACCGGCTCCTTTCCCGGGCGTGTTTCACCCCACGCCCGGTCTAGCGTCCACGGGTCAACCATGGCTTCCCCCTCTAGGTGCGGACACGACCACGGACCTCGGCACCGGCATGGAGCTAGCATGCTCCCATCATGTCATGCACACAGAGCCTTGGACTGCTCTGCACTCAGGCTGGTCTCAGCTTCCATCTGACTCAATCTCAGCTTTTCAGGATCAAGCTCAGCCTCCAGAATGAATGAATCTCACAATCACTCAGGTGGCCGTCTCTTATCGTGCCAGCCACTCCCACATGGACACACCCCCTCAGCTGCTTGTAATCAGCCTGTCACACAGCTCAGGTTAACTCCCTGTGTTCCGGGTTGTCAGCACTCACTCATTACATCCTATTCCTCATGGACTCCTCGATCTCATCTCACTCTCACTGCCGCTCATTAGGCTCATGAAACCTCATTGTGTTCCGGTTGGTTCATACAGTATTATCATCACAGGAAAACCGGCCAGTGTGCACAGGATCATCCTCTGATCCTACATGTGATGTACCCCGGCCATGCGGATCATGCCGGCGGTGCCTCACAAGGGATACCTTTCTCTTTAAGAGTACAGTGTCAGGAATTGCTGCAGAAGACAAAGAAGATGGAAGTCTAAAGAGATGAGGCTTTGGGCTTTGAATCTCATCATAGCGCCTATACTACGTGAAGATAAAAGGGATGGAAATTATTCTTACCAGAGATTACTTCATCTATAAGGTACCTGGGAATGTTTGTTTGTGACACTACCTGTGCCTCATCAGTACTGTGGTTCCTGTATGTTCCAGTCTGATGATGGCTGGTAACAACAAATCACAGTACTCATTATCATTGATGCGGATATACTGAGGCTTGTAAGTGTTGAGCATGTTGGTTAAAGGTTTTCTCTTGTCTTGCTCTAGCTTGCTGTAGGTTTCTTTCTACGCACTCTTGCACTTGATGATACTGTTGTTGACGTAGGGTATCACAATTTGATTCTTCCATTTCTGTGTCTGGTTTTATGATTCCCATTTCTAAATCAATTGGTAGCTTACCGGGTCTTGCACGCATATGGTAGGCTGGAGTGCAGCTTGTAGAACTCACTGGAACATGGTTGTATAAGTCTACCAAATCGGGTAATTTATCTGGCCATTGATTTCTTTCTGACTCTGGTAAGGTCTTCAACAGGTCGATTACAATATGGTTCAACTTCTCACATAAACCATTTGTTTGGGGATGGTACGTTGTTGTGTGATCTTCTTACAGCCGTACATATTGCAGAATTCCTTGAATATCTCTGATTCAAAAGCTGGACCTTGATCTGCAAGGACTTGTTCTGGGTAACCATGCGGTGTACAGAAATGCGCCTGAAATGCTTTTGCTGCCGTCTTTGCTGTTAAGTCTTTGACGGGTACCACTACTAAGAAGTGTGAGTAATGGTCCACGATGGTTAAGGCATAGACATAGCTTGACCGGCTTGGTGACAACTTGACGTGGTCTAGCGCGACTAGCTCAAGTGGCTGCTTGCTTATTATGGGCTGAAGTGGAGCTTTCTGTGGATCTTTCCTTCTGAGGTTGCATGCGGCACATCTTCTACATCAAAATTCAATTGACCTTCTCATGCCAACCCAATAGAATCTCTCTCTCAGGATTGCTTTTAACTTCTTCCATCCGAAATGATGTGCACCGTCATGGTAGGCTTCTAAGACCATTCTGATGTCTTGCTTGGGTACGATTATCTGCCAGACCAGTTCATGTGTTTTAGGGTTGGTATGCCTTCTGCAGAGCTTCCCTTGATACAGGAACAACTTTCCTCTTTCTTTCCAGAGTTGTATAGTCTCAGCTGGGGCATTCTGATTAGGGTACGAACCTGGTTGTGTAAGCAGTTCTTTCACTAGCTTCACAGCTGGATCAGTATCTTGGATGTCAGCCCATCCATGGTGTGCTAACGGATTGAGAATTGCCTTTTTTTCTCTTTGATAGATGCCGGATTGATACTGGTCTACCTTTGAACGATGAAAGGCCGGTAGTTCAATCTCTTCCAACCCTTCCGGTTCCTCTTCTACGTCTTTCAGGTGTGGCATCCGGGATAAGGCATCTGCCCTCCCGTTCTTGCGGCCTGCCCTTTATTCGATGACAAAATTGTAGTTATAGGAAAGGAAAAAAAGGAGACACAGAGGCGCAATAGTGCCCTATCAATGCGGCACAGAACTAAACACAAGGGTCACAAAGAGGTGCACTAACCTGATCTAGTTGTGTGCACCCACAACTAGTTTTAAAGGCATGTAGCTAAAAGCTGCTGCAGGACCTCCACGTTGCACATGTAAGAATATCCACAGATACAGGGAAGATGTAAGATGATCCACGCTGCTTAAAATAATCAGTCAGATGTCATCAAACAGAACCCCCCTTCTTTATTTCCACCTACGCGTTTCAGTACCACTCCGGGCACCGTCGTCAGAGAATGCCCTGATGACGGTGCCCGGAGTGGTACTGAAACGCGTAGGTGGAGATAAAGAAAGAGGGTTCTGTTTGAAGACATCTGACTGATTATTTTAAGCAGCGTGGACCATCTTACATCTTCCCTGTATCTGTGAAAATTGTAGTTAGACAGTCGGGCTATCCATCGCTGCTCCAAAGCACCTAATTTTGCTGAATCCAAGTGGGTAAACGGGTTGTTATTCGTGTAGATGGTGAATTCTGCAGCTGCCAAATAGTGCTCCATTACAGCCCAAACTACTGCCAGTAGTTCTAACTTGAAGGAGCTGTAGTTCTCGGGATTTCTTTCTATAGGCCGGAGCTTCCTACTTGCAAAGGCAATAACTCCTTCTTTGCCTCCTTGCTTCTGTGACAATACTGCTCCCAGTCCCACATTGTTGGCATCCGTGTATAGAATGAATGGTTGATGGTAATCAGGGTATGCCAGAATCTCTTCTCCCGTCAGTGCACATTTCAGCTTGTTGAAGGAATCTTCCTTCTCTTCACTCTACTGGAAAGGATGATTACGGGTTGAAGACTTTCTTGACTGCTCTACCAAGATGTCTTGCAGGGGAGCTGCTAGCTTCGTGAATCCACTGATAAATCGTCTATAATAGCCTACCAGGCCCAGGAATTGCCTCACTTCTTTCACGTTTGTAGGTCTTGGCCAATCCCTTATCACTGTGACTTTATCAGGATCCGGTGCTACTCCCTCTGAACTCACGACATGTCCCAGGTACTGTACCTTTGGTTTGAGAAGGTGGCACTTGGATGGCTTGATTTTCATGCCGTATCCGGATAAGGCTTCGAACACCTCTGCCAGGTCTTGTAGATGTTGCTCATACGTCTTAGAGTAGACTATGACTTCATCTAGGTACAGGAGGAAAGTTTCAAAGTTCTTGTGTCCTAGGCAGCTCTCCGTCAGGCGTTGAAAGGTACTGGGTGCGTTGCAGAGTCCAAACAGCATACAATTGAACTCACAGAGGCCCATTGGCGTAGTAAACGCTGTCTTCTCCTTGTCGGCCCCGGCCACAGGAACCTGCCAGTACCCACTAGTCAGATCAAGGGTGGAAAAGTAGTTAGCAGATTTTAGTGCAGCTAATGACTCCTCAATCCTAGATAATGGGTATGTGTCCTTATGTGTAATGTGATTAATCTGCCGGTAATCTACGCACATTCTCATGGTCCCATCCTTTTTTTTAACTAACACTAGAGGTGCTGCCCAGGGGCTACAACTGTCTCTTATTACCCCTGCTGATTTCATTTCTTTGAGCATGTCTTTGGTGGCTTGGTAGTGAGCGGGTGGTAATGGTTTATACCTCTTTTTTATAGGCTGATGGTTACCTGTGGGTATAGTGTGCTCTACCCCTTTAATCTGCCCAAAGTCTAACGGGTGTTTGCTGAATATTTGCTCATATTTCTTCACTACCCGGTATACTCCATGCTTGTGACGGGGAGGTGTAGAACTGGTACCTACATGTAGCTTTTGGCATCAATCCTCCAGCTTTTCCCCTGAGCTATTGTCATCCACCTGAATTGACAGGTTCAAGGGCTCGAATGCTGTGATGTTATTGTAATCAACCGTGTACAACTTAGCCATGGTAGCATACTTTGGTAATATGATCTCATCCTCTCCACAGTTTAATAGGCGTAACGGCACTCTTCCCCGGTGTACCTCAACCACTCCTCTAGCTGTGAGTATAGTGGGTCTGCTGTCTGAGTACATGGGTTCTACCAGGGCTTGATAGTCTTGCCCTTTTATGCCTATTGCGGCTCTACAACAGACAAACATTTCAGTTTTGGGAGGTATTACAATGGGTATTGGATCACTTTCTTCATACACTGCCGATCTCACCTCCGGATATTTCTACCTGTTGCTTCAACATCAGGGCTTTGATCTCTTTGTGCAGAAGCCTCTGCTGTCCGGTTCCGGCAGTCTCAGCGATTTGCTGCAAAACACATCACTTCGGAAAAAACATTTCTCAATTACATTCATTCCTAGCAGCATCACTGGTTCACGTTCTCGCCGGTTAACATCTACAATTATAATACCTTGGTTCTGCAATTCTACCTTCCCAATCTGAATGGTCATTTCTCTGAACCCAACCAGTGGTAATAATTGTCCATTACTAGCCCACATGTCCATTGTAAAGTCAATGGGAGCACTAGTAATGTCTGAATCAGCCCAGTACCTTTTATATAGAACATGTGGAATTGATGTTACCTGGGACCCGGTATCCAACAAGGCACTAAAGGGAATGCCATCCAACACGATAGGGATCACCGGCTGTCCTCCCATGAATCTGTCAAACCAGGCTGAGGGACCTGTAGCATTCATACCTGAGGAGCGGCCGCCTGCCCAGGGAATCGTCGTTTAAAGCACACTCTCGGGCAAGGTGACCTGGTTTCTGGCAACGGCGAATGAAATGTCCTTTTGGTTGGTAGCGATCGCTGGGTCGTCCTCTCATCGCTTGATATCTTCTAGGCCTCATCCACGGGACATCCTCTCTGCTAGTCGCCAACTCGATCTTGTTTGCAGGCTTGGATCCTCGCAGCTCCTTGATGACTTTAGCCATTGAGATAACGGTGTCTGTCAGGGCATCTAGCTTTTGATTGAGGGCCGCATTTGAGATTGATTCCCCAGTTTCAGCAGCAGTTGCTGACATGGCAGATGTCACTGGCGCTGCCGGTTGCTGAGGTGCTGCTGCAGGGTCCAGTATAGATGTTAATTCCCGGGGCTCTTCTAGCTGCTGCAGACAGATGGCTCGGTCTTACAACTCAGCAAATGTCATGTTACGGTTCTGCAGAAGTATCATACTCAGCTGTCCTCTGTGGGACGGGGATAGGAGCCCTCTATGAATTGGTAAAGTAGCATTTTATCAGCTCCCGGGACTAAAGCAGGTTCTGCCAGTTTAAGGGCTTTGAGTTCCTCCTGCAGATTCAAGGCATAGTCTCTGGCACTCTCTTTTGGCTTCTGGTGACATGCAAAGAACCTCATCTTAGCCCAGGTATCAGCAGTAGATTCAAATGGTGCTTTTAGTCCAGCTACTAGATGCTCTACAGTGTCCTTATCTGTGTCCAGCCAGGACGCAACCTCCCGCAGTGCATTGCCCGTCAATTGTCCCATAATCATTCCTACACGTTGGGCTTCAGTGAGGGGATACATCACATAATATGCTTTTATCTTTAGCAGAAAGTCATTAAGCGTATTAGGCAGCCACATTGCCCCTGGAGTATACGGCATCAGAAACGGCATGATAGGTGCTGCTCCTTGCGCCGCTGCACCGCCGGGGGCTATCGCTTGATCCGGCGCTGCAGCTTGTGCCCCCTTAGTTAATGTGCGCCCTCCTGTCTTCTGTTTCCGTCCGGATGTCTCTGGGAGGTTCTGC
Organism: Allobates femoralis; assembly: GCA_033576535.1. Lineage (NCBI taxonomy): Eukaryota > Metazoa > Chordata > Amphibia > Anura > Aromobatidae > Allobates > Allobates femoralis. The sequence continues at coordinate 144,486,253 of JARQOC010000010.1, forward strand.
GGTGCACCAGGGATCTTCTTCCCTGCCGGATGTCGTCAGCACCAGGAAGAAGGCTGAATTCGCATAGCTGCAGGGTACCGCCCCCTTTCCTTCCCGCGCGCCGCGCGTTGTAAAATGGCGGAGTCTCAAAAATACAGTTATAATGACGCAGCTTCAAAACAGTTTCACGTTAATCACGGCACACAATGCCCGTTTTACCGGGCACGGTGGATCCTGTTCGGGGACGCCAGGTTGTCGAGCCCACTGGGACGGGGTACTCGGTACTGGACCGCGTTGCTACTGGGGGATGTCACGGAGGTCCTGGTCCGGACCGTGTCCCGGGCCCTGGCAAGTAAAAGGGGAATATTTACAGGGGATTAGAGTTTATCGTGACGCCACCCACGGTGTGTGGTCAGTAAGGGGACCACCGCTGCTGCAGAACCTCCGGGGATGGTGTTAGATTGCTTAGATGGTACTGCTCTCCGTAGGTAGAGGCGGGTTCCCCGGGCCAGTGGTTGTTAGAGTCTATGGTAGATGTGATAGTAAGGGAAAGATAGTGGAGACGGGTTGAAGGAACACACACTCACGTTTCTGTAGATTCCAATGCTTTACTGCAGATGTTGTAGCAGGTTATAGTCCACAGAGTCTGAACTGGGGCCAGTTTGCTCCCACTCTGTCCGGGTCCTCAGCTTCCTCGTGTTGCGCTATGTGTGTGGCCTTGTTGCTGCTTCTAGCTGAGCTGCTGGCACTGTCTCACTCTCTCTCTCCCTTCTGGTACCCCTTGGCTAGGCAACTTGAGTCTTCTGTGTACTGATGACCCGCCGTGTTGCTTTGCACTGGTACAGTGTTAATTTAGAAACTCCACTATTCCTGGATTGACTGTGCTGTGTGTGTCAGTCACAGTCTTGGATCCGGTGTCCGTTCTGTGCGCTCCTCTGGGGCGAGTGGTGATGGCACTCAAGCTCCCAGATGTGTTTCTCTGTCCTTTAGTTCTCCTCTCCTCAGACCCTGGCTAGGCCTGGAATCGATGAGCAGACTGTAGAGAAGCCTGGCACAGCTTCTTTACACTACAGCCTCTCTCAGTTCTCCCAGAAACTGAAACTAAACTCTAAACTAGACTGACTACTTCCTCTTGAGCTGGAGTATATAAGGGAGCTGGTTTAGCTCCCCCTCCTGGCCCAGAGGTGCTAGTGTATTGTCAGTGTGTTGTGGGGAGGGAACCTGTGTGATGTTACTGTGGCACATTAACCCCTGGGGTGCCACATAAGTTCATATAATATAATTACATTTGGGGCTGACCTGACTTTACAATTAATTGCTGTATTAAGATTGATACTGATGATGGTTCTGATCCTGTCTTCGTACCGATGGTGGTTTCAGCTCCACAACTTTCACGGTTTCTCATGTGGCCCCTTAGGAATTTTAATTTTTCTACCCCTGTTCTATTATGCATAGTGGTATGTTAAGCATATCTTTGTACATAAACACAAGTTAAAAACAATTGGTAGATGTGCTATGCATACGGCTGTCTACATCGTTCACCATATACAAATGTGCAGCAGAAAGTGTGCGTTTTTGAAATGACCTATAAAAAGGATCATCTGAGGCTGGCTTCACACCACGGCCAGATCTGATCCGGGGCTGTCGGGGGTGAACCTGACAGCCCCGGACCGGATCTGGACACAGAACTCAGAGGGCGAATTATGCCCTCTGGTCCGGTGTGCAGCCGGATGGCTCATTTGCAGCCGCAGCTGCTGATAATTCAAGGAGGCTGCGGCTCCTGAACTGTCAGCAGGGGACAGCTCCGTGATGCTGAGCTTCAGTGTCCGGCTCCTGGGTGCGGCTCCGGTGCGATCCGGTGTTATAGACCCCCAACAATGTTAGAGGCCGCCGGATCACACTGGACCATGAGGATCCGGGAGTATCCGGGAGGATCAGCTTTTTTTCCCCAGACACAAAAATGCTGCATGCAGCATTTTTGTCTCCGGGAGAAAAATCTGAATCCTCCCGGATTCTCCCGGACAGCCCCGGATCGGATCTTGCCGTGGAGTGAAGCCGGCTTGACATATCACATCATAAATGGAGCAGGAGTTTCTAAACTGCCCTGGGCCCTTGCTACTCTCAACCACCCGTCAATATGGTTACACTCCTGCAATATCTTCTGTTTTGAGCTTTTGCTGCCCCAGTGATACTAGTGACAACATTGGTTTAAATCCAGCACTTGAAGCTACAAATGTTACATTAGATGAATGGGAGTTAACAAGGTGATGAATAAATGTCAACATATAGCTGTACAGATGGAAATTTTAAGGAGTGGTCTTACCCTGAATAAAACTATTCTGCTGTGTGTGCACATGATCCAGAGGCACTTTTCGTTGGAAAATTGAGGGTGAACACAGGAAGAACAAAGCGGCCCTGTACCCACTATCTGCATTTGGTGTAGGGTAGCTTTTCCTTACATTTACTGGCTAGAGATCACTTCTCACTCCGCAGCATAAATTAACGTGCTGCAGAGATGCAGAAGTGCGACAACCCGCACGGCAGCGTTAGTTCTACAAATCTCATCCACTGTGCTTGTACTGTACAATGCAGAATATTGGATACCTTGGCAATAAGCTGTGTCCAAATGCTGCAATTCCTGTCAGTGTGCATTACCCGTTATAGTTCTTTAGGTATGGATTGATTGGCTCTGGAAGCAGTGTTTGGCCTGTTGGGAAGCACAAGCACTGCTGGCGGCTACTCTAAAAGTCTCCCCTCTTTGAAATTAGTATGTACCTAGCCTGGAGGTCCCAATTCTGTTGCAGACAATGATAGCAGCTGCGAAGAGCGAACATTTCAAATCTCACTTCCAGCATGGCGGTAGTAGGGGCAGGTTAGCCAACCTACCTATTTTTTTTTTTCCTGGACAGCTTATTAATAAATCAGGGACATTATTTTGTTTCCTGAGCCTCCAAAAAATCATGGACACCTTCATTTTGTTTGTGTTTTTTACAGACACAGCCAAAAATTGGCTTATTTTTACCAATCGACATGGAATTTTGGACGGTTGGAAACCCAGTGGTTGAGGGAGGAAATCCGGTCTTCAGAGCAGCCTGTGCTCGATGGACTGGGGCACTGAAAGGTGAGTACACCTCTTATTATTATTTTTAATCAATCATGCCTAGAAAGCAATTTAGTTGTCGGACAACCCTTTTAAGGAGGATCGTTCAGTTGACTTTATTAACTAAAATTTTGAAATTTTGCACCTACTGTGATTGTCACTGCTACATTGATTCTGAAACAGTATATCTTTTTCTTTCTATCACCCTCCATTCCAAAGCTATTGCCTGCACCCATTAATCCCTTCATGACTAAGGATGTATAGCTACTTTCTTGGCCGTGTCTCTGCCTTTGATGTGTGCTCACGCGTTGTGCTCGCATCATTCCCTGCACATGTTGGCTGATTTCATCAATCGACAGGTGCAGCGAACAGAAGTGGGTGGATCACAGATCAGAAATCTGCCTGCCACTGTTAACCCCTTAGTTTGTACTATCAAACACTGACAGTGCAATCTAAGACGCTGCAGTGGGGATCGAACTATTCCCTGATGTCATCGGTGGCCCAATGACGTGATCCTGGGGCATCGATGTATTGTTATGACAGCCACGGGTCCTATGAGTACTCCTGTTCCTGGCTTAACTCACTTCCTGTGAAAGCATCCTGAGCATTAGTGTTCACAGGAGATGATCATTTCTGCAGTACACTGTACTGCAGGAGCGATCGCACCCTGCAGTGCTGGGGTGACCTAAGAGGCCAAGTAAAATAAGCTAAAAGAAAAAAAAAGGTTTTAATTTGAAAAAGAGTAAACATAAAAGTTCAAATCACCCCCCTTTTGCCGAATGAAAATAAAACTATTAAAACAATACACATATTTAGTATCGCTGCATTCAGTAATCTATCAATATATAAAATCAGTTAATCCGATCTGGAAACTGCATAACGGAAAAAAAAGTCCAAACACCAAAATTAAGTTTTTTGATCGCTGCAACATTGCAATAGAATGCAATAATGGAAGATCAAAACATCTCATCTACCCAAAAATGGTATCATTAGAAACATCAGCCCAAGACACAAAAAATAAGCCGCCACACAACCCAGATCTCAAAAAATGAGGACGCTACGGGTCGAGAAAATGCTGCAAAAGTGCAATTCTTATTGTTTTACAAACTTCTGATTTTTTTTTTTACTGCTTAGATAACAGTAAAAGAAACATGCTTTGGTATCTACGAACTCGTACTGACCAGAGGCATCATACTCGTCAGTTTTGCCATATAGTGAACATGGTGAATAAAAAAAAAAAGGCATTTCTCTTGTTTTGCAATTTCACCAGATTTGGATTTTTCCCCTTTTCCTGTACACTATATGGTAAAATAAAGGATTCAATTCAAAACTGCAACTTGTCCTGCAAAAAACAAGTCCTAATATGTCTATATTGATGGAAAATAAAAATGTTATGGTTCTTGGCAGAAGGGGAGGGAAAAACAGAAACAAAAAATGAAAAATGGCCCCCGGGGGTGAAGGGGATATTAAATGCAAACTTTCCTATAACCAACGGGACATACCCCGTATATACTCGCGTATAAGCCGAGTTTTTCAGCCCAAAAATTGGGCTGAAAAGTCCCCCCCTCGGCTTATACGCGAGTCAATACGGCCCCCTAAAAAGTTTTGCGCCCCCACCTCCCTTTCTGGGCCCCCCCGCATGCAGCGCTGCGCATATACATTACCTGTCTAGCAGCTGTCACCCTCCGATGGCTGATCGCGGCTCCCGGCTCCGGGCTCCATCTTCCTCTCTGTCTTCCTGATTGTCAGGTGACCGGCCGGCGTCGCGGTGACGTCATCGCGCTGCGCCCCGGTCACACAGCAGGAAGACAGCGAGGAAGATGGAGCCCGGAGCCGGGAGCCGCGATCAGAGGGTGACAGCTGCTAGACAGGTAATGTATATGCGCAGCGCTGCATGCGGGGGGCCCAGAAAGGGAGGTGGGGGCGCCAAATTATGAGGGGGGCCCTGCTGGGGCCCTGTATACTACCACTGGGGCTATATACTACCACTGGGGCTGTGTGTATACTACCACTGGGGCTATATACTACCACTGGGGCTGTATACTACCACTGGGGCAGAATATACCACTGGGGCTGCTGTATACTACCACTGGGGCTGTGTGTATACTACCACTGGGGCTGTATACTACCACTGGGGCTGTGTGTATACTACCACTGGGGCTATATACTACCACTGGGGCTGTATACTACCACTGGGGCAGAATATACCACTGGGGCTGCTGTATACTACCACTGGGGCTGTGTGTATACTACCACTGGGGCTGTATACTACCACTGGGGCTGTGTGTATACTACCACTGGGGCTATATACTACCACTGGGGCTGTATACTACCACTGGGGCAGAATATACCACTGGGGCTGCTGTATACTACCACTGGGGCTGTGTGTATACTACCACTGGGGCTATATACTACCACTGGGGCTGTATACTACCACTGGGGCAGAATATACCACTGGGGCTGCTGTATACTACCACTGGGGCTGTATACTACTACTGGGGCTGCTGTATACTACCACTGGGGCTGTATACTACCACTGGGGCTGTATATACTACTGGGGCTGCGTGTATACTACCACTGGGGCTGTATATACCACTGGGGCTGCTGTATACTACCACTGGGGCTGAATATACCACTGGGGCTGCTGTATACTACCACTGGGGCTGTATACTACCACTGGGGCTGTATACTACCACTGGGGCTGTATATACTACTGGGGCTGCGTGTATACTACCACTGGGGCTGTATATACTACTGGGGCTGCGTGTATACTACCACTGGGGCTGCTGCTGTATATACCACTGGGGCTGCTGCTGTAACACTGCTGGGGCCTGTATATACCACTGGGGAGGCTGCTGTATACCACACTGATGGGGGCTGTATACCTGTGCTGGGGTCCACCCTCGGCTTATACACGAGTCAATAAATTTTCCCAGGTTTTGGGGGCAAAAGTAGGGGGGTCGGCTTATACACGGGTCGGCTTATACACGAGTATATACGGTACCATAATATTCAAATTATATATTTGTTTATCTAAATTTGGGGGCAAAGTGTCTTATAATCTGAATACATGTTGTGGTGTAGGGAAGGGAGCAGCTTTGGAGCTGTTTCCGGAGGCTAGGGCAGGCTGCAGAAGCAATGTGTGGTCACATGGGCCTGCTCCTTATGCTCATATAATATGCACTGCATTCCCCTGTCCATCACCTCAGTGCTGAAGACAGCGCTGACAGGTGGGCAGGGGGAGCGATACATATTATATGAGCCTGTACTCACCCTCAATTCTGGATATGGCCCCCATCACTGTATATGACTCACCGTAGGCCCGTGGACTCCGGTTTAGACAGGCTGTAGCTCCTTCCTCCTTGTCACGGGTGGGCCGCGCCTGCCGGTAGTGAGGCCCGGTTGAGTGCAGATCAAAAGTTGAAGACGTCTTGTAGGAAAAGATTAAAGGGGTTAATTTATTCGTGACGTCACCTATGAGTAGTTCGGTAATCGTTACCGACGCTGCGGAACCTCCGGGGGATGGTTAGCAGCAAGATGGAACGCTCCCCACAGGCTGAGCGGTGATCCCCGGAGGCTGGAGCTGCTTAAGATGTTGTGCGGCAGCTGCGGTTACCTTTTGTGCAGACGGATACAATCATAAGGAAGCACGGACACTGAAAGTCTCTGTAACGGGTCTTTACTGTAACCAGCAGGCAGTACATGGTATACAGTTAACGGGTAGTAGACCGGGCGGACTCAGCAGTGATGGGTGTCCCTCAGAGATCCATAGTGTTCCTCCATTCTAGCTAAGTATTTGCCATTGTCGCCCAGGAATACCAGGTCGGGTACGGGGAGGCTGCTTCAATCCCTATCCAAGATGTACGTTATGGATGTTCTGGGGAGCCTTGAGTCCCTCGGTGGGTACACCGCTGTTTAGACGACTGGAATTTGGCGGGTGGTGGGGTGCTCCTGTGAAGCTGCTCCTCCACGCTTCTGGTTCGCGTAGCAGAGGTGAACTGCTGCCAGCTTCGGTACCAGTGAACCGGCTGTAAATTGGGCACGGGGGTATTTTGGAACCCGTGGTTGGTGATGCCCGATCCCGGTTGTTGAGGCCTCAGGTGCTAACACCCGACCGGTGACGGCCCAGGGGCTGCACGAGGTGCAGAGCCCCTGCTCCTACTCCAAGTTCAAGTCTGTTCTTCGTCTAGACTAGACTCCTTCTCTTTCTAGACTAACTGTACTTCTCCTACACTACCCTTACACTCCGCCCACCAGGACCTTGGATTGGCCCTCTATGTTAAGTGATGCATGCAGGGTTTTTGGATCTCTAAGTTAACCCAATGGCTGCTGGGTCAGAGAATATTGCAGCTGCATTTATGGCTGCAATACCCTCCTGTGACGCACTCGTTGGTTAAATTCGCTTGTCCCCAAGCGTCACACTACCCACATTACAGAGGTTTTTATATTTTATAACAGGTTATAAACACTTTTATTAATGACAGGTCATTATTTTGCATAAAAGTGAGGCAAGTAAAATAAACGGGTTAACACATTGCGCGGACCCGGCGGGCGGTGGGCTGTCCTTAGGTTAAAGTTCAGGCTGTGGCCGCCAAGTCGTGGTGTTATTCGCAAACAGGAAGAAGTCTCTTGGCAAAAAGTTCAAACAACAAAGTCACTTATGGAGGGCAGGGTTCCGGACTCGTATAGCGAACCACCCGTCACAGCATACATATCGCTCATAGGTTACAATGTCCTATTTATATAAGTCTCGGTTAGGATGCCCTCACGGTAGGTGCGATTCCACATCACGGCGCCCCACAAACACTTCAGTACTCACACCCTCCTCCCTTACGAATCCCCACCCGGTGGATAAGTTAAAGGTGCTCACCCGTCCGGTTTTACGGAACTCATCAGGCAATGGAGGTTGGCGGCGGGCTTCAGCGCGGGCCTGCATGTTGGCGCGCAGCCGAGCGTGCCACTCCTCCCTTCGGATGCGACGTACCTCTTCGTCGGAGTGGTGCGGCGTGTGGATGCAGTCACTACGGCGTGCTGGTTGTTGAACGGCTTGAGTCTGGTGGGCAGTCTGGAGCGGAGCCCGGTTGAACGGAACCGGAGAAGATATTGCTGCGGCGGCACCCGACCAGCGTACCCGAGCAGATCGCCCGGCACAAGGATCCTTGGTGTCTCCCCAGGCGAACCCGGTGTAGAGGTCCTCAGCTGGGCTGTAGGTCTCGTCGTCATCATCCTCTACCTCTCCCTCGATGACCACGTCGGGCTGCTCGGCTGAAGGAGATGCTGGAATGGAATCCTCTGGGTCGATGGGTGGCTGTGCTGCAAAGTTCTCCTCGAGGTCGTCTTGCAGGGCTTCCAGGCTGCCTGCCTCTTCTTCTGTAGCAGCGGGAAGTGGTGTTTCAATCCCGGTCAAAATAAATGATTTAACTCGCCCTCCGCAGCTCCCTGCTCCCAGTTCTGCGGTGTCTTTCTGTGTGCCGTCATCCGATCATATAACTGCCACAACACAGTGATGTCATCGGTGTGCGCCCCAGTCACATGATCTGAGACACAGGAAGACACCGCAGAAGTAGGAGCAGGTTGCTGTGGAAGGTGAGTTATATTGTTTATTTTTGGTGAATTATTAACACTGCATCTCTTCCTCTTCCAGCATAGTGGATGGATGTATTGAAATCTCCGGCCCGCTGTGCTTACTTTTTAATGCTAAGTAAACTGCGCAGCATGGTAATTTCTGAGTTTTCTGCACAAATATTCCCTATAGATTTACACTGCATGCTTAACCCTCCTGATCTGATCGCATTTACTATACACTTGTACGGTTTTGGGTTAATATGACCCGACCTATACAAATGTTGATTTTAGCTACTGTGTTTTATTTGAATACCTATTTCATTATTAAACTGTATGTGAACATGGTTGATCATAAACAAATGAAAAATGAAATTAAAACATAATTTTTATTTATTTTTTTTCAGAAAAGGTTACATAAGCTGTTTGCAATTCTATTCGCTTTATAGCATTCTGCACACAAATAACAAACATGCTTTAGATTTCTATTACTATAACATGAAATCTAACTAAATATAACTTTATGTTAACATATTTTATAAAACAAATGAAAAATACTGAAAACTTAAGTTTTTCTTTTTATCTCTAGAATAAGGGTGAACAGCTGGGGCGTAACTACAACAGGTGCAGGTGTTGCGATCGCACCCGGGCCCTGCAGCCTAGGGGGCCCCAAAAGTCCCTTTGGCCTATAGAAAAAGACTAATAATATGAAAGATTTGCAAGAATTGGGGGCCCCGTTGGAGCTTTCGCATCGGGGCCCCTGGGCCTGAAGTTACGCCACTGGTGAACAGGTTCATGCATTTTTACATTGAACACCAATAATAAAACACATGTCCTTTACATAGATATTTTGCACCCCCAGCACATGTCAGATTTGTTTTATTGTCACAAGAAGATGAACAGAAGCTCCATCTCTTCCTTTTTTGGCTGGTAGCTGCTGGTGGAGGCGGTGCTGGTGGAGGCGGTGCTGGTGGAGGCTGTGCTGGGGTAGGCTGTGCTGGTGGAGGCGGTGCTGGTAGAGGCTGTGCTGGTGGAGGTTGTGCTGGTGGAGGCGGTGCTGGTGGAGGCGGTGCTGGTGGAGGCTGTGCTGGGGTAGGCTGTGCTGGTGGAGGCGGTGCTGGTGGAGGCTGTACTGGTGGAGGCTGTGGAGTCTCAGTCTTGAGCTGCTGGACACTCTTCCCAATGTCTGCTGCTCCTTCACATCTGGAATTTACTTTTCTGGCTTTGATATATGGCCTAACTAGGGATTTTCCTAATTCTTCAATAAAAATTCTTCTTTTATGCAGCTTATTTTCGTTCCAGTTAGGGTTGATTTCTCTCCATAAAACAAATGTGTTGTATGCCGAAACATCCAGAATATTGTAAAATATTGTCTTTGGCCACGATTAGTTTTTCGTGTGCTCGTGAATGCTGATAATCTTTGATCTAGTGTGTCAACTGCCCCTTTTGTGGCATTATAATCAAATATCATGTCCAGCTTTCTGTCTTCTCGATTACTTGTTGCAACAACTATACCCTGATTTTTTTCAGGTCTGTCTGCAGGGTTTCTTCTGTATGCACTTGAACATTTACAACGTATGAACTTTTGCTGTCACAAAGTGTCCATATCTTTGCTGGCTTACTCGGTATGTATTGTCTGAACTGGCATCTACCTTGGCATGCCACCAGTTGTTCATTAAACCAACATTTAATGTTCTGGTGGTCTTTTACAGCAGCGCAGGTCGAGTGGCACTTCGTCTTGACACTATCAGGATGAATCCTGATAGTGTCGAGCCCACTGGGACAAGGGTACTCGGTACCGGACCGGGTCTGCTACGGGGGAAGTCACGGGTGGTCCTGGTCCGGACCGTGCCCCGGGCTGGCAAATAAAAGGGGATATTTAAAGGGGATTGTCAGTCGTGACGCCACCCACTATGTGCGGCCAGTGATGGGGCCGCCGCTGCTGCAGAACCTCCGGGGATGATGTAATGGCAGCGTAGATGGAATAGTTCCAGTGGGTAGAACTGTATTCCCCGGGGCAGTGTTGGTTAAGGTCTATGGTGTAGGGTGCAGGCTTTGTGCTGAGTGCAATTCACTTACTAGCCAGGTGCTGCAGAAATCCTCCCTCGGTGCTGGAGCTGGCAGGCTGTGGCTCTGTAGGTTGCGGCTGTTGTAATCCTGTATGGGGAGAATGGTACGCAGATAGAGACAGACGAGTGAGGGAGATTCAGGGTTCTCCGTGTTTACTTTCCAAGTTCTTCAGTACAGTTTACACCTCAGATACAGTTCTTACAAGTCTCAGCTCGGTTACACGGGCACACTTTCCCCTCCGGGGTTCCCTTTACTCTCTGCAGCCAGGTCTCTTCCTCTGTGACCCCTCACTCTGTCTCTGTGTCCTTTCCGGGCTTTTAACGTTCTCTGTCTTCACTTAGGTGTGTGTGTGTGACTCTGGACAGTATGGCGGTGACTCGGGCCCCTGTGGGTCCTCCTGTTTGTCACTGAGCTGCCTGTCCTTTGGGGTAGGGACCCTAACGTGTAGCTGTGGTCCCCCGTCGGTTGTCTGTGGATGCCGGGTGAAACTACGGTCCCCTTTAGAGCCGACACTCTACTCAGCCCAGCCTCCAGCAGTCCTCCAGTGTGAGGCTCTACCAGGCTCTCTCTACTGTGTCTTCCAGTGTCATAGGAGGGCTACTCCGCCTGCAGTCGGTCATCTTAGCTGTAAGTCTAGGGCCCGGGTATCACCGTCCCTCTCTGTCCTCTCACACTCCTGGGGATCTGGCTTCGGACGGGCTTTCTCTCTCCTCCGGCTCACACTGGCTCAGTACAGATTCTGCGGTCCTAAACCTCACTCTTCCAGGACGTGTGCGCCTTTCTTGCTGCTCAGCTTAACTCGGCCTGCTGCTGTCTCTCGGCCTGTGCCTACTCTTGGTCTTGTCTGCTCGATACCCTGGGCCTACTGACTCCTTCCTCCTCCCCCTTCACTATTTCTACTGTCAGTCACCTGACTACGTGTGTGCCCAACCCACTCCTCTAAATCCACCACCCCTCGCCTGCCTAGAGTCTCCAAGCTCAGGGCTGGATGCTGCCCTCTACTGTACGTGTGTTGTGTGGGCAGTGAGGGTGTTGTTGTGCAACTGTCGTCCTACCTGCCTGGCTGCAGTTCCCTTTGTGGCCTCCTGGACGCAGGGGCGCCACAATAGTTTCCACCGCGGTTTCCTGTGGAGGTGTGGACCGTGCAACAGCTGTGTTTCTGAGTGATCATACTTGGTTGTGGGTTGCACAACCGTATCAGGTGAGCAGTTTTTAATAATTTTTATTGCCATTACCTGTCTGAAGGATAAGACCCTATTGCACATTATTTCACATTTCAGACCAGTTGTTCATTGACAGTTACAGCTTCACCAATCTATTATATAATTGCCGTAGCGACTTCCGTCGGAGCGGCGCAACTTCCGGTGGCTTTGTTAGCGAGTCCAGGTTTCATCTCCTGGACTCTGTCCGTGGCCGCTACGCGGCCACGGCGACTCGCGAAGCAATGCCCGGAAAGCGAGCATTGCGAGTCGTTGCAGATTTGCGAAGCAATGCCCGCGAAGCGGGCATTGCGAGTCGCTAACAAAGCAAGCCACAGAAGCCCATACTACTGTAGTCTACACCGCTATAGTATACTACAGTCCCATGCCCATAAGCGCCATGGGACTGTAGTATACCATCGCGCTGTACACTACAACCCCCTGCCGCTCTAACACACTACCACGCCGCTGCTGTACTCTACACCGCTATAGTATACTACAGTCCCATGCCCATAAGCGCCATGGGACTGTAGTATACCATCGCGCTGTACACTACAGCCCCCTCCCGCCGACTCCTAAGCTCCCGCCGCAAAGCCCCGACCCGCCGCACCTATGCCCGCCGCTGTCGCTAACACCGCCGCACCCCTACACCCTAAGCCCCGACCCGCCGCACCTTTGCCCGCCGCTGTCGCTAACACCGCCGCACCCCTACACCCTAAGCCCCGACCCGCCGCACCTATGCCCGCCGCTGTCGCTAACACCGCCGCACCCCTACACCCTAAGCCCCGACCCGCCGCACCTTTGCCCGCCGCTGTCGCTAACACCGCCGCACCCCTACACCCTAAGCCCCGACCCGCCGCACCTATGCCCGCCGCTGTCGCTAACACCGCCGCACCCCTACACCCTAAGCCCCGACCCGCCGCACCTATGCCCGCCGCTGTCGCTAACACCGCCGCACCCCTACACCCTAAGCCCCGACCCGCCGCACCTATGCCCGCCGCTGTCGCTAACACCGCCGCACCCCTACACCCTAAGCCCCGACCCGCCGCACCTATGCCCGCCGCTGTCGCTAACACCGCCGCACCCCTACACCCTAAGCCCCGACCACCTAACCCCCGACCCGCAGCATCCTAAGCCCCCGCCGATACCCCCTAAGCCCCGCCGTCTACCCCCTAAGCCACCGCCGCCCCTAAGCCCCTACCCCCTAAGCCCCGCAGCAGCCCCTAAGCCCCTACCCCTTAAGTCCGCCGCCCCTAAGCCCCTACCCCCTAAGCATCCTAGGCCCCCGCCGATACCCCCTAAGCTATGCCGCCTACCCCCTAAGGCACCGCCGCCCCTAAGCCCCTACCCCCTAAGCCCCGTAGCATCCTAGGCCCCCGCCGGTACCCCTAAGCCCCGCCGCCTATCCTGTAAGGCACCGCCGCCCCTAAGCCCCTATCCCCTAAGCCCCGCAGCAGCCCCGACCACCTAACCCCCGATCCGCAGCATCCTAAGCCCCCGCCGATACCCCCTAAGCCCCGCCGTCTACCCCCTAAGCCATCGCCGCCCCTAAGCCCCTACCCCCTAGGCCCCCGCCGATACCCCCTAAGCCATGCCGCCTACGCCCTAAGGCACCGCCGCCCCTAAGCCCCTACCCCCTAAGCCCCGTAGCATCCTAGGCCCCCGCCGATACCCCCTAAGCCCCGCCGCCTATCCCCTAAGGCACCGCCGCCCCTAACCTCCCGCCGCTGTCCCCTGCCCCTCTCGCTAAAGCCCTACACCCTAACCCCCCGCCGTCCCCTAACCTAACGCCGCTGTCACCTAAGGCCCTACACCCGAAGCCCCCGCCGTCCCCTAACCTAACGTCCCCGTCGATCACTTACATGCCTTCAAGTCATCTGATCGTCCGTCCGATCCACAAGTCCTCCGTCCGCCAGGCGTCCTCTTCCTCCGCCCCGGGGGTCTCTCTCTTCTTTCCGCCATCTTCGCCTCTTCGCCGGCCCCGGGATCTTCTGTCTTCTTTTCGCAAACTTCCACCTCCGACGTCCTCTTCCTTCTCATTAAGATAGAATGGACGAAAAATCCGCCATTCTACCTCAATAAGATCTGAGGCCCTCTTCTGATTGGTCGCTGTATACTGCCCTCAGCCAATCAGAAGAGCCCCTCATTCAGTTCTCATTCAGGTCCGCCTTTTTTTCCCCATTGACATACATTACCGGTGTGTCGGCGATTTTATGGCCGCCCCCCTGGTTCTATTTGTCGGCCCTAAAATCGCGGACACACCGCTAATGCATGTCTATGGGCAGTCAGCTCGAATTCTGATTGGTCGGCGTTCAATCCGAAATCGGGCTGACTGCCCATAGAGATGCATTAGCGGTGTGTCCGCGATTTTAGGGCCGACAACTAGAACCAGGTGGCCGGCCATAAAATCGCCGACACACCGGTAATGTATGTCAATGGAGAAAAAAAAAGGCGGACCTGAATGAGAACTGCGTCTCAGTCAGACTTAAAAAAATAAATAAATTAAATAATATAAAAAATAATTTAAAAATAATTAAAAAATAATAAAAAAATAAATTAAAATAAATAAAAAATATTAAATAATTAAATAAAAATAATAATAAAAAATAAAAAAAATGCGGACCTGAATGAGAACTGTGTCTCACTCTCACTTAAAAAAATAAATAAATTAAATAATAAAAAATAATTAAAAATAATTAAAAAATAATAAAATAATAAATTAAAAATATTAAATAATTAAATAAAAATAATAATAATAAAAAAAAAAAAATGCGGACCTGAATGAGAACTGTGTCTCACTCTCACTTAAAAAAATAAATAAATTAAATAATAAAAAAAATAATTTAAAAATAATTAAAAAATAATAAAAAAATAAATAAAAAATATTAAATAATTAAATAAAAATAATAATAAAAAATAAAAAAAAAATGCGGACCTGAATGAGAACTGTGTCTCACTCTCACTTAAAAAAATAAATAAATTAAATAATAAAAAAAATAATTTAAAAATAATAAAAAAATAATAAAAAAATAAATTAAAAAATATTAAATAATTAAATAAAAATAATAATAAAAAAAAAAAAAATTGCGGACCTGAATGAGAACTGTGTCTCACTCTCACTTAAAAAAAAAAATAAATTAAATAATAAAAAAATAATTTAAAAATAATTTAAAAATAATAAAAAAATAAATTAAAAATATTAATAATTAAATAATAAATAAAAATAATAAAAAAAAAAAAAAAAATGCGGACCTGAATGAGAACTGTGTCTCACTCTCACTTAAAAAAATAAATAAATTAAATAATATAAAAAATAATTTAAAAATAATTAAAAAATAATAAAAAAATAAATTAAAAAATATTAAATAATTAAATAAAAATAATAATAAAAAAAAAAAAAAATTGCGGACCTGAATGAGAACTGTGTCTCACTCTCACTTAAAAAAAAAAAAAATTAAATAATAAAAAAATAATTTAAAAATAATTAAAAATAATAAAAAAATAAATTAAAAATATTTAATAATTAAATAAAAATAATAATAAAAAAAAAAAAAAAAATGCGGACCTGAATGAGAACTGTGTCTCACTCTCACTTAAAAAAATAAATAAATTAAATAATAAAAAAAATAATTTAAAAATAATTAAAAAATAATAAAAAAATAAATTAAAAATATTAAATAATTAATAAAAATAATAATAAAAAAAAAAAAAATTGCGGACCTGAATGAGAACTGTGTCTCACTCTCACTTAAAAAAAAAAATAAATTAAATAATAAAAAAATAATTTAAAAATAATTAAAAAATAATAAAAAAATAAATTATAAATAATAAATAATTCAATAAAAATAATAATAAAAAAATTAAATATATGCTAATTATATCAGCCCTTTCAGCGGACCTGAAAGAGAACTGGGTCTCAGCCTAAATAATAAATTTAATAATAAAAAAAATAATTAAAATATAATAAAAAAATAAATAAAAAAATAATAAATAATTTAATAAAAAATAATAATTAAAAAATAAAATGCTAATAATAATGATATTACTGCTAATAATAATTCTATTAATGCTAATAATTATGCTATTAATGCTAATAATAATGTTATTAATGCTATTATTAATGCTAATAAATGCTATTATAATTATTAATGCTAATAAATAATGCTATTAATGCTATTAATAATGTTATTAATGGTATTATAATCTAATAATCTAATTAATGCTAATAATGCAATAATAATGTATAATGTATTAATAATGCTAATATGCTATAATATGCTATTATGCTAATGTTTATCTATCATGTATATAATGCTAATAATGCTAATAATAATGTATTAATGCTATTAATGCTAATAATTAATATATGCTATTAATGCTATAATAATGTTATTAATGCTATATATTATAATGCTATAATAATGCTATTATTAATGCTATTAATGCTAATAATAATTGATTAATGCTATTAATAATGCTATTAATGCTATTAATTATAATGCTATTAATATAATGCTATTATATGCTAATTATTATCTATTATATGCTATTAATGTATAAATAATAATGCTATTAATGCTATTAATAATGCTATTAATGCTATTAATTATGCTATTAATGCTATTAATGCTAATATTTATCCTATTCATGGTATTATTAATGCTATTAATGCTAATAATAATGCTATTAATGCTATTAATAATGTTAATAATGCTATTATTAATGCTAATAATGCTATTATTAATGCTAATAAAGGCTATTATTAATGCTATTAATGCTAATAATAATGCTATTAATGCTATTAATAATGCTATTAATGCTAATTAATTCTGCTATTAATGCTAATATTTATCCTATTAATGCTATTAATTACTAATTAATAATGCTATTAATGCTAATAGTTATCCTATTAAGTAATGCTATTAATGCTAATAATAATGCTATTAATGCTATTAATTATGCTATTAATGCTAATAATAATGTTATTAATGCTATTATTAATGCTAAAAATGCTATTATTAATGCTATTAATGCTAATAATAATGTGATTAATGCTATTAATAATGCTATTAATTATGCTATTAATTGCTATTAATGCTAATATTTATCCTATTAATGCTATTAATGATAATAATAATGCTATTAATGCTATTAATAATGCTATTAATGCTATTAATTATGCTATTAATGCTATATAATGCTAATATTTATCTTATTCATGGTATTATTAATGCTATTAATGCTAATAATAATGCTATTAATGCTATTAATAATGTTAATAATGCTATTATTAATGCTAATAATGCTATTATTAATGCTAATAAGGCTATTAATTAATGCTATTAATGCTAATAATAATGCTATTAATGCTTTTAATAATGCTATTAATGCTTTTAATTCTGCAATTAATGCTAATATTTATCCTATTAATGCTATTAATACTATTAATAATGCTATTAATGCTAATATTTCTCCTATTAATGCTATTAATGCTAATAATAATGCTATTATATGCTATTAATAATGCTATTAATGCTATTAATTATGCTATTAATGCTAATATGTATCCTATTCATGGTATTATTAATGCTATTAATGGTAGTAATAATAATGCTATTAATTCTATTAATGCTAATAATAATGTTATTAATGCTATTAATAATGTTATTAATGCTATTATTAATGCTAATAATGCTATTATTAATGCTATTAATGCTAATAATAATGCTATTAATGCTATTAATAATGCTATTAATGGTATTAATTCTGCTATTAATGCTAATATTTATCCTATTAATGCTAATATTTATCCTATTAATGCTATTAATAATGCTATTAATGCTATTAATTATGCTATTATTGCTATTAATGCTAATATTTATCCTATTCATGGTATTATTAATGCTATTAATGCTAATAATAATGCTATTAATGCTATTAATGCTAATAATAATGCTATTAATGCTATTAATAATGTTATTAATGCTATTATTAATGCTAATAATGCTATTATTAATGCTATTAATGCTAATAATAATGTTATTAATGCTATTAATAATGCTATTAATGCTATTAATTATGCTATTAATGCTAATATTTATCCTATTAATGCTATTAATGCTAATAAATAATGCTATTAATGCTATTAATAATGCTATTAATGCTATTAATGCTAATATTTATCCTATTCATGGTATTATTAATGCTATTAATGCTAATAATAATGCTATTAATGCTATTAATGCTAATATAAATGCTATTAATGCTATTAATAATGTTATTAATGCTATTATTAATGCTAATAATGCTATTATTAATGCTATTAATGCTAATAATAATGCTATTAATGCTATTAATAATGCTATTAATGCTATTAATTATGCTATTAATGCTAATATTTATCCTATTAATGGCATTATTAATGCTATTAATGCTAATAATAATGCTATTAATGCTAATTATAATGCTATTAATGCTATTAATAATGTTATTAATGCTATTATTAATGCTAATAATGCCATTATTAATGCTATTAATGCTAATAATAATGCTATTAATGCTATTAATAATGCTATTAATGCTATTAATTATGCTATTAATGCTATTAATGCTAATATGTATCCTATTAATGCTATTAATAATGCTATTAATGCTAATAATAATGCTATTAATGCTATTAATAATGTTATTAATGCTATTATTAATGCTAATAATGCTATTATTAATGCTATTAATGCTAATAATAATGCTATTAATGCTATTCATAATGTTATTAATGCTATTATTAATGCTAATAATGCTATTATTAATGCTATTAATGCTAATAATAATGCTATTAATGCTATTAATAATGTTATTAATGCTATTATTAATGCTAATAATGCTATTAATGCTAATAATAATGCTATTAATGCTATTAATACTGTTTTTAATGCTCATAATACTGCTAATAATGCTATTAATACTGCTATTACTGCTAATAATAATGCTATGGCTTATATTATTGCTATTGATGATGCGATTATTATTTAAAAATCTTTAAAAAAACAATAAACATATTTTAGATACCCGATGCATTTGCATCAGGCTAACAGCTATAACTACTATAATCAAATGAATGCACGTTCTAGAATCCCGATGCATTTGCATCGGGCTCACAGCTAGTATTACATAATTTTGGTACAATCTCTTCCCATTTATTCCAAACATTTCTAATATGGGCTAGTTTATCTTTAGCTCTGCTTTCATTATGATCTGTTATATTATCAAACTTCAGTACTGTAGAAATCTCATGAAACCTTTCAAGAGACATTGTAGCTCTAAATATGTGGTCACCGGTTTCAGAATTACACAAACTTTTAGTTGATTCACCATAAGATTTGTATGCTCCTGCTCAAAGAAGTAAACCAATATAAGCATTTAGAGGTGTCACATCTAATTCGTTCCATTTATCACCATAAACTCATTCTGTCTCAAATGTTTGTCATTTGTATTATAACATTAAGAATAGTCATATTTAGGAACAATGCGAAGGCTGCTCTCAACAACTATTTGCCCTGTATAGCTATTTGCTATTTCCCCTCTCTTTTTCCATTCTTTTTAATTCAAGAAATTTTTATTAAATATTTTCAAAAAAGAAAACATATGAGCAAGAACACCCCCAACGTAGGGGTTTAAACAAGAGAAACATCAGCATAAATGCGTGTACACGTAGATTTGAAAAACAGAGAGAAAACAGATGGCGCAATGAGAGGAACCCGGGGGCTAGTTAATTACTGCACACAGGGTGATAAGGGAGAGCATCTGACCTTTTGTAGTTGTGCTCACCTAGCACAACCATGGTAACCGAGTCCTCCACTTTGAGTTGCGGTGTTTACAGCTCCGGGATCCAGCAATAAGGGAGGGTCACATGATGCCAGTCAGCTGACGCCGCTTCTCACGTGTGCAATGTACTATTGGTGGAGCTCACAGGTCCTGTGCCAGGCAGCTTCCCACATTCTCCAAAAGGAGATAACTAATAGACATCCAAAGCAATTTCTGTGTTAGGAAGCACTCCAAAAACAGGGTGAGCAGAGACATGAATATTATATTTAGCTTTTAATAATCACAACGCGTATCAATGGCGACACGCCATCTTCATTGGGTGGAGGTCTGATGAAGATGGCGTGTCGCCATTGAAATGCGTTGTAATTAATAAAAGCTAAATATAATATTCATGTCTCTGCTCACCCTGTTTTTGGAGTGCTTCCTAACACAGAAATTGCTTTGGATCTCTGTAAACGTAGATTGACTTAATGTATAAAACAGAAAACATATCGACACTTGCATGAAAAAGCATATGAAAACACATAAATCTTCAATGCAAAGGAATTTCTTCTGTGAAAGCCGGGTTTTTCTCCCTGCTGCCAAGAAGGACAATCCAGATTGCTTGAAAATCCGTTTATTCGTGCTGACGCGTTTTGTAGCTATGCTACTTCATGGGGGCCATTGTGACTGCTTTCAACATAAGAAATTCCTGTACTCCACTCCATGGGTTTCTGCAGCAGCCATCTTATCATAGTGTCTGCAGCTGGTTGTAGCTCATAATACCAGAGAAGGTGAGTCACACCCTAACCAAGGTGTGTTCTTTTTTGATACATTTAAAGGGATCCTGTCACCCCCAAAACACCTCTAAACCTATTAAAAGCTGTCCCTACAGCATAGTAACACTTACCATACACTCCTTTTAGCTGCTAAAAGCACCAAGTGAAATTGAAGAAAAATGTTATTACAGTACCTCATTAGGGATGATAATGAGTGACTATGGTATTCATAGTCACTCTGGCAGGCTGTCCCCCTTCATGATATCACGCCTCCATAGGCGTGATCTTGTAATCAGATTAAAATGCGCCGCCTCCCCGCTCTGTGCTGTCTCGGCCGGCCTGTAGTGGGGCTGGGTGACGCGAATCGCGTCATTTCCGGCGCCGGGTGACATAGTACACCCGCGCCGCTGTTGGCTTCAAGACCCGCACTGCACATGCGCATGCGCAGTGCGTGTTTTGAAGCTAACAGAGCGGCGCGGGTGTACTACGTCACCCGGCACCGGAAATGACGCGATTCGCGTCACCCAGCCCCAATACAGGCCGGCCGAGACAGCACAGAGCGGGGAGGCGGCGCATTTTAATCTGATTACAAGATCACGCCTATGGAGGCGTGATATCATGAAGGGGGACAGCCTGCCAGAGTGACTATGAATACCATAGTCACTCATTATCATCCCTAATGAGGTACTGTAATAACATTTTTCTTCAATTTCACTTGGTGCATTTAGGAGCTAAAAGGAGTGTAGGGTAAGTGTTACTATGCTGTAGGGACAGCTTTTAATAGGTTTAGAGGTGTTTTGGGGGTGACAGGATCCCTTTAAAGCCCTATGTGCACTCCCCTTTTCTTTTCTTTTCTTTTATTTCAATGCAAAGGGACAGACCTCTGACTAAGTAACCACATATTCAATCAACCTTTTTCTTTGTAATTGACAAGTGCACCAGAGTTTGTTCATATTAACAATGTATATTGATTTTGTTCACCACCATGTAGTTACTAAATTTAATAGCTTCCATTTCCAAAGTAAGTCGCGTCGAGGTCAATTTAGAATAAAATGACTCGATCTGAAGCCACTTATGTGTCTTATCCAATAACCACCAGTCTCTAATACTAGTTAATACTGACGCTTTATGATAAACATGTAAGTCACTCAATCCCCCCAAATTCGTAAGGATAATATAGTAATCTGCCAGCCACTCTTGGTTTTTTTTATATGCCCAAATGAAGTCATTAGTTATTTTTTGAAAGGATTTAATTATTCTACGAGAAATCTGAACAGGGATGTAACAAAATAATATAAAACCTTGGGAAGTACCAACATCTGTAAATGTTAATCCTTGCTATCCATGACGTAGTAGCTGTACGTAATTAAGCCAGATCCCTACTGGATTCTTGCATCAATTTTGAGAATTTCCTTTCCACCAATTGTGCAGAATTAGGGAGGACTATGCCTAAATATGGGAGTTCATCACTCACCCACTTAAATGGATATTCCTGCTCCAAAAATACTTGAGATATGGGTAGAACTAATAAAGGAAAGACCAATGATTTAGCAGCATTTAGTTTATAGTATGTGACATTAGCAAACTCCTCCAAAGCATGGATAATAGCATGGAAGGAGGGCTCGACGTTAGTACAAAAGATAATTACATCATCTATAATCCAATCTTGTAAGACAAATGTTCAACTCTAATACCTGCTATATCTTGGGTGTTCCTTATTTTTTCCACCAAAGGTTAAATGCACAAGGCAAAAATAATAGGAGACAAGTAGAATTAGATATACAAAACGACTCTGAAAGGAACCCTGCAGATAAAACTTTGGTAAAGGGTTTCGAGTACATAGCACATATCGCCGAGTAAATGGGGCCTGTCAGACCAAATTTTCGTAGAACACTTTTGAGGTACCCTCAGTGCACCCTGTCAAACGCTATTTTAGCATCTAGGGGCAGGAATGTACTGGGGACCCCACTTAATTCCGCTATCCAGATTAAATCTATCATCCTGTGTGTTCCGTCCTTAGCTTCCCGACGTCATACAAATACTACTTGATCAGACAAAACCAAGGAGGGGATCACATGGTGTAATCTAATTGCAAGTATTTTAGAGATTAAAGCAGTGGAAGAAAGGGAGGTTGTAAATGCGCTGCCGTTTATTCAATAGATCCAAAGATTACGTGTTTCGTGGTACTACAGACCACTTCATCAGAGATCCACAAAAGGTTTACAGACATACAAAGCAGACAGGCTATAAAAAGATGTAGGAAGTCAACGTTAATGACGTTGCACCCTCCTCATCCCATCCTGATACCAATTAAAAACAATTTGCATAAATTATGGCTAACATGTAAAAAACAAGAAACTACTTTTAAGTCTCTGAAAAGATGGTCCTATGCAATCCAATTATATTCACTATAAAGGTCATATCAGCATTTCAAGTACTCATAATAACATCCAGCCTGATTAACTTAGGACTTTCGAGGAGGTATTAGAGGATAGAATTAATAAGAAATGCAAGGCTATAATGAGCAACAATACACACCCGCTCTCTGAACTGTTTGCAAAGCAGAAGAGCACATTCAGCAAGCGTCTAATCCAACTAAGGTGTAATAAGGAAAGATACAGAAAATCGTTTGTTCCAACAGCTGTGGGGATGTTTAACAAATGTATAAGTGTAAAGCATCCCAAGACTATGTGAAGTTCTATTTGTATGGGGGGAATAGGTGAGGTACATGTACCAGTCTACCCGCATCTGCTGTCCATATAGACTTATTTTGTAAAGTGTGAAATGTTCTTGATCTTTGTTCTGCTGCTGTAATACTGTAATTTCCTCCAGGATCAATAAAGTTTATCTTATCTTATCTTATCTTAACCAACAATTATATACAGTTTGTGGCCAAAAGTATTGACACCATTGCAATTCTGTCAGATAATACTCAGTTTCTTCCTGAAAATGATGGCAATCACAAATTCTTTGGTATTATTATCTTCATTTAATTTGTCTTCAATGAAAAAACACAAAAAAAATTGTCCTAAAGCCAAATTGGATATAATTCCACACAAAACATAAAAAGGGGGGTGGACAAAAGTATTGGCACTGTTAGACAAATCATGTGATGCTTCTCAACCTCTGTCCTGTGTCTTTGTGTGTACCACATTGAGCATGGAGAAAAGAAAGAAGACCAAAGAACTGTCTGAGGACATGAGAAACCAAATTGTGAGGAAGCATGAGCAATCTCAAGGCTACAAGTCCATCTCCCAAGACCTAAATGTTCCTGTGTCTACTGTGTGCAGTGTCATCAAGAAGTTTAAAGCCCATGGCACTGTGGCTAACCTGCCTAGATGTGGATGGAAAAAAAAAATTGACGAGAGATTTCAACGCAAGATTGTGCGGATGGTGGATAAAGAACCTCGACTAACATCCAAACAAGTTCAAGCTGCCCTGCAGTCCGAGGGTACAACAGTGTCAACCTGTACTATCCACCGACGTCTGGATGAAAAGGGACTGTATGGTAGGAGACCCAGGAAGACCCCACTTCTTACCCCGAGACATAAAAAGCCAGGCTGGAGTTTGCCAAAACTTACCTGAGAAAGCCTAAAACGTTTTGGAAGAATGTTCTCTGGTCAGATGAGACAAAAGTAGAGCTTTTTGGGCAAAGGCATCAACATAGAGTTTACAGGAGATAAAAAGAGGCATTCAAAGAAAAGAACACGGTTCCTACAGTCAAACATGGCGGAGGTTCCCTGATGTTTTGGGGTTGCTTTGCTGCCTCTGGCACTGGACTGCTTGACCGTGTGCATGGCATTATGAAGTCTGAAGACTACCAACAAATTTTGCAGCATAATGTAGGGCCCAGTGTGAGAAAGCTGGGTCTCCCTCAGAGGTCATGGGTTTTCCAGCAGGATAATGACCCAAAGCACACTTCAAAAAGCACTAGAAAATGATTTGAGAGAAAGCACTGGAGACTTCTAAGGTGGCCAGCAATGAGTCCCAGACCTGAATCCCATAGAACACCTCTGGAGAGATCTAAAAATGGCAGTTTGGAGAAGGCACCCTTCAAATATCAGGGACCTGGAGCAGTTTGCCAAAGAAGAATGGTCTAAAATTCCAGCAGAGCATTGTAAGAAACTCATTGATGGTTACCGGAAGTGGTTGATCGCAATTATTTTGGCTAAAGGTTGTGCAACCAAGTATTAGGCTGAGGGTGCCAATACTTTTGTCTGGCCCATTTTTGGAGTTTTGTGTGAAATGATCAATGTTTTGCTTTTTGCTTCATTCTCTTTTGTGTTTTTTCATTGAAGACAAATTAAATGAAGATAATATTACCAAAGAATTTGTGATTGCAATCATTTTCAGGAAGAAACTGAGTATTATCTGACAGAATTGCAGGGGTGTCAATACTTTTGGCCACAACTGTACCTCTTATTTCATTATAAAACAGACATTTATATAAATGTTGACTACAAGATATTGTTCCATTTCCCATCTTGACGTCACAGACAATGAAATCACCAGAGCTTTGAAAGTTGTAAAAAATTATTATGGGATATAAAGAGCTCCACATTAATAAATAAATACATAAAAAACATTGCAGGGCATTTATAAATCTGTTGATTGAGGGTCAAGAACTCACAAGATCATCTCCCTCAGTCATGCTCCTAGTGTACATCTCTTCTTATCCCCTCAACAATCCAAGCTCTGATGGCTGATGGATCACATTAAGGAGAAGGAATGGGAATCATCATAAACAGCCAAATGCTATTAATGGTGTCAAGACATCAGAACCTTCAGGGTAAATGTAACCTCACCTGAATAAATCATGTATTTCATTGAGTCCTTGCAATCTTCTACTATACACTAAAGGGGGGAGAAATAGCGCAAAATAGGGTCTTAACTGTGTGATTAATGGTCATATAGGTGTGTGTTGTGCTCACCTTTTTAGGTTGTGACCAGTCACAACACCTTAAATGCGTATCCGGCTGCTGCACCTCCCAGTAAAAATGATGATCTCCAAAGTAAAAGAAAGGGATTTTTTCGTGCGCTGCCTCCAGACAATAGGCGATCCAAATAGTATCCAAACTGTTCTTTATTACTCTACGCGTTTCGTGAGAACTTCTCACTTCCTCAGGAGTTATACAAAGTTACATCCTTTCTTAAAAACAATCCTAAATATACCCATATATAACTCCTAAGGAAGTGAGAAGTTCTCACGAAACGCGTAGAGTAATAAAGAACAGTTTGGATAATATTTGGATCGCTTATTGTCTGGAGGCAGCGCACGAAAAAATCCCTTTCTTTTACTTTGGAGATCATTATTGAGTCCTTGCGGCACCAGAATTTTTAATTTATAGATCCAATAGATCTCAAATACTGAAAGGATGTTTAGATTGTGAGCCCCAAGAGGGACAGTGTTGCAAAAATGTATGTAAAGCACTACGGAATTAATAGCACTATATAAATGAATAAATATTATAAAAATATATCTCTCTCTGTGACAGCATACGATAGGAATGAATTAGCTTAGAATGCCATCATTTTTTAGAATACCTCAATGTTTATTCAAAATATGTTTAATACTTTCATGCAGCTGCGAATAGACAGTGACAAAAGTATAAGAATAATCTCCATTTTGAGTATTTTTTTTATTAAAAAGGTATTTTTAGTAGCCTCAATTAGACACTCCTGTGATACATTTATATTTTCTGTGAATGCCGGTTTAAAAGCTTCCAGGGATCATTTTTCTCCCTAAATCTATCTCTCAAAAAGGTTGTTTGGGAGATAAAATCTGGTAATAAGGTGCAGTTCTTTCTAATACGCTGGAACTGATTTTTTTGGATGTTATTGATCCATTTCTTATAATGATCCCTCTCATAGTGCAAAAAACTGTTTGCATCCACTTTTTTAAAAAACGTTTTAGTAAAAATAGTATCATTATTGTGGAATAAGGTAATGTCTAAAAAAAAATCAATTTTTTTGCTATCGCTTTCAGGGGTAGAGGTTAGACCCCCTTTATTGTCCATAGAATAATTTAAGAATCTATTATATAATTGCCGTAGCGACTTCCGTCGGAACTTTCTCCAGGACTCTTTCCGTGGCCGCTTGGCGGCCACGCGACTCGCAAAGCAATGCCCGCAAAGCGGGCATTGCGAGTCGTTGCCGACTCGCGAAGCAATGCCCGCAAAGGGGGCATTGCGAGTCATTGCCCGCGAACAAAGCCACAGCATACCCGCCGCTGGCGCTATCCCCTAAACCCCGCCGCCCCTAAGCCCCTACCCCCTAAGCCCCGCCGCATTGTCCTCCGTCGCTGGCGCTATCCCCTAAACCCCGCCGCCCCTAAGCCCCTACCCCCGCCGCCCCTAAGCCCCTACCCCCTAAGCCCCGCCGCATCCTAAGCCCCCGCAGATACCCCCTAAGCCCTATCCTCTAAGCCCCGCCGCCCCTAAGCCCCTACCCCTAAGCCCCGCCGCATCCTAAGGCCCCGCCGCCCCTAAGCCCCTACCCCCTAAGCCCTGCCGCATCCTAAGCCCCCGCATATACCCCCTAAGCCCTATCCTCCAAGCCCCTCCGCCCCTAAGCCCCTACCCCCTAAGCCCCGCTGCATCCTAAGTCCCCGCCGATACCCCCTAAGCCCTATCCTCTAAGCCCCGCCACCCCGCCGCCCCTACCCCCTAAGCCCCGCTGCCTCCTAAGCCCCCGCCGCCCCTAAGCCCCTACCCCCTAAGCCCCGCCGCATCCTAAACCCCCGCTGATACCCCCTAAGCCCCGCCTCCTCCTAAGCCCCTGTCGCTGTCCCCTGCCGCTGGCGCTATCCCTAAACCCCGCCGCCCCTAAGCCCCTACCCCCTAAGCCCCGCCGCATTCTCCTCCGCCGCTGGCGCTATCCCCTAAACCCCGCCGCCCCTAAGCCCCTACCCCCTAAGCCCCGCCGCATCCTAAGCCCCCGCAGATACCCCCTAAGCCCTATCCTCTACGCCCCACCACCACTAAGCCCCTACCCCCTAAGCCCCGCCGCATCCTAAGCCGCCGCCGATACCCCCTAAGCCCTATACTCTAAGCCCTGCCGCCCCTAAGCCCCTACCCCCTAAGCCCCGCCGCATCCTAAACCCCCGCCGATACCCCTAAGCCCCGCCGCCTCCTAAGCCCCCGTCGCTGTCCCCCGCCGCTGGCGCTATCCCCTAAACCCCGCTGCCCCTAAGCCCCTACCCCCTAAGCCCCGCCACTCCGCCGCCCCTACCCCCTAAGCCCCGCCGCATTGTCCTCCGCCGCTGGCGCTATCCCCTAAACCCCGCCGCCCCTAAGCCCCTACCCCCTAAGCCCCGCCGCATCCTAATCCCTTAAGCCCCGCCGCCCCGCCGCCCCTACCCCCTAAGCCCCGCCGCATCCTAAGCCACCGCCGATACCCCCTAAGCCCCGCCGCATCCTAAACCCCCGCCGCCTCCTAAGCCACCGTCGTTGTCCTCCGCCGCTGGCGCTATCCCCTAAACCCCGCCGCCCCTAAGCCCCTACCCCCTAAGCCCCGCCGCATCCTAAGCCCCTAAGCCCCGCCGCCTCCTAAGCTCTCGCCGCTGTCCCCCGCCGCTCTCGCTACCCCCTAAGGCGCTACACCCTAAGCCCCCGCCGTCGATCACTTACATGTCTTCTTCTTCATCTCATCCTCCGTCCGATGCACAAGTCCTCCGTCCGGCCAGGCGTCCTCTTCGTCCGGTCCCGGGCGTCTTCTCTCTTCTTTCCGCCATCTCCGGCTCCGACGTCCTCTTCACTTCCCATAGACATAGAATGGATGAAAATTCTTCCATTCTATGTCTATGGGAAGTGAGGCGCTATTCTGATTGGTCGGCGTCAGCACACAGCGACCAATCAGAAGAACGCCTCACTTCCCATAGACATACATTAGCGGTGTCTCGCTCAATATATGCCCGCCCTTCTGGTTCTAATTTCCGGACATAAAATCGCCGACACACCGCTATGTATGTCTATGGGAAGTGAGGCGCAATTCTGATTGGTCGCAGTGTGCTGACGCCGACCAATCAGAATAGCGCCTCATTTCTCAATGCATCTCTATGGGAATGCGCCCTCCAATCACAATCGCGGCGCCATTTTTGAAAATCCACAGCGGCCAATCAGAATCGCGCCTCACTTCCCATAGACATACATAGCGGTGTGTTGCCGATTTTATGGCCGGAAAATAGAACCAGAAGGCCGGCCATATATTTAGCGAGCCACCGCTAATGTATGTCTATGGCAAGTGAGCCGGAATTCTGATTGGTCGGCGTTAGCACACAGCGACCAATCAGAAGAGCGCCTCACTTCCCATAGACAAACATTAGCGGTGTCTCGCTCAATATATGACCAACCTTCTGGTTCTATTTTCGGCCACGGGGTCCGCTATTTACGGTCCGAAAAAAACATTTTCTCAATTTTTCTAACTTTCTTTTTATCTATTTTGCTATCTATATTCTTATCTATCTATCTTTCTAGCTATCTATCTAAGAATATAGACAGAAAAATAGATACAAATAAAAATACATAAATACAGAACATCTTTTTTTTGGACCGGAAATAACCGAGACCCGTCCCCGAAAATTGAACCAGAAGGGCGGCCATATTTTTCGCCATACACCGCTAATCTATCTCTACGGGAAGTGAGGCGCTATTCTGATTGGTCGGCGTCAGCACACAGCGACCAATCAGAAGAGCACCTCACTTCCCATAGACATACATAGCGGTGTGTCGGCGATTTTATGTCCGGAAATTAGAACCAGAAGGGCGGGCATATATTGAGCGAGACACCGCTAATGTATGTCTATGGGAAGTGAGGCGTTCTTCTGATTGGTCGCTGTGTGCTGACGCCGACCAATCAGAATAGCGCCTCATTTCTCAGTGCATCTCTATGGGAATGCGCCCTCTAATCACAATCGCGGCGCCATTTTTGAAAAAATACAGCGACCAATCACATTCAAGGCGCCATCTTTCTGAGGTTGCTGTCCACCAATCAGATAAGGCCGCTATTTATAGCGGGAAATTTGAATCTTCAACCTCTTTGAATCCTGTTTGCGAGACAAAGAAAAACTACCGCTGGACCATCTGTTGGACTATCTTTCGCCCAAGAAATCCATCCTTCGTGAGGGTCTTTGAGGGAGAATGAGAAGCTACCGCTGGACCATCTGTTAGACTATATTTCAGCCAAGATATCCATCCTTCGTGAGGGACGTCGGGAAGCAAGCGCCGGATCGACTTCTGCGATTGATCAGCTAAGATATCCTTTTTTAAATCTACCTTTTCACATCAGAGTCTATATGCCTGATGCTACGTTTTATTTTCAACTCTTTTGCTATCTTTTATTTTCACCACTTTTACTCTCTTGCGCCATGCAGCGCCAATCGGCGCTGCATGGAGCCTGCGCCACAGTTCGGACACTTCGCCGCTAAAAGCGCCGACTTCTGCGCTACAAGCGCAAACTTCGGCGCTTCTAGCGGCCTCCGCGGTCTATGAGACCGCTGTGCCCGAATACTCATTCAGGCGCCGCCCATACCACTTGCCGCTCTTCCCAGTGTCCGCCGACCAATCACATTCTCTCCGCCTCTTCCCATAGAGATGCATTGAGAATTGAGGCGCGATTGTGATTGGCCGCTGTGGATTTTCAAAAATGGCGCCGCGATTGTGATTGGAGGGCGCATTCCCATAGAGATGCATTGAGAAATGAGGTGCTATTCTGATTGGTCGGCGTCAGCACACAGCGACCAATCAGAATCGCGCCTCACTTCCCATAGACATACATAGCGGTGTGTCGCCGATTTTATGGCCGGAAAATAGAACCAGAAGGGCGGCCATATATTTAGCGAGACACCGCTAATGTATGTCTATGGGAAGTGAGGCGCTCTTCTGATTGGTCGCTGTGTGCTGACGCCGACCAATCAGAATAGCGCCTCACTTTCCGTAGACATACATTAGCGGTGTATCGCGAAAAATATGGCCGCCCTTCTGGTTCTATTTTCGGGGACGGGGCTCGGCTATTTCCGTTCCCAAAAAAAGATGTTCTGTATTGATGTATCTTTATTGGTTTCTATTTTTCTGTCTATATTCTTAGATAGATAGATAGATAGATAGATAGATAGATAGATAGAAAGATAGATAGATAAGAATATAGATAGCAAAATAGATAAAAAGAAAGTTAGAAAAATAGAGAAGTGGGAAGTGAGGCGCTCTTCTGATTGGTCGGCGTCAGCACACAGCGACCAATCAGAAGAGCGCCTCACTTCCCATAGACATACATTAGCGGTGTCTCGCTCACTATATGCCCGCCCTTCTGGTTCTAATTTCCGGACATAAAATCGCCGACACACCGCTATGTATGTCTACGGGAAGTGAGCCGCGATTCTGATTGGTCGCTGTGTGCTAACGCCGACCAATCAGAATTGCGGCGCACTTCCCATAGATATAGAATGGACAAAAATCGTCCATTCTATCTCTATGGGAAGTGCGCCGCAATTCTGATTGGTCGCCGTTAGCACACAGCGACCAATCAGAATCGCGCCTCACTTCCCATAGACATACATAGCGGTGTGTCGGCGATTTTATGGCCGCAAAATAGAACCAGGGGCCCGGCCATAAAATCGCCGACACACCGCTATGTATGTCTATGGGAAGTGAGGCGCGATTCTGATTGGTCGCTGTGTGCTAACGGCGACCAATCAGAATTGCGGCGCACTTCCCATAGCGATAGAATGGACGATTTTTGTCCATTCTATGTCTATGGGAAGTGCGCCTCAATTCTGATTGGTCGCCGTTAGCACACAGCGACCTATCAGAATCGCGCCTCACTTCCCATAGACATACATAGCGGTGTGTCGGACATTTTATGTCCGGAAATTAGAACCAGAAGGGCGGGCATATATTGAGCGAGACACCGCTAATGATGTCTATGCGAAGTGAGGCGCTCTTCTGATTGGTCGCTGTGTGCTAACGCCGACCAATCAGAATTCCGCCTCACTTGCCATAGACATACATTAGCGGTGTCTCGCTAAATATATGGCCGGCCTTCTGCTTCTATTTTCGGCCACGGGGCTCCGCTATTTCCGGTCCGAAAAAAACATTTTCTCTATTTTTCTAACTTTCTTTTTATCTATTTTGCTATCTATATTCTTATCTGTCTATCTTTCTATCTACCTATCTATCTAACAATATAGACAGAAAAATAGAAACCAATAAAGATACATAAATACAGAACTTCTTTTTTTGGGACCGGAAAGAGCCGAGCCCCGTCCCCGAAAATAGAACCAGAAGGGCGGCCATATTTTTCGTGATACACCGCTAATGTATGTCTACGGGAAGTGAGGCGCTATTCTGATTGGTCGGCGTCAGCACACAGCGACCAATCAGAAGAGCGCCTCACTTCCCATAGACATACATTAGCGGTGTCTCGCTAAATATATGCCCGCCCTTCTGGTTCTATTTTCCGGCCATAAAATCGGCGACACACCGCTATGTTTGTCTATGGGAAGTGAGGCGCGATTCTGATTGGTCGCAGTGTGCTGATCTGTGGATTTTCAAAAATGGCACCGCGAGTGTGATTGGAGGGCGCATTCCCATAGAGATGCATTGAGAAATGAGGCGCTATTGTGATTGGTTGTTGGACATGGCGGTTTGCTTCCGAATGGTCGGCGCTCAGCGGGGAAAGCGGCACTTTCCTTGCCGAGCGCCTGGTTCGATTTTCGGCCACGCCGTTCGGGAGGGTGGAAGTCTGTAGCTCCGCCCCACTGTGTTGTGATTGGACAGCGGCATCTTCACACAGTAGCGCCGACCAATCGTATTCATGGCGCCATGTTTATGAAGTTTCCGCTCTCCAATCAAATAGCGGCTGGCGTCTGCCGGCTTTTTATGAATGAACATTTGGCGTCCGCCATCTTAGAGCGCGAAATTTGAATTTTTGAACTATGTAAAAGTTAAAAAGCTGTTTTCACAGTACAATCTCACATCAGAGTATAGATTCCTAATGCCTATGCTTATATTAACCCCTTCTTTATACTAATTTCATATCTGCTACGTTTCACCATATTGACCTGTTTTTTTCAAACTTTATTAACCCCTTCTATTCTATTTGTGCTCCACTTCCTATCTCACTATGTGCTGTACTAAGGCCATTTCTACATTAACCTCTTCTATGCCTTTTGCATTTTAGTTTTCCCCCACACTGTTTTATATGGTTCAAAGTGCTACATTAACCCCTTGCATTCTGTTTGCTATTCACTAACTGTGTCACTATGTGCTGTACTCACGACATTTGAAAATTAACCTCTTCTATACCATTTGTTATTTATTTTCTCATCCACACTGTTTTATAGGAGTGCAAGTAGTACATTAACCCCTTCTATTCTCTTGGCTATTCACTGCCTATGTCACTATGTGGTCTACTACTGCCATTTGAATACTAACTTTTTTAATACTATTTTTACTTTTATTGATCGTGCAGTATTTTGTACGCGTGCCAGTGGTATATTAACCCCTTACAGACTGTTCTATATTTTATTTCTACTTGGAGTGTGTCGTTAGACTGTTAGGAGTACATTAACACATTATATGCCATTTTGATTCTATTTCATACTAATGAGTCTGTAGCACTACTACCTCTCTTATATTTAACAGTTTGGATGTAATGCTACCTGTCCCTTTCACATCAGCGGTAATTTTAAATCGTGGCAGATGCGGTGAAAACATCGCATCTGCTCTGTTTGCTGCATAGCTGCTGCATAACTGCTGCACTTGCGGTCCCGTTCCGGTAATCGTCACAGTCAGTATATAGGGACTTGCGGCAAATGCCGCAAGTGCGCTTTGGCTCTTGCGCCAGGTGCTGCCGTAAAATAAATCACGGTCGCCCACCGTTTTTTATCGCCCCACTACCTGCCGCAAGTGCTAAACCCCAATTGCCGCACCTGCCGCAAGTCACTATATACTGACTATGGCGATTAACGCAACCGCCCGCAAGTGCAGCGGTTATGCTGCGGCTATGCACCAAACGCCCCAGATGCAGTTTTTTCACCGCATCTGATGCTATTTCAAATTACCGCTATTGTCAAAGGGCCTGTCGTCACAGTAGGACATTAACTACTTTTACATACCAAATATATTGGTTACATGCCATTTTACACTCTATGACCGACTGGGGCCCCTTTCACATGCGCGTTGTACATGTCGATTTACATTATTCCATAACATGTGGAAATATTTCCATTATTAACGCAAGTTCCCCATACCCGTCACCAGGGGTGCGGTTTTGTAAGGTCACGCTACATCGCCGGATTAACGTTGATTTTTACCTTGACCTGCCTGTTTCACCATGTACTCCAGAAGTTGCCTTATTTCTATTTTCACCATGCTTGGTCACATTGTGCCATTTCACGCTCGCTGCTAATGCCGCTGTTTCCACCAACTCCAGCAAGAAATACAAAAACACACTACTTCCCCTATAATCCCAAAACCCTACGTTCAAGGTACAAAATAACGCTACCTCTCCCCTCACCACCTTCTGCAACTCCACCCCTGCTGGCGGTTATGCGGAACTTCCTGTCATATCGGTACTTTAACTGCTTTTCTTACAATGTTGGAAATCTGCTTTTACAACGCGCCTCTCAAAGGGCCCTTACATCCATTTGTCTTGCCTTGAAGTCTCTTTTAAAGGACTTTAAACACACTGATTGCCATTCACTACTCCATACACTAAACATCATGAAATATTTGTTTTGTACTTTAAAGAACTCCATCATTTCATTTTCACAGGTTATTGAAATACACACTTTCCTTTTATTCTTTTTGCCTATTTAGACATAGTTATTAATGATTGTTTCCTTAACTAACACACTCTAGCTCATTTTGGATTTGATTCACTGACTATTCTTACTAAGATGAGCTCTCCAACAAAAAATATCGCTCTTGCCAAGGAGGCTGCATCTACGCCTAAGAAGAAGCGTGCAGAGGAGACTTCGGAACAGACACATCTTCGGTTAGATCGTGATAAGGCTGCTAAAGCGAAACGCATTGCAGAGGAGACTTCGGAAGAGAGACGTTTTCGCTTAGATCTTCGTAACGCTGCTAAGGCGAAACGCATTGCAGAGGAGACTTCAGAAGAGAGGCGTCTTCGCTTAGAGCGTGTTAAGGCTGCTCAGGCCAAACGCATTGCAGAGGAGACTTCGGAAGAGAGACGTCTTCGTTTACAACGTGTTAAGGCTGCTAAAGTGAAACGCATTGCCAAACTGTCTTCTCCAATGAGATGTTTTCGGTTGGATGCTGCGAAGGCTGCTTCGAAGAAACGTATTGCTGAACTGTCTTCTGAAGAAAGAAGTCAACGAAAGTCAAAAAGAGCCATGGATGCGCGTGCCAGATGGGAAAAACAACAAATTACTGTCACTGAAGAACCGTCTGAGAAAGATACTACTCTTGCCTCTTCGTGTACTGACATTCTACCAAGTGAACAGCCTTTAACACCTCCCATGACCTCCATGGAAAACAAGGAAGCAAAGGTTCAGAAGGAGTCTGTGCTTATGCGCAAGAAGCGTGCCGAGGAGAGTTCTGAAGAAAGACGACTTCGCTTGGATAAGGAAAAGGCTGCTTTGAAAACACGGGTTTCAAAAGAGTCTTTTGAAGTAAGGACGGAACGATTAGGCAAAAAATCCATGCCTGCGCGTCAATTACGCAAACACCAAGAGTTCATGCCTACAGGAGATCCGTCTGACCCTCATACTGCTGCCACCTCTTCCTGTGACCCTCATACTGCTGCCACCTCTTCGTCTGACCGTCATACTGCTGCCACCTCTTCGTCTGACTGTCATACTGCTGCTACTTCTTCTTCTGATCCTCATACTGCTGCCACCTTTTCGTCTGATCCTCATACTGCTGCCACTTCTTCGTCTGATCCTCATACTGCTACCACCTCTTTGTCTGATCCTCATACTGCTGCCACCTCTTCTTCTACTGTGTTAAGTACAACTGAACAGCCTTTACCACATCGAAAGGCCACATCTAAACGAAAACACTCTGCTGAGGAGACGCCATACAGCAAACAGTGTAAGATTTTGAGGCTTAAAAGGAAAAGACAGATGCGTCAAGATACAGAGTCTCCTACGTCTAGAACAGTCCGCTTGTCCCATTTGGCTACATCACGTCGTGACCAACGCCGAAGTTCTTCTTCCACTTCAACATTGCAAGAGGCAGAACGGAATATATATTCTACTTCTTCATTTCTTGAATGTTTTGATTCTACGTCCCTTCCACGTCTCATCTATGTAGGATTACACAATAAAATTCTGAAATAATGAGGGATAGGGAGAAGGGGGAAATTTTCGTGCTCACCGAAATAAAAAATCACCAAATAAATTTTGATAATTGGAGAACTGTCCGGTGCCGGATTCATCATTACATTCAATACACAATAAAATTCTACCTTTCTTATCTTCACCTTTCCCTCATCCAATGGGATTTATTGATCAGGATCATGCTATTCCAGAACATACCTGTGGTTTCATGAATGTAATATGTGAACATTGTGAGGCTCGACATTTTACTGATGAACGCCCATCAGATCAACAGTTTACTCTTTGTTGCCACAAGGGAAAAGTAAAGGTACCATTACCTCAATACCCGGAGGTCTTCCAACGCCTGCTGAAAGGAGAGAGTGAGTACAGTAAAAATTTGATGCAGAATATCAGGAGCATTAATAGTTCTTTTGCTTTTGCCTCCATGGGTGCCCATGTTTCTCCACCACCTGGACACGGCCCTTACTGTTTCTGAATTCATGGGCAAATTTATCATCGCACTGGAACACTCCATCCTGCTCAAGATCAACCTCCAGCATATGCACAACTGTACATTTTAGATACTGCAAGCGCTGTAGAACAACGGATACAGTCTCCAGAAAATGTGAAATGTCATCCTACTTTAATGAGTATCATTGCTCTTCAATTGGATAATATTAATCCCTTTGTTTCGGCCTACAAAATGCTACGTGACGTTGAATTAGAAGAACAACAGAAGGCAGTAGAACATGGCACCGTTATGCCAAATATTATCATGGCCATTAAACAAGACAGAGACCAAGACCCTAGACGCTATAACAATCCTACTGTCAATGAAGTTGCTGTGGTCTTTGAACATGCTGATGGAGAGCCACCATTCAATAGAGACATTTTAATTCATTTGAAACCTGATCCAAATAACCCCTTGGCCCCAAAAACACAGCAAGTCAGTATTCTACACAGCAATTTAGATGCATTACTGTATCCCTTATTTTTCCCTCATGGAGAACAAGGCTGGCATAAGGGACTCAAGCATCAAGGCCAAATTCAACACAGGGTTACACAGCTCCAGTATTACTGCTATTTGTTGTCTGTACGGAATCGGTTCAATCCTGTCCTGAATGGTGGCAAACTAACGCAGCAGTACTTAGTGGATGCGTATGTGAAAATCGAGGCTAATCGCTTAAATTTTATCCGTCAACACCAAAAGGATTTAAAAGTTGAGGATTATTGCGTACTCCAGGAACATCTCCTGAAAAAATCTGTTGAGAAAGGTATTCCCATTGTCAAGACGGTCATTTTACCATCTTCCTTTGAAGGCAGTCCAAGAAACATGCAGCAACGCTATCAGGATGCTATGGCTATTGTGACTAAATTTGGACGACCGGATCTTTTTGTAACCATGACCTGTAATCCTAAATGGAGGGAGATTACAAACAATTTAGAGCCATGGCAGCGTGTGGAACATAGACCTGATTTAGTCGCCCGTGTCTTCAGAATTAAACTGGAAGCCCTATTAAAAGACATTAACACTGGATTATTTGGCAAAGTTTGTGCAATGGTTCATGTTATTGAATTCCAAAAGCATGGCCTACCACACGCTCACATTTTGATCATTCTGGATAGCAAATCCAAACTAAGAACTGAGGTTGAAGTGGATAATATAGTTTGGGCTGAAATCCCTGATCCAGAAGATTACCCTGTGCTCCATGACATTGTGATGCAACACATGATTCATGGACCCTGTGGACAACACAACCCCAATTCTCCATGTATGGATCTTGGCAAGTGTAAGAAAGGTTTTCCTAAAGATTTTCAACCAAGAACACTCATAGCTAAGGATGCATACCCTACTTATCAAAGAAAGGAAGGACCATCCTTTCAAATCCGTTCAAAGATGATTGATAATTCTTGGGTTGTTCCCTATAACCCTTACCTACTATTAACATACAAGTGTCATATTAATGTTGAGGTATGTGCTTCCATTCAAAGTGTAAAATACCTATTCAAATATGTCTACAAAGGACATGATAAAGCCAATCTTGAAATTTGCCAAACTAATATCCACCATGATGAAACACATCAATTCATGGATTCAAGATACGTGAGTGCACCGGAGGCAGCTTGGCGAATATTTGCTTACCCGATGCATAGACAATCGCACTCCATTATTCGCCTTGCCGTACATCTCCCACATTCTCAACCACTTTATTTTCATGAGGATGACTCTGTTGACAACATCAGTTACACAATGCACAGAAAATCCACTCTTATGGCGTACTTTGAGCTCAATGAGAATGACCCGCATGCTCAGGATTACTTCTACCGCCAAATTCCAGAGCACTATGTTTGGAAACAAGGTGCATGGGAAATTAGAAAGCGAGGAGGTTCTTCAGTGATTGGAAGAATGTATACTGTCAGTATGAAAGATCAAGAACGGTACTATTTAAGGTTGTTGTTACTGCATGTCAAAGGAGCAACAAGTTTTGACAACATAAAGACTGTTAATGAAGTCACATACCCAACTTTTAAAGAGGCAGCATTAGCTCTTGGATTGCTCTTCGATGACACTGTTTGGAGAAATACTTTATTGGATGCCTGTGTTCTTCACATGCCTGCACAGCTTCATGATATGTTTGCATATATATGTATTTTTGGTCCTCCAGCTCATCCATTGGAGTTGTGGCAAGAATTTAAACAAGACTTTATCCAAGACTACTGCCATGCATATCACTCCAACACTGAGGAGTGTGAGAATTGTGAAGGATATGCAATGACAGATGTCCAAAATGTTCTAAAATTTCATGGCAAAACTTTTACTGATTTTAATCTACCACGACCAAAAAGAAAGCCACACATCGCTCCACTATACAACAAGGATGATGAGTTAAGAAGAGCTCAGGAAATGAAAGCTACTTTAAATGACCAACAACTTTTGGCCTATGATGCGATCAATCAAGCTTTACACGATAGAAGTCTACAACCTAAGTGCTTTTTCATTGACGGTCCAGTTGGCAGTGGGAAAACATACCTCTATGATTTATTAATTCATGAACTAAGAGGAGAAGGCGAAATTGTATGCAGCCAGTACAGGGATTGCAGCTAACTTACTGCAAGGAGGAAGAACCATCCATTCGCTTTACGGAATACCAATTCCAATAAATGAAACATCCGTTTCCAGAATTAAAAATGATACAGATGCTGCACAACATTTGAAAAGTACCAAACTTTTCATTATTGACGAGTCCACTCTGTTATCTAAATATGCAGTGCAAGTGATAGATCAACTTTTACGGGATGTCATGACAACAGATATTTCCAATAAAAATACAACACCTTTTGGAGGGAAAGTCATTGTTCTGGGAGGAGACTTTCGACAGTGTCTGCCTATCATTCCTCAAGGTACAAGAACTGACATTATAGAGAGTTGTATTAAATACTCACGACAATGGCAGCTTTTCACTCAATTGCCACTCTTCAACAACATGCGTTCCATTGATCCTGATTATAGCAGTTGGTTACTTCAACTGGGAAATGGTGAATTGTCCAATGATTTCAACCTTGGAGATGATACCATTGAAATCCCACAAGACATGATCTGCACTGGCTCAATCATACTTGCTATATTTGGTGAAAAGATTGTGATTGATGTACATAACAATGAAAGCATTCAGATTGCTGCATCACATGCCATTCTTTGCCCTAAAAATGACCATGTGGATATGGTGAACTCTAAGGTCATGGATTGCATTGCTGGTGAATACACTGAATACATTAGTGATGATTCCATTGATCCTGATGAGACTGAAGATCCAGATCAATATCCTGTGGAATTTTTAAATTCACTCACACCAACGGAATGCCTTCTCATCGCCTCAAATTAAAAATAAGCACCATTGTCATGCTTTTGCGCAACTTTAACAGCAGAAAAGGTCTTTGCAATGGGACTCGCTTGATTGTCATCGCTTTGTTTGACAATCTGATTCAAGCAAAAGTCATTACTGGGTCTGCAGAAGGAAATGTGGTGTTTATTCCAAGGATTTATTTATCTCCATCAGAGACTGGCTTACCTTTCAAGTTAAGACGTCGACAATTTCCCGTGAAGCCTGCTTTTGCCATGACCATCAACAAATCCCAAGGCCAAACACTGGAGAAAGTAGGGATTTTTTTGCCAGAACCTGTTTTTGGACATGGACAGTTATATGTGGCTTTTTCACGAGTGAAAAGACGATGTAATGTTAAGGTGAAAGTGCTGGATACACCCATTCAAGGCAAATTGCTCCCTAATTCTGAAAAAGTCTTTACTAAAAATATTGTCTATAAGAATATTTTATCTTAAATTCTTTAGATATATATTACATTTACATACATGATGGATATAACAATGAAAGCATTCAAATTGCTGCATCACATGCCATTCTTTGCCCTAAAAATGTCCATGTGGATATGGTGAACTCTAAGGTTATGGATTGCATTGCTGGTGAATACACTGAGTACATTAGTGATGATTCCATTGAGACTGAAGATTCAGACCAATATCCAGTGGAATTTTTAAATTCGCTCACACCAATGGGAATGCCTTATCATCGCCTCAAATTACAAATCAGTACCATTGTCATGCTTTTGCGCAACTTTAACAGCATAAAAGGTCTTTGCAACGGGAATCGCTTCATTGTCGTCACTTTGTTTGACAATCTGATTCAAGCAAAAGTCATTACTGGGTCTGCAGAAGGAAATGTGGTGTTTATTCCAAGGATTTATTTATCTCCATCAGAGACTGCCTCACCTTTCAAGTTAAGACATCGACAATTTACCGTGAAGTCTACTTTTGCCATGAGCATCAACAAATCCCAAGGCCATACACTGGAGAAAGTAGGGATTTTTTTGCCAGAACCCGTTTTTGGACATGGACAGTTATATGTGGCTTTTTCACGAGTGAAAAGACGATGCAATGTTAAGGTGAAAGTGCTGGATACACCCATTCAAGTCAAATTGCTGCCCAATAGTGAAATACTCTTTACTCAAAATAATCTCTCTAATAATATTTTATTTTAAATTCTTTAGATACATATTAGATTAAGATACATACCGTATATACTCGTGTATAAGCCGACCCGTGTATAAGCCGACCCCCCTACTTTTGCCCCCAAAACCTGGGAAAATCTATTGACTCGCGTATAAGCCGAGGGTGGACCCCAGCACAGGTATACAGCCCCCAGCAGTGGTATACAGGCCCCAGCAGTATGATATACAGCAGCCCCCAGTGGTATATACAGCAGCCCCAGTGGTATTGCAGCCCCTATATACAGCAGCCCCAGTGGTATTGCAGCCCCAGTGGTGTATACAGCAGCCCCTATATACAGCAGCCCCAGTGGTATTGCAGCCCCAGTGGTATTGCAGCCCCTATATACAGCAGCCCCAGTGGTATTGCAGCCCCAGTGGTATTGCAGCCCCTATATACAGCAGCCCCAGTGGTATTGCAGCCACAGTGGTGTATACAGCAGCCCCTATATACAGCAGCCCCAGTGGTATTGCAGCCCCAGTGGTATTGCAGCCCCTATATACAGCAGCCCCAGTGGTATTGCAGCCCCAGTGGTATTGCAGCCCCTATATACAGCAGCCCCAGTGGTATTGCAGCCCCAGTGGTGTATACAGCAGCCCCTATATACAGCAGCCCCAGTGGTATTGCAGCCCCTATATACAGCAGCCCCAGTGGTATTGCAGCCCCAGTGGTATTGCAGCCCCTATATACAGCAGCCCCAGTGGTATTGCAGCCCCAGTAGTGTATACAGCAGCCCCTATATACAGCAGCCCCAGTGGTATTGCAGCCCAAGTGGTATTGCAGCCCCTATATACAGCAGCCCCAGTGGTATTGCAGCCCCTATATACAGCAGCCCTAGTGGTATTGCAGCCCCAGTGGTATTGCAGCCCCTATATACAGCAGCCCCAGTGGTATTGCAGCCCCAGTGGTATTGCAGCCCCTATATACAGCAGCCCCAGTGGTATTGCAGCCCCAGTGGTAGTATACAGCCCCTGTATACAGCAGCCCCAGTGGTATTGCAGCCCCAGTGGTATTGCAGCCCCTATATACAGCAGCCCCAGTGGTATTGCAGCCCCAGTGGTATTGCAGCCCCAGTGGTAGTATACAGCCCCTGTATACAGCAGCCCCAGTGGTATTGCAGCCCCAGTGGTATTGCAGCCCCAGTGGTATTGCAGCCCCAGTGGTACTGCAGCCCCTATATACAGCAGCCCCAGTGGTATTGCAGCCCCAGTGGTAGTATACAGCCCCAGTGTAGTATCCAGCAGCCCCAGTAGTAATAAACAGCCCCCCCTCCTTATCACGTCCCCCCCAGGCTGCGGCAGCTGTGAAAATAACAAACACTTTATACATCACCTTCCGACGCAGCTCTCCGCTCCTCCGGTCCTCTGCCCTCCGCTCGCCGGCTTCTTCTTCCTTGATGTGCCGACTTCTGTGACCGCGCGCAGGAAATGACGTCATCTCCTGCGCCCGGTCACATGACACCGGCACAACAAGGAAGAAGAAGCCGGCGAACGGAGGGCAGAGGACCGGAGGAGCGGAGAGCTGCGTCGGAAGGTGATGTATAAAGTGTTTGTTATTTTCACAGCTGCCGCAGCCTGGGGGGGACGTGATAAGGAGGGGGGGCTGTTTATTACTACCGGGGGACCCATATTAAGGAGGGGGGCTGTGCAGTGCAATATGCACGGCATCCCCCCGCCGCTGATGGACGGGGGGATGCCGTGCATATTCATTGCACTAATGAGGCGGCCCCACGTGACCGCCAGCGGTCACCGCGGCCCCCTCCTGCCTCCTCCAGCCCCCGGTCACAGCCCCCCCACACAGCATACCGTATGACCCGTGTATAAGCCGAAGGGGGGACTTTTCAGCCCAATTTTTGGGCTGAAAAACTCGGCTTATACACGAGTATATACGGTAGTTACTTTCTAATTAAACACAAATATTACAATAAATTACTTTAGCTATAGATGTATAGGAATCGAAAAAAAAAACATACCAAAATAATTCGGTTAGTTATAGATAAAGACATTATAATTAGTTATTAGATATAAAATAGTCATTTAAGAAATATAGTTGTTAGTGTTCATTTTCACTAAAAATATAGTGTATAAAAATATTTTACTTAAAATTCTTTAGATACATGTTACATTTAGATACATAGTTATTTTCTAATTCGACACAAATATTACTATATAAATTAGTTTAGCCATAGATGTATACAAATAAAAAAAAAGACAAAAAAAATTAGTTTAGTAATAGATGTATAGCAATATAAATAAATCAAAATACCAAAAACCTTAGTTTAGTTATAGATAAAGACATTATAATTAGTTATTAGATATAAAAGTCATTTAAGATATATAGTCGTTATTTTCACTTTTCACTAAAAATATAGTGTATAAAAATATTTTACTTTCAATTCTTTAGATACATATTACATTTAGATACATAGTTACTTTCTAATTAAACACAAATATTACAATAAATTAATTTAGCTATAGATGTATAGGAATAGAAATATCCAAAAATACCAAAAATATTAGTTTAGTTATAAAGATATATTATAATTAGTTTTTAGATATAAAATAGTTATTTAAAATATATAGTAATTACTTTTTTAGCTTAGAAAATTTCTTTTTACATTTCATTGTATATGTATGTAAACACACATTTTTTTTGTAGATTGTAGATGTGTATCATCTAAATGCTTGCATTTAGTGATAAGAACCTGAAGCTCCAGCAGTATAGCTGCTGCGAGATTTCATTTTCTTTTTACACAGGGTGAGGTTTTTGTGAACAGCTAAGGCTGCCTTCAGACTTGCAGATGCATCTGTAGCGTTTTGAAGATGCCTCTGCAAGCATCTGCATGCAAACGGCAGCCCCTATCCTTATAATGGGACGTACGGTGTCTGCAGATGCTTGCAGACAGCCGTGCGCACCCATTTACTCCTATATGTGATCTCTGCACAGGCGCATGCCTGCATACAAATCACACACTCCCGCCCGCACCAGGGATGCAACATGTCGCGTCCCTGGTGCGGAAGAGAGTCTGTGATCTGTACGCAGGCATCCGCCTGCGCACAGATCACATACAGGAGTGAATGGGTGCGTACGGCTGTCTGCAAGCATCTGCAGACACCATGTGTCCCATTATAAAGATAGGGACTGCCGTCTGCATGCAGATGCTTGCAGATGCATCTGCAAAACGCTGCAGATGCATCTGCAAGTCTGAAGGCAGCCTAAGAGATGGGTGGGACGGCTGTTCACGCACATCTCTATCTTGAAGTGTGTTCTGTACATATAAATACATATATACACATAGGTACATATTTAGACACATAGGTACATATTTAGACACATAGGTACATATTTAGACACATAG
This sequence comes from Allobates femoralis, assembly GCA_033576535.1. NCBI lineage: Eukaryota > Metazoa > Chordata > Amphibia > Anura > Aromobatidae > Allobates > Allobates femoralis. The sequence goes on from JARQOC010000010.1 coordinate 144,530,445, forward strand.
GGAAAGAATAGACATTTTGATTTTACATCTGAATTATTCTGCTATTTGTGGAATTTTTAGTGGGAAAAAATCAATTTTGCCACTTGCTGCCTAATGGTCACCTACAGTACTCTTACTGTAAGTTGCATGAAATGTTTATGGAATTTGTGGTTTACTTGCGGTAGTTGCGGCACATGTGCTTTCCACAGTTTCAACCGCCAACATCAGTTAGCTCTCATTTTTACTGGTTGCATTTAGTCAACCTGTTAAAGCTCTGCTTGCTGTATTTACTGCAAGCTAAGTGCAAGTTCCATATTTATTACATGTTACTTTCTGAAAGTGAGCTGTAGGTAGTCCCTTTGGTGCCAAGTTCAGAAATTGTATTTGGTTATTCCATACCTTCTGCAAATAGCCAAAAAATATCTGCTTTAAAAGGAGTCTAACTATTAATTATTAGGGATAGAGTAGAGTAGGTCCCACCAGCTGTAAGGCTACCTTCCCGTGGTTGGTGGGGAAACATGTACTGGCTCAATCATAGATTATTAATATTCATATATAAATTGAATATACGTAATCTGTACAAAACATCGGTGCCAGTATCTGTACGAAAAGCCTTGCCTTAGAATCATGACATGTACTACACTGAAATGTACCATACAAACATTGGTAGTTGATAGATAGATATCATGTCTTATGTGCATTATTGTCAAATTTGAATGAATAATGTATATATGCATGCTACACTCCTGATTTTTTAACATTGGGCCGCCATCTATCATGGAATAATTGGATTATTTGTTAAAACTCTAATTTAATAAACTATACACCGATTCTAGAATCCCGATGCAATCGCATCGGGCTCACAGCTAGTAATCTATAATCTTTATTGTCATCATTATAAATAAAAATCAAATCATCTATATATCGTTTGTAATAAATTACTCTATTAAAAAACTCACTATTAAAAATATGGATGGGCTCGAAGGTGGCCATAAAAAGATCTGCATAAGTTGGTGCCACCTTCGAGCCCATCGCTGTGCCAAGGATCTGATGGTTCAGCTTTCCTTCAAACATAAAAACATTATTGTAGTATAAACCTCATGCATTTCAAAATGAATTCCCTTTGGATATATGTAAAAAGAACATCAGAATTTAAACATTTTTTAAAACACTCCAGACCTATAGTGTGGTCGATATTTGAATATAAAGTGTAGACATCCACAGTAATAAACCTGGATGATGCTTTCCACATTATTGATTTAACCTCTCGGATTAATTGCGTAGAGTCTCTCAGATAACTGCTCATATTGAAGACATGGGGAATCATATGTCTATCAGTATATTCACATTCACAGATTTAGGGAGAAAAATTATCCCTGGAAGCTTTTAAACCGGGCATTCATAGAAAATATAAATGTATCACAGGAGTGTCTAATTGAGGCTACTAAAATGACCTTTTAATAAAAAAAAAAAACGCAAAATGGAGATTATTCTTATAATTTTGTCACTGTCTATTCACGGCAGCATGAAAGTATTACACATATTTTGAATAAATATTGAGGTATTCTAAAAAATGATGGCATTCCAAGCAAATTAATTCCTGAGGCACCCAAAATTACATTTAGGAGGGCCCCTACACTTAAAAGTGTACTTGCTCCCATTAGGTTAAAGAATGTAAATGAAACCATCATTGATAAAAAATAATTAAACTGGGGTCATACAAGTTTGGATCAAATAAATGTTTATGTTGCCATATGATTATTGATGGGAAGAAATGCTTTGGAATATAGGGGATAGTACTTTTACCATCAATCACCATCTGAACTGTCAATCTTCCTTTGTTATTTATTTGTTTAGCTGCAGTTGTGGCAAACAATATGTAGGTAAGACTACACAAAAATTCCAAAATGCATTTCTTCACATAGGTTTAATGTCAAAGAAGGGTTAATGGGGTGTCTAAACACTGTACAATATACCATGCTAAGAAAGTATCCTTTAAAGTCACACCTATAGATTTTGTTCATGAGTCCAGTCCTGACAGGGATCGTATGCTGTCACGGAGAGAGATCTATTGGATCTATAAATTAAAAACTCTAGTGCCGCAAGGACTCCATGAAATACATGATTTATTCAGGTGAGGTTACATTTACCCTGAAGGTTCTGGTGTCTTGACACCATTAATAGCAATTGGCTGTTTATGATGATTCCTATTCCTTTTCCTTAATGTGAGCCATCAGCCATTGGAGCTTCAATGGTTGAGGGGATAAGAAGAGAAGTACACTAGGAGCAGGACTGAGGGAGATGATCTTGTGAGTTCTTGACCCTCCATCAACAGATTTATAAATGCCCTGCTATGTTTTTTATTTATTAATTCTTGCAAAATGTAGAGTTCTTTATAATATCCCATAATAATTTTTTACAACCTTCAAAGCTCAGGTGATCTCATTGTCTGTGACATGAAGATGGGACATGGTACAATATTTGTAGTGAACATTTATATAAATGTCTGTTTTATAATGAAATAAGAGGTATATAATTGTTGGTTAGTCGGGCTGGATGTTATTATGAGTACTTGAAATGCTAATATGACCTTTATCTAACATATAAAGCTGAATGTGTGTGTGTATGTATGTATGTGTGTATGTATATATGTGTGTATGTATGTATGTATGTCCGGGATTGGCATCTACACCGTCGCAACTACAGCCACAAAAGTTTGCACAGTCACACATCTGGACCCCGAGAGCGTCATAGGCTATGTTATGAGGCGAAATTTTAACCCCGCGCGTTCCAGTTCACCAAATAATTTTGCCCCTATCTACATAATGGGGAAAAAGTGAATGGAAAAGTGTTGGAGGAAAATCGACAGCTGTCAGCTATAGAGACAAAATTTTGCACAGTCACACGTCTGGACCCCGAGAGCGTCATAGGCTATGTTGTGAGGCAAAATTTTAACCCTGAACGTTCCAGTTCACCAAATAATTTTGGCCCTATCTACATAATGGGGAAAAAGTGAAAGGAAATGTGTTGTAGGCAAATTGACAGCTACCAGATGTGAACAAGGGGGACTTAAAGAATGAGAGCGATGCCGCCAAAGAGTATATACCATACAGTTGCTAAGGTGGGGCCCCGTCAAAGGATTCTCACCACACACAGGGATATGAACACACACACAAAATGCGCCTCACACTACCATGTGCTTTAACACATATACCACCCTCAGCACACATTTCACCACACATACACCAACCTCGCCACATAATCGCCCTAAAACACACACACGTCTGGTATTATCCTTCAACAATAAAAATCTGATTAATAAGCAGCAAAACTACAAGAGAAACACAAATGTACCATATAGGAAATACGGCAGCTGTCAGTCACATGAGCTGTCTATTATGTGTATGTGTGAGCCAATATATACTGTCAGGGGGAGGGTTTCCTGTTGCCTGGGGATTTATCAGGCTGCCAATAGCAACCAATCACAGCTCAGCTTCTATTTTGCTACTGTTAATCTGAGCTCTGATTGGTTAATATAGACAACAAAGGACATTCTCAGTAAAGCTTCTGTGAGGTAATAGGATGTCTGTGAGGTAATAGGATGTCAGTTAGGGTGGAAAGGCTGATGTCAGTCACATTACCTCTATGTGATTAACCTGGACGAAGCCGGGTAGTACAGCTAGTAGTGAATATAATTGGATTGTATAGGACCATATTTTCAGAGACTAAAAGTAGTTTCTTGTTTTTTACATGTTAGCCATAATTTATGCAAATTGTTTTCAATTGGTATCAGGATGGGATGAGGAGGGTGCAACTTCATTAACGTCGACTTTCTACATCTATTCATAACCGGTCTGCTTTGTATGTCTGTAAACCTTTTGTGGTCTCTGATGAAGTGGTCTATAGTACCAGGAAACACGTAAGAACAATAAAGGTGTTGCCATTAACGTTCCTGCGACTCCTTGGAATGTTTTGATCTATTGGCAGCGCATTTACAACCTCCCTTTCTTCCACTGCTTTAATCGTTACCATTTGGTGGAACGCTGCAAGCCGGCTTCCTGCATAATAGTTGTTGTGACTTTCACAACAACATAAGGTTAGTGCTATTACACGCACACCCCCCGTTCACACTCGGATAAGACCCTATGTGCACTTTTCTGCTTTCTTTCAGTTTCTAAGTATTTTAGAGAAAATTTTAACATCGCAGTTTAAGAGTGCAATGGATGTAAAGTTGCTGGGACATCGGATGTTTCCCCGGTTTAGGCAGAGAAGTAATAGTGGCCTCTAAATTCGGGACAGATACAGATACAGAATTTTGCCATTAATTAAATATGCGAAGGAGGTAGGGAGTCAAATATTGATGAAACTGGCAAAAGTACTCGTTTGATAACCCATCTGGGCCAGGGATTATATGACATTTTGTAAGTTTGATGATGTTCTGAATTTCCTCCTCTGTAAATGAGGCATTGAGTATGTTCAGTTGTTCCTGTGATATTTGGGGTAGGTTTATAGATTGTAGATATCTATCAATATTTGCTTGGGATGGTTGTGGAGTGGTGATATTCAGTCACTAGATTATAGAGATGTGTATAGTACTTAGCAAAAACCTTTACTATTTCTAATGGATTTCGGATACACTTCCCTTGTTGATCTACTAAATGGTCAATTCTGGGTCATCCATCACTTTTTTTTAACTCTGCACGCCAACAACACCCCAGCTCTATCTCCTGTTGATAATAATTACTTTTAAGTTTTGTAAGATTATATTCTTACAGCGATAACAGGTTTTCTTTTAGTTTGAATCGGATGTTATAGATTTCATCAGACACAGCTGTTGTGATCGTTATTTATTTAAAAACTGTAATTGTTGAAGCCGGGCTAACAAAGTAACCCTGCCGGATTACCTTTTGTGCTTCAAATAGGAAGCTTGTTGCAGAAAGATGCCTCTAAATTACAACCTTATGAGACGACCACAAGGACTCGTCTATGACTTCTACATTGTCGTTCGATTGGAAATAATGTTGGAGCTCAGTCTGTACTTTCTCTACCACCTTCCTTTGTAACAATAAGGATGTGTTTAACTTCCACCTAGCAAAAGGATTAGATTGATGATGTAGAGTTAGTCTCAGGAATATCGGTGCGTGGTCTGACCACATAATAAATCCAATATCCGCTGATCTACATCTATTTAGAGTTGTATTGTAAAGTAGGAAATAATCTATTCAGCTATATGTCCGGGGACGGAAGGAGAAAAATTCATAGTCACGCTCGGCAGCATGGGAATATCTCCAATGATCATGGAGATGACATTCCTTCACTACTACTTTCAGGTCCCTCATAAAATGGGATAATTTACTAGAGCAGTCCATCTCTCTATCTATAGGGGCATTGAAGTCTCCACATACAATCTTTTCTCCTTTAGCGTATTCAATCATCTTCTGAAACACCTTGCGAGCAAAAGTGCATTGGGCTTCATTAGGTGCATACACCACCACTAGCGAATGTATTCAGGTAACACCAGCATCCAACACTTTTCCTGACTACAGACCAGAAGGGGAACTCTGAACCTGGATTCAGGGGAGCTTCCCTATAAATTCTGACTTCAAGGTGAGGTTAGGCAGAAAGTCTGAGAACGTTTTAGGAGAGAAAACAGTGCAGACTTCATGGGGACTGGAGCCGGTGGAGCTCGTCCCAGGACAGTGGAGAACTAGACAGACAGAGGAGTCGAGGAGAACCTAGGGAGTGGAGCCATGACCAGACTCGCCCCAAAGGAGCGCACTAGGAAACCAGACGCCGAAGTCCGTGGGTTGTTCGGGTACTGAAGTCCTGGCAGCCAAATTCGGAGGGCAGAGGATTGCAAGTCCTTTGGCACTCTTAAACACACAATGGAACAACAGCATAGCAGAGCCCTGAGCCCAAACCGAGCAGCGACACCTGGAACAGGCTTGAGCTGTTTGCTGTACAGGTAAAGGACTAGACACGCAGGAAGAGGGCCACAGGCTGCAGGAGCTCTGCAACTATGTGGCTGCCACACTTGCTCCAGTCCATTCTTAATGCAGCAGGCTGGGTCACCTATCTGGCTAACTATTAGTTGGATGCCTCTGTTATGTGCCAGTGATTGCACTGGCTGCCTATTCACTATTGGATCCAATTCAAATTGTTTGTTCTTACTCACAAAGCTCTTACTAGTGCAGTGTCTCCCTACCTCTCCTCCCTCATCTCTGTTTATCATCCCACCTGTTCTCTTTGCTCTCCAAGTGACCTTCGACTAACATGCCTACTGATCCAAACCTTCAACCTCTGAATTGAAAAGCACTGCGGAATAAGTTGGCGCTATATAAATAAAGATTATTATTATTGGCGGCTATCTTTATTCGGCAACAGGCAGGAAGCTTTTAGCCTTGGTCACACGTCTTTCTGCCTAATGAAAATGGTTGGTAAACCACTGTCTTCCACTTGTATGGACGTAATACTTCTATTGGCCCTTTACAGTCCTCACTATCCTCTATTTCTTGCTGAAGCAATGGATTTCAACACAGAAATATGTAACTTCCAGGATCCTCGTCCACCTTCTTCGACCACTTCACAACCTGGATTCTCCACCTCCTCTTCTCCGACATCCCCACCATCATCATGGGCGACTTCAACATCCCCATTGATAAACCCCATGCTGCTGCCTCAAGACTCCTCTCTCTAACCCCCTCCTTCGGCCTCTCCCAATGGTCCTCCTCAGCCACATACAATAACGGTCACACACTGGACCTCGTCTTCACCCGCCTCTGTTCCCTCACCGACCTCGCAAACTCAACCCCCCTCCTATCAGACCACAACCTGCTGACCTTCTCCGCCCTCTCCCCCCCGCCTTGCTCCCCCCTCTCCGGAAACTCCCTCACCCACGAAGAAACCTCAAGCTCATTAACTTCCACTCACTCGCCTCCTTCCTCTCTCTGACTTAACCTCCTCTCATGACGCTGATGCTGCCGCCACCCTCTACAACACCACTCTCGCCACAGCCCTCGACCAGGCCGCCCCTCTCTCATACAACAAAACCCATGCATACAGACAACCCTGGCTCACCGCCAGCACCAAAAACCTTCGACGGACGTCCAGGGTAGCTGAACGGAGATGGAAGAAATCCATGTCCGCAACGCACCTTGCTTTGTACAAACAGTCCCTCATCGACTTCAAGACAGCACTGACCACTGCAAAGCAAGCTTTGTTCTCGTCTCTCATTAGCTCCCTCTCCCACAATCCCAAGCAACTTTTCATAACCTTTAACGCCCTACTCTGTCTCTCCGCACCCCCTCCCTCTCCCCTCATCACCGCTGACGACTTGGAGACGCACATCCATGTGAAGCGGGGGCCCGGCGGGCTGCAGGCGGGGTGCGGGCTGCAGGCGGCCCGGGCCCCTTATGGTCCCGGGCCCCTTATGGTCCCGGGCCCGGTCGCACCCGCGCCCCCACGACCGCGATTGTTACGCCACTGGTTAAAGCCCAACAGAGCCTGCCGCTCAGTCAAACCAGATCTATCCTGCGTAACACTGATGTCAGGCAAACATCTGAAATGTATTGGTAGATGAAGTTTCTTATCGTACATCGTGTGGATCGATATTGGCTGTTAGCATTACTACCTCCAATTAGAGGCATTAAAGATCCTGCTATCTTCCTCTCTGAAGAAACTATTTGCATATTTACATTCCCAGAAAAGGATTGCATGCATTTTCATTATGACATCATAGCGCTCTACACAAGGAGAAATGTTACACTATAGACTAGTTTTTCCCAACCTTTCTGATCCTGAGAGCCACATTTAGCTGTTTAGCTCCTGCCATACTCACTAATAACACACAGATCCCCCTTTACCAATATAATGATAGCCATGGCTTTTCGACAGTACTCACACTAAGGCAAAATACTAAGATCCAGGGTTTCCTACTTTACCCAATTCCGATCTTCTCTTCTATGTGAAGCTACTCCAAAAAGTCACCATTTTTAGACCTGTTCTTCATAGCTGTTTGCTAGAATAATGAACCAATGGGCAGACAGCAGCAAGCCAAACTTCACATGCCCACGAGCCATATGTGGTTCCCGAGCTGCAGGTTGGGTTCCTGCTGTACGGAATACAGAAGTATTGCAGTGCACAAAATAAGCAAAAAAGCTCATAAATGGTAACACCCCACTAGGAGGCAGAATCAAGTGTAAGGAAAAATAAAGCAAAAAGAAAAATCTTTATTGCTATCTGTCATAGACTGCCATTGTAGGGATAGTCTTACTCTGATGACATATCTTTCAGATAGGTGCCCCCCAAAAAAAGAAAAATGAATAATATTCACATAGG
>JARQOC010000010.1:144538860-144670220 GCA_033576535.1 Allobates femoralis
AAACCTCCCCAATGATAGCAGTATAATCTTGAAAATTAAAAAAAAACTCTAAATGCCCTGTTCCATATTATTAGGCACAGTAGAGTTTGTAAACATTTGGTATGTTTGAAAGAACTGAAAATGCTGATTTGTTGAATTTGCAGCATTAACAGGTCACATTCACTGAAATAAAAAGCTATTTAACTCCAAAACATCCTAACAGGCCAAGTTACATGGTAACTTTGATATCACCTTCACAATTGTTGCATCCATTGAACTTGTGAGTTTCTGGAGAGTTTCTGCTTGTATTTCTTTGCATGATGTCAGAATAGCCTCCCAGAGCTGCTGTTTTGATGTGAACTGCCTCCCACCCTTATAGATCTTTTGCTTGATTATACTCCTAAGGTTCTCTATAGGGTTGAGGTCAGGAGAAGATGGTGGCCACACCATGAGTTTATCTCCTTTTATGCCCATAGCAGCCAATGACACAGAGGTATTCTTTGCAGCATGAATTGTGCATTGTCATGCATGAGGATGATTTTGCTCCTAAAGGCACATTTTTGCTTTTTGTACCATGGAAGAAAGTTCTCAGTTGGAAACTCTATATACGTTGCAGAGGTCATTTTCACACCTTCAGGAACCTTAAAGGGGCCTGCCAGCTGTTTCCCAATGATTCCAGCCCAAAACATGACTCCTCCACCTCCTTGCTGACGTCGCAGCCTTGTTGGGACATGGTGGCATCCACCAACCATTCACTACTCTATTCATCTGGACCATCCAGGGTTGCTCGGCACTCATCAGTAAACAAGACTGTTTGAAAATTAGTCTTCATGTATATCTGGACCCACTGCAACTGTTTGTGCTTGTGAGCACTTTTTAGGGGTGGCCGAATAGTAGGTTTATGCACCACAGCAAGCCTTTGAAGGATCCTACACCTTTACACCTTGAAGTTCGAGGGACTGCAGATTGACCAGCAGCTTCAAATATCTGTTTGCTGGTTTGTAAGGCCTTTTTAGCAGCTGCTCTCTTAATCTGATGAACTTGCCTAGCAGAAACCTTCCTCATTCTGCCTTTATCTGCACAAACACATCTGTGCTCAGAATCAGCCACAAATCTCTTCACAATACAATGATGACGCTTAAGTTTTCGTGCAATATCAAATGTTGTCATCCCTTGTCCAAGGCATTGCACTATTTGTTACTTTTCGGCAGCAGAGATCCTTTTTCTGTCCCATGTTACTTGAAAACTGTGGCCTGTGTAATATTGTGGAACACTCAGTTTTCCTTTTATTGGGCTCACCTGCCAAACTAATTATCACAGATATCTGAGGTTGATTTCAATGATCCAAAGAACTCTGATGGCCACTTTACACACACCAACTTATCTGTCCAACTTCTGACCAACTTACTGGTTGCAGTGAAATCATGGACACATTGCTCCATTTGTACACAGCCACAAAATGGAGCAATGTGTCCATGATTTCACTGCAACCAGTAAGTTGGTCAGAAGTTGGACAGATAAGTTGGTGTGTGTAAAGTGGCCCTGAGACACAATACCATCAATGGGTTTCATTGAAAAAAAATAAAAATAAAACCCTATGACACTTAAAACCAATTTGCATAATAATTTGGAACACAGTGTATGAATGAATATATGGAGACTAAACCTATTACAATAAGCATGATTGTTATATATGAAGCTTGTGTGGACCTGTCTTCTTTTCTACTTTTTCTTTGGTCTGAACAATGTTGCAATGTTTTTGCAGTTTTTACACCAGCTTAATACTTCAAAGGGTTATGTTAACTTGTATTACATAATAAAAAGCAGTTCTGTGAAATTGACTTGAACAGACTCTTTATTCAATATCGCCTGCAGTTAACTTTTTTTTTTTTTACTATAAAAGTTATTATTCAAGATCAGACTGAATAAAGTAATTGTGCTTGAAAATGCTGCTTCCAACAGGTAAAATCGTTATCCTTGGCGCTGAGCCTCAGTGGATAAACATCCAGGTATTGACGGGACCTTATAACATTATAAAAGCAGCATTGCTGTTATAATAACCTGTATGATGCGACTCCAATCGGTATTTGAGTATCTTGAAAATGATACGTCAGGAGCAGGTGTGCTACAGATATATTATGCTACGTTTTCTTCTTATTATTGATATTTGTAGTAGTAGTATTATCTTGTTCTTTCCATGTGTTTTCCAACACTGACATTTTCTCCATTTACACTAAAGATAGGGATTACATTATACATTAAAGTGAACTTGTCACCTCCTAAAATCCACCTAACCTACCAATACATGTCACTGCACCTTCCTATTACCAATATAACTAGCCCTCTCTCTGCTAAGTGCTTGTTTTCTAAAAAAACATTTTTATACTGACTCATTAAGATGATAATGAAGTGGGTGCTATATGTAATAGTCCCCCTGGGCGTGTTGGTTTGTAGCCTCCAGGATCCTTTATCACGCCCCTATGGATGTGACATTGTAATAAAATTCATTTCTGGCCCAGCCTCTGTGTGCTGCTTCTGCTATACTGGCTCTGCCCTCCACCTCTCTGTCACTCACAGCATGCAAATCATTTATCCTGATGTCAGCTCCAGATTCCTGCCCTGACAAAGCATAAACAGCACAGTAGGAGGAGGCACACAGAGGCAGTGGGGAATGGAATGGCCACAGTCAATCCAGCTCCCTCCAGCCACAGTGATTGCCTCCATGGCTTCTAACTGCAAATTTTACAAAGGCATATATATCGGGATACACAGCACACAGGCACATGGGGACCCCTTCCCTGAATGCAGCAGACATGCTGAATTCAGTGCTGCATTTAGATTGCCATGCAGCAGGGGGGGTGACAGGTCCTCTTTAAGACATGGGCATATACAGTGGAACACAAACGTTTGGGCACCCCTGGTGAAAATTATTGTTGTTGTGAACAGTTAAGTAAGGCTGGTTTCACACTGGTACTTTTTTAATCCATGGGTATACAGGAAAACCCTGCATACCCATGGATTCCCACGTACAGGCAAACTGGATGCTGCAAGCAGAAAACGTTTGCACAGTTTCATGGATCCATAGGATCCATAATGATACGCCCTCTAGGGGGCATGTTATTGGCAACTACGTCATGTGCATTAATTATAGCCCGGAAATACAGATCCCCTGGCATCCGTAATGTTTGTGGTTGTCCGTGCCCATTGTCACTCGTTATAATGTGTCACATGGTGCTGCGGATCTGTGTGGATCTGTGGCATCACATTACTTTTCACACAGACAAAAATTGCAGCAGATACATTTTTGGTCTCTGGGGAAACCATGTTTTTGCAGCGAAAGAGCATGGATCCGTGGTAAAGTGGTGACAACAGGATGCCTGCCAAAGTGGATTGCATCCACATTGAAAGACAATGTGGCTGAAAACTGATCCTGTTTGTTATCACGGATCCAATCGGATCAAAACAGCTGCAGTGTGAAGGTAGTCTAACTTTGTCTTTTAGATATTAATTCATCTTATACTTAAAGATGACACATTTCGTTTGTATTTTAGGCAAAACATTGTGTTTTTCATCTTTTAAATTTTAAAATTAAAATTGACAAAAGAGAAAAATGGGACAATGGCATTGTTCACACACAATTTGCGTTTTTTTTAGCACTCTTAAAAGCACTTGCGTTTTTTTAAGAGTGCTAAAAAATGTCCCTTGTGTGTCTGAAAGGATTTGCCACGTTTTTGGACTTAGTCATTTTTTCACCAAAAACGCAGGCAAAAACGCAAGCGTTAACGCAGGGTGCATAAATGTGCCTTTTAAAAACGCATGTGTTTCCCATAGGGCCCCCATGTTAAAAAAACGCATGGGCGTTTTTTCAAAAACGCATTCGTTTTTTTAACATGGGCCCCTATGGGAAACGCATGCGTTTTTGAATGGCACTAAAAGGTACTAATGTACCATGCGTTTTTGCATGCGTTTCCCATAGGGCCCCATGTTAAAAAAACGCATGCGTTTTTGGAAAAACGCACATGCGTTTTTTTACAGCACCCAAAAACGCTGCATGCAGCGTTTTTTGGACTAGGGGTAAAAAACGCAAATGGAGCTGAAAAACGCAGCTACACTCAAATGTACCCTGCGTTAACGCACCTGCGTTTTTTTTAACAGCCCAAAAACGCAGAGATGGTCAAAAAAACGCATGTGTGTGAACATGGCCAATGCAAAAGTTTGGGCACCCTGCATGGTTAGTACCTAGTCCTAGTAGCACACAAAAGTAACACAGCTTGTAAATGCTTTTTGTAGTAGTTAAGAGTCATTCAATTCTTGTTTGAATGTAATGCAATAATAAATGTGGTATATAGAAATGAGCGCTAGGATAACGGAACAAGCCGAACGCTTTTGTAGACATTACCTATAAGTTTATTACGATAAACACAGTACAGGTCCTTCTCCCACAACGCGTTTTGACGCTACATGCGTCTTTCTCAAGTGGACGCATGTAGAGTCGAAACGCGTTGTGGGAGAAGGACCTGTACTGTGTTTATCGTAATAAAATTATAGGTAATGTCTACAAAAGCGTTCGGCTTGTTCCGTTATCCCTAGCGCTCATTTCTATATACCACATTTATTATTGCATTACGTTCCTTTCTCCCTTCGGGGAGAGTGGTACGAGCAGCTCTGGGAGAGGACCTTGCTGAAGAAAACAGAAACCTGGCCCCTGCACGTGCACGGGACGGTGCACGTGTGAGAGACGGAGCACAGACCTGGGTGCAAAGGGGAGACAGGCAATAGATGAAGACAGGGATCCTGCATAAATCTCACCTACTTGCGGCTAATCTAGTTGTGCAGAAGGCACAACCAACTTAGGTGAGTGAAACGTACAGTGTAACGGGAATTTATACCCCTAAATTTGCAGTGTGGCGCAACCATCTATTTTGATTTTTTTGCATCAATTCTTGTTTGAGGACTTTTTATTCTTTCTTCCTTGGAAAAGTCTTCCAGTTCTGTGAGATACCTGGCTCAGCTTCCAGTTTTATGAAATTCCTGGCTCATCTTTCAGATTTGTTAAATTCCTGGCTTGTCTTTGTTTTCCAGTTCTGTGAGATTCCTGGCTCATCTTTCAGATTTGTTAAATTCCTGGCTTGTCTTTGTCTTCCAGTTCTGTGAGATTCCTGGCTCGTTCTCCAGTTCTTTGAGATTCCTGGCTTGTCATCTAGTTCTGTGCGATTCCTGGCTCATTTTACATACTCCGCTTTTTTAAAGTCTAGCCACATATTTCAAATGATGGTTAAATTGGGAGACTGTGAGGGCCATTGTAAAACCTTCAGCTTGCTACTGTTGAGGGTGTCTATTATGGATTATGATGTGTGTTTAGGATCATTATTAGGGATTATTAGGGAATAGTATACTCGCAAGCATTCGGTACTCGGCGAGTAATGCAGTACTCTGAACGAAGTGAGTATTTTGCTACTCGCCTCGCAATATTAGGATTTCCCATCCAGCATGTTAGCCAATCACAGTAATACCGCAGCCTTCTTTGTTGTGGCATAACTATGATTGGCTAGCCACCCAGTGTCATACATGAGTCATAGCTTATGACTCATAGGCTCTATCTCTATATAGGCCCTTCCGCCGCCATTTTCTGCATATTGCATGCAGAACACAGCTAGTGTAGGAAGAGTATGAGCAGCTGCTAGGGAGAGTTGTGCTTGCGCAAATTGTACAGAAGTCCTCTGTAAAACACAAAAGCTCTTGTGAGAGCTACCAGTATTGTAGTACTAGGTAACCGTAGACCAGGGAGACAGGTAGGTATTACAGTACCACATGGTACATCAGTATTTCAGCTCTTCTCAGAGCTGAATGTATAAGGTCACGGAGTAGTGACAGTTTTCCCAGGTAATTGTGGGGGTCACATTTACCCCTACAGGCCAATTTTGTTGCCGTTGTGGTGTTGTTTTCGCACACACAGTACTGCACAACTGACATGCAGCCAGCTCCGCTGTCTTGTGTGGTGACTGGCAAGCGTAATCTCGCTTTTAACCTCAGGGCAATTTTTTTCTGCCGTTGCAGTGCTGTTTGTAACACACAAAGAGATACTAGGCTGTAGTGCTACCTCCCACAAAGCACTTACTGCTCCTTGTTCCTCAATATCTGCATCTGAACATCTGCAACTATGTCAGAAAAAAAACAAAATTCCTTAAAAGGATGTTGTGAAGGGACAGAGACATGGACGTGGGCGTGGGGATGTCACTGGTGCCAGACAAGGCACAGAGTCTGGAAGACAGAAGAAGGTTGAAGCATCTATGATTTTGGTGAAATTTCACAGGCTGGAACGTAAATGGGTCTGGAAGCCAGAAGAGCAAGAACAGATACTCAAGGGATTGGCTGGTCACAGCACCTGAGGTAATCTGCAGGACCTTCAATTTTTAGTCCGCACCTGGACGCACGTCCACCCGGAGAGTTCAATCCGGATATTATCAATCGTTTAAAGTCTAAAAAAGACAGCGTCACAGACCTTCGATGGTGAAATTCAAGGCATCCTTTATTCCATGGTCAACAGAAGCGACGTTTCGACCACTGCTGTGGTCTTTATCAAGCTCAGTATGTTTTACAATTGACCTCTTTAAATAAAGCTCCACCACACCCATAAACCAGTGTAAACCAATCAAGAACAGATACTGTCTTGGATGGCTGATAAGGCCTCAATGAAATTTTCTAGCAGCACCCAATCTTCCACGACTACACAGTCTCCTGTCTATATAGAGAATGCTGGACAATCCTATTCTAAACCAGTTCCTAGTTCATCACCCTGTCAAGAGTCACAGGAAACATTTGATCCTAACCTTAGCCTCACCGAGGATCTATTTGGTTCATATCCTTTCATTACCTCTGGTCTCTCACTGTGCGACATTGAAGAGGAACGTGAGGAGGGATCATCTGCTCACGGCCAAATATTTGAAAACCCACGGCCAGAAGAAAGTCAGTTTCAGCCACGTGATATACTGGGTGAAGAGGGGAAGGCTGACAGTGATGACACACAGTTGCCATCTGGCCAGCCCACAATATCAACACAGAAGGAGGATGACATAGATGACAAAATGGTCGATGATGAGGCCACAGATCCAACCTGGACCATTGGCACGCATAGCCAGCACAGCAGCACAGAGTAAGAAGGTGGATATGTAGCACCAAGAAAGGCACCAAGGGCTACTGGTATGAGCAGAGTGCGAACTGTTGCCAAGAGCAATTCCTCTGTCCCCAAGTCATGCCAAGGGTGCTTTAAGCTGCTGACTAGAAGTTTTTTGTTGGATAGTCCTTCTGAACCATATGTTGTCATCTGTAGCACCTGCCATACAAAGCTGAGCAGAGGCCAGGGGAAAGGCAACCAAAGCACCACCAGTATGCAGAAACACATGGAGCCAAGCACCCTAGTCGGTGGGTGGAACAATAGGGTACCAAATCAGTGTTTGTGAGTCAAACCACTGCCATGTCACCTGTGATCTGTCCTTCCCAATCTGTTGGGCAGGTAGCAGGTGATCATACCTCTTGCTCACAAGCAGCAGTTGCACAGACACAGGACACAACAAGCTCATCCACTTGTTTGTCCCAGCCAAGAGTCCAGTTGTCTGTGCCCCAGATCTATGAAAGGAAGCATAAATACCAAGCCACGAACCCACAAGCATAAATACTGAATGCGCACATTGCCAAGTTGCTAGCCATGGAGATTTTCCCGTTTAGGCTTGTAGGGACACAGTCTTTCCATGATCAGTTGGCTGTGACTGCCCAATGATACTCGGTTCCCAGTCACTATTTTTCCTGGTGTGCCGTCCCTGCATTTCACCAGCATGTCTTAAACAAAAGCATGCTCTCACCAACGCCTTAACTGGGATGGTCCACCTTACAACAGACAAGTGGACGATAGGGATGAGCGAGTATACTCGCTACTATTCGGTATTCGCCGAATAGTAGCGGTATTTGGGCTACTCGCTACTCTCTGAGTACTTATGTGTACTCGGGAGTAGCGAGTAATCCTAATACTTTTGCAGTGTATCTATAGATACACTGCGAAAGTAGCCTAAAAGTGATTAAAAGTTGGTAAAAAAAAAACCTTACGTACTCACCTTCCGACGCCTGCACTGGGACCGGCAGAGAAGCCATCCGATCGCTGAACAAGGACCTTTCACTACCAGCCAATCAGATGGCTGGAAGTGATCTGGCCAATCAGATGGCGCCATGTCACATCCACATGATCACTAGCGGCCACCTGATTGGCCAATTTGCAAGGTCCTAGATGTTCTGTCAGGACCTTGCAAACTGGCCAATCAGGTGGCCGCTAGCGATGACGTAGTTGTGATTTGGCGTCATCTGATTGGCCAGATCGCTACTGGCTATCTGATTGGCTAATAGTGAAAGGTCCTTGTCCAGCGATCGGATTTCTTCTCTGCTGGTCCTGGTGCAGGCGTCAGAGGATGAGTATGTAAGTTTATTATTTTTTTAACAACTTTTAATCACTTTTAGGCTACTTTCGTATTCCTACTTGCTATACTCGCAATGAGTAGCGAGTATCGGTACCTACTCGTTGCGAGTATAGCGAGCACGAATATTAAGGTACTTGCTCATCCCTAGTGGACAAGTACTTGTGGACAGGGACGATGCATCTCTGTCATGACACACTGGCTCAACCTGGTGGAGAGTGGGACAGAATCTCAAACTGCACACGCAAAACTACATCAGAGAGTCAAGTTCAGACAGAAGGAGAGGCAAGAACATCACACGAGACATCACATGGGACTGAAAGGACACGGACCCGGCGGCCAGTGCCTCCATGAGGCTTGTCCGAGTCCCTGGCTGCAGACCGAAGTGGGAGACAGAAGGAGTTCTAGGTGCGCTCGAATTATCGGGGACACTGAGGTACTGGACCGGAACATGGGTGCCGGCTCTGGTGAAGTGGTCAGGACGCTCTATGCTCCAACCACAAACAGCAGAGAGGTGCGGGTCTTTATGTCCCGCGACACAACCCAAAGCATTCTTTTATGCTACTGGTGATCACGTCCATCCCTTCCCATACAACGTGTATTCAACTCCTGCTTCTGCACATGTACCTCATGGTCAATAAGCTGAAAAAATGTTCTGTTCATTAATATTTCCGGTCAGAGGCACTTGTGATGAGACGCTCTTGCTTCATCAATCATGATGCAGCCACTTGGGCTAATTTTTGAAGACACTATGACTATGCCTGCAGATTGGGCACTGGAACTACTGTGCTAGTAGTCATAGCTTCATAATTGTTTGGCCCTTGAGGCATGCTTCCTTCATTATCCATGATACAGCCCCCTTGAGCAACAAGGACTGTAGTCCAATCTTTAAGCCAGTCAGCCAAATGAAAACTTGCAACCCTTGTGATGATGATGATGGGTGGCTTCTTCCTGTGTTAACCATCATACAGCCCCTATACCACTTACACACTTAGCTGTCAGAAGATCGCCTCCACCATCACTCGCTCTTACGGCACTTCTGATTATCAATGCGCAAATGGGGTACGAGTCCCGCTCTGCCGGAAAAAAATGACAGGACTTCAAATAGTGTTTGTACATTCTAGTGAAGCAGTGGTGTAAAAACACTCGTGCAACCTCTGACCAGGTGCCTCCATGTTATATACATTTGTTTACAGCATACTTTTATACTTTTTTTTTAACATTTATTTACACATTAAGGCTGTATTTTTTAGCGCATGCTTTTTTCTCCACTAGGATAGTTGAAGAAAGCTATTTCTAAAAAAGAATAAAAAAAGGGGGTCCCTGATGTTATTTCCTGTCTTCTCTATTCGATGGGATGGAGATACAAGGGAGCCCTAATTTTTTTTGTTTTTTTTTTAAATATAAATAAATACCATATTTTTCGCTTTTTAAGACACACTTTTGTTCCCCCAAATTTTGGGGTAAAGCGGGGGTGGTGTCTTAAAAAGCTAATGTACGGTGCAGGGGAGGATGGGGGCAGCTCTGGAGTGGTGTCCGGGGGCTGGGGCAGGCTGGCTGCGTGCTGTAGGAGGCAGCGGGAGGTCACATGACCCCCACTCATTAACTCATTTAATATGCACTGCACTGCCCGCTGTCCATCTGAAGCTAGTGCCGAGGTATGGACAGGGGAGCAGGGCATATTACATTTTTTAATTTTTTTATTAACATTGGTTAAGTGGTAAATATTTGAGATGTTTTTTCTTTCATCTTTTATCTGGTTAGCTGTGGCAGTCTGTGGTACTGTCTTGTAGTAGTACCTGGGTATGCCAGCAGCTAAGCCTATCCTCAACATCAGAGACTCTATTAAACACCCAGTAGTCACTTAGTCATGCCCATCCAGGGTAAGGCTGGCCCGTGGTGCAATGGGTCCACACCCTTTAGCGTTTCCTTCATTGCTTGGCTGCAATTTAGCAAAACTGTACAAATGCAATTTGACCATGATCATAACAAGAAAACAAACTGCAACACGTGAATGTAGATTAGAGGATGAGGAAACAAAATATACATACATACATATAAACATACATTCTACATATATTATACAGTGTATTAATTTTAGCAGAATGAAGTTTGTGGAGCAATGCTCAGACGTGAAATTCACAGGAGACGTGTGTCCTTAGTCGTAGAATATGGCATAATGAATACAATGAATACAACAAACCCACAACCAATCACATCATGAATTAAAACATGTGAGACAAGAGAAGTAATTAATCTTAATTAACATGAGATGAACCTTGGATATTCTGCAAAAAAGCTCTCTGAGAATGAATAACATATACTTTGCAAAAGCCTTTGAAAATTATATATCCAGTAAGACTTTGTTCAGAAGAACAGAATTACAAAGCATCAAAAAAGCACTAAAAAAGCATCAAAAAAGAGTGAAGAAACAGGGAACACAAAAGATATGTATGTATAAATGAAATAGTGGATAAAAAAGAGTTCTTTAGAAAAAAAAAAAATATATATATATATATAGAGCAGCACTTATTCAGTAATAAGGGTGGTGCAAATCAGTCCAGGGCTAGTTCCTTCACCCCCTTAAGGCCACTTCACACACACAGATATCTGAGTCCAATATCTGAACAGATCTCTGGTTGCAGTGAAATCATGGATACATTGCTCCATGTTGTACACAGCCACAAAATGGAGCAATGTATCCATGATTTCACTGCAACCAGAGATCTGTTCAGATATTGGACTCAGATATCTGTGTGTGTGAAGTGGCCTTTATACAGACCAAAAATAACTTCAGCACTCCATAAACAATGTATTCCGCCTTTAATGGCCTTCAGGCATCTTAGTGGTCACCACTAAGATGCCTGATGGCTAGTGATGGGCGAATCCTAAATTACTCGGAATCGCTTGACTCTAGCGAGTCCGAGCACAGGACTCGCTACTCGTTGCGAGTCTAGCGAGTCCAATGTTAATGAATGGGGAAGCGAGTAATAGCGAGTAGTGTGAGATTTACAAATCGCAGATGTGTCTCGGAAGCTTCAGCCTGAAGCAATCCTAGTTTTGTCATTTATTTGCATTGCTCGTTTACTTTGTAAGTAATCGCTGACTCGCACAGATAAGATCCTGTCTCCTCTGTACAGGCTGCCAGCTCCAGGGTCCTAGAGCCCGCCTGCTGCCTGATGTAGCAGTGCTGAGATTGTTCTCAGTCTGCTCATTCCCTGTGTACAGACATGAATGTCTGTGCACAGAGATGATGTAGCAGAGCTGAGATTGTTCTCAGTCTGCTCATTCCCTGTGTACAGACATGAATGTCTGTGCACAGAGATGATGTAGCAGAGCTGAGATTGTTCTCAGTCTGCTTATTCCCTGTGCATAGACATCTATATTATAGCACAGGGGATGTAGCAGAGAGGACATCGCGTTTTGGACTGCGTCGGACGGAAGAGGATTTTTTTAATTAAAGATGGAGTCCCTAATGGCTTTTTTTTTATTTCTAATAAAAAATTTGCCTTGTGTTGTGTTTTTTTTAAAACAATTTAATAGAAATTCATGGCGGTCATGTCTAATATTGGCGTGACCGCCATAGAAATTGCGCGGAGCCCCACGCATTTTTTTTTAATTATTTCATGAAATTCTGAGATTCTGACTCTGACTCTGAGACTCTGACTCTGAAATTCATGAAATAATAAAAAAAAAATGCGTGGGGCTCCGCGCAATTTCTATGTCTAGCCAGGTACAGCTAAGCAGCTGGGGGCTGGAATCCGCAGCGCAGGGATGCCCAAGCTTTCTGGGCACCCCCCGCTGCAAATTGCAGCCCGCAGCCGCCCCAGAAGATGGTGCGTTCATTGAAGCGCCATCCTCTGGCGCTGAACCCCGCTCTTCCAGCGGCCCTGGTAGCGGTGACACGCTGGGTAATAAAGAGGTTAGGGCCAGCTTTGTATTATCAGCTGGCCCTAAGCCCGAAATTTATGGCGGTCACGCCAATATTAGACATGACCGCCATGAATTTCTATTAAATTGTTTTAAAAAAAACACAACACAAGGCAAATTTTTTATTAGAAATAAAAAAAAAAGCCATTAGGGACTCCATCTTTAATTAAAAAAATCCTCTTCCGTCCGACGCAGTCCAAAACGCGATGTCCTCTCTGCTACATCCCCTGTGCATAAATATAGATGTCTATGCACAGGGAATAAGCAGACTGAGAACAATCTCAGCTCTGCTACATCATCTCTGTGCACAGACATTCATGTCTGTACACAGGGAATGAGCAGACTGAGAACAATCTCAGCTCTGCTACATCATCTCTGTGCACAGACATTCATGTCTGTACACAGGGAATGAGCAGACTGAGAACAATCTCAGCACTGCTACATCATCTCTGTGCACAGACATTCATGTCTGTACACAGGGAATGAGCAGACTGAGAACAATCTCAGCACTGCTACATCATCTCTGTGCACAGACATTCATGTCTGTACACAGGGAATGAGCAGACTCAGAACAATCTCAGCACTGCTACATAATGTCTGTGAGCAGGCGGGCTCTAGGACCCTGGAGCTGCACAGAGAAGACAGCTGGACTCCGCTCGCAAAGAAACAGCAGTTATCTGCGAGTTTCCCTGCTATCACTGGCACAGTAGCCAGTGATTACTCGCAGGAGTCTAATGCAAACAATGGCAATCGTAGTTTTGTCAGCGTTTCTGACAAAACTTGGATTGATATTGATTTGCATTGGACTCGTGCGAGTAATCACTGGGAAACTCGCAGAGTACCGAGTCCTGCGAGTCCCTTACTACTCGCCGAGTAACGAGTCCTAGCGAGTAGATTCGCCCATCCCTACTGATGGCCATTAAATCGAAATACATAGTTTATGGAGTGCTGCAGTCAATTTTGGTCTATATGTATATATCTATTATATAATCGCGAATCGCAAAAGCGCCCCTCTCGGCGCTACTTCCGGCGTGGTCATGTGGATACGCGCGAAGCATTGGCCGCGAAGCGGCCATTGCGAGCCGTTTTAACTCGACTCGCAATGGCCGCCAATTCCGCCTCTGCTCCCCGCTACCCACAGCCCACCTCCGACTATGCAGCTGCCCCCTGTGCCTCCCCCCAAGCCCCGATCCACAGCCCAGCAACGCTCCCCACACCCGCACCGACCTCCAGCAACGCACACCCCCCCCCTCACTGCCCGCACACCTCCGCCGCCAGCCCCCATCCACAGTCTAGCACAGCCCCCCCGCAATGTCCGCACAGCACCCCCCCCAATGTCCGCACAACACCCCCCCCAATGTCCGCACAACACCCCCCCACAATGTCCGCACAGCACCCCCCACAATGTCCGCACAGCCCCTCCCCTCCAATGTCCGCACAGCCCCTCCCCCCCAATGTCCGCACAGCCCCTCCCCCCCAATGTCCGCACAGCCCCTCCCCCCCAATGTCCGCACTGCACCTAAGCCCCGCCGCACCTAAGCCCCTACCCCATAAGCCCCGCCGCACCTAACCCCCCACCCCCTAAGACCCGCCGCACCTAAGCCCCTACCCTCTAAGCCCCGCCGCACCTAACCCCCTACCCCCTAAGACCCGCCGCACCTAAGCCCCTACCCCCTAAGCCCCGCCGCACCTAAGCCCCTACCCTCTAAGCCCCGCCGCACCTAAGCCCCTACCCCCTAAGACCCGCCGCACCTAAGCCCCTACCCTCTAAGCTCCGCCGCACCTAACCCCCTACCCCCCCTACCCCCTAAGCCCCGCCACACCTAAGCCCCTACCCTATAAGCCCCGCCGCATCTAAGCTCCTACCCTATAAGCCCCGCCGCATCTAAGCCCCTAACCCCTAAGTCTAAGTCCGCCGCACCTAAGCTCCTACCCCCTAAGTCTGTCGCACCTAAGTCCCTACACCCTAAGCACCGCCGCACCTAAGCCACGACCCGCTGCACCTAAGCCCCTACCCCCTAAGCCCCGCCGCAACTAAGCCTCTACCCCCTAAGCCCCGCCGCACCTAAGCCCCGACCCGCCGCACCTAAGCCCCTACCCCCTAAGCCCCGCTGCACCTAAGCCCCTACCCCCTAAGCCCCGCCGCACCTAAGCCCCGACCCGCCGCACCTAAGCCCCTACCCCCTAAGCCCCGCCGCACCTAAGCCCCTACCCCCTAAGCCCCGCCGCACCTAAGCCCCTACCCTCTAAGCCCCGCCGCACCTAACCCCCTACCCCCCCTACCCCCTAAGCCCCGCCGCACCTAAGCCCCTACCCTATAAGCCCCGCCGCATCTAAGCTCCTACCCTATAAGCCCCGCCGCATCTAAGCCCCTAACCCCTAAGTCTAAGTCCGCCGCACCTAAGCTCCTACCCCCTAAGTCCGTCGCACCTAAGCCCCTACACCCTAAGCACCGCCGCACCTAAGCCACGACCCGCCGCACCTAAGCCCCTACCCCCTAAGCCCCGCCGCACCTAAGCCCCGACCCGCCGCACCTAAGACCCTACCCCCTAAGCCCCGCCGCACCTAAGCCCCTACCCACTAAGCCCCGCCGCACCTAAGCCCCTACCGTCCGCCGCCGCCCCGCCGCACCTAAGCCCCTACCCCCTAAGCCCCACTGCACCTAAGCCACTACCCTCTAAGCCCCGCCACACCTAAGCCCCTACCCTCTAAGCCCCGTCGCATCTAAGCCCCTACCCCCTATGTCTAAGTCCGCCGCACCTAAGCCCCGCCACACCTAAGCCCCTATCCCCTAAGCCCCGCCGCCTCCTAAGCTTCCGCCGCTTTCCCCCTCCGCTGTCGCTAACACCTAAGGCCCTACACCCGAAGCCCCCGCCGTCCCCTAACCTAACGCCCCCGTCGATCACTTACATGGCTTCTTAGTCATCTGATCGTCCGTCCGATCCACAAGTCCTCCGTCCGGCCAGGCGTCCTCTTCCTCCGGCCCCGCCGGTCTTCTCTCTTCTTTCCGCCATCTCCGGCTCTTCGTCCGGCCCCCGGGGTCTTCTGTCTTCTTTCCGCCAACTTACAGCTCCGACGTCCTCTTCACTTCTCATTAAGATAGAATGGACGAAAAATCCGCCATTCTATCTCTATGAGATGTGAGGCGCTCTTCTGATTGGTCGCTGTCTACTGCCCTCAGCCAATCAGAAGAGCACCTCATTTCCCATTGACATACATTAGCGGTGTGTCGGCGATTTTATGGCCGCCCACCTGGTTCTATTTGTCGGCCCTAAAATCGCGGACACACCGCTAATGCATGTCTATGGGCAGTTAGCCCAATTTCTGATTGGTCGCTCTCTGCTGACGCCGACCAATCACAATTCGACCTCACTGCCCATAGACATACATTAGCGGTGTGTCCGCGATTTTGGGGCCGACAAATAGAACCAGGGCCGGCCGTTAATTCGCCGACACACCGCTAATGTATGTCAACAAATAAATTTAATAATAAAAAAAATAATAAAAATAATTAAAAAATAAATAAAAAATAAAATAATTAAATAAAAAATAATAAAAAAAAAATTAAATAAATGCTAATAATATGAGCCCTTTCAGCGGACCTGAAGGAGAACTGTGTCTCAGCCTCAGGCTCACTTAAAATAACTAATAAATTTAATAATAAAAAAAATAATTAAAAAATAATTAAAAAATAATAAAAAAATTAATAAAAAATAATAAATAATTAAATAAAAAAATAATAATAAAAAAAAAAAAAAATGCTAATAATATGAGCCCTTTCAGCGGACCTGAAGGAGAACTGTGTCTCAGCCTCAGGCTACTAAATACTATAAATATAAAAAAAAATATTAAAAATATTAAAAATAATAATAAATAATAAAATAAAAATATAAATAAAATAATAATAATAAAAAAAAAAAAAAATGCTAATAATATGGCCCTTCAGCGGACTAAGGAAACTGCTTCAGCTCACTCACTTAAAATAACTAATAAATTTAATAAAAAAAAAAAAATAACAATAATTAAAAAATAATAAAAATAATAAAAAATAATAAATAATTAAATAAAAAATAATAATATAAAAAAAAAAATGCTAATAATATGAGCCCTTTCAGCGGACCTGAAGGAGAACTGTGTCTCAGCCTCAGGCTCACTTAAAATAACTAATAAATTTAATAATAAAAAAAATAATTAAAAAATAATTAAAAAATAATAAAAAAATAAATAATAAATAATAAAAAATTAATAAAAAATAATTATAAAAAAAAAAAATGCTAATAATATGAGCCCTTTGAGCGGACCTGAAGGAGAACTGTGTCTCAGCTCAGGCTCACTTAAAATAAATAATAAATTAATTAATAATAAAAAATAATATAAAAAATAATTAAAAAATAATAAAAAATAAATAAAAAATAATAAAAAAATTAATAAAAAATAATAATAAAAAAAACAAAATGCTAATAATATGAGCCCTTTCAGCGGACCTGAAGGAGAACTGTTCTCAGCCTCAGGCTCACTTAAAATAACTAATAAATTTAATAATAAAAAAAAATTAAACAAATAATTAAAAAATAATAAAAAAATAAATAAAAAATAATAAATAATTAAATAAAAAATAATATAATAAAAAAAAAAAATGCTAATAATATGAGCCCTTTCAGCGGACCTGAAGGAGAACTGTGTCTCAGCCTCAGGCTCACTTAAAATAACTAATAAATTTTAATAAAAAAAAAAAAATAATTAAAAAATAATAAAAAAATAAATAAAAATAATAAAAAATTAATAAAAAATAATTATAAAAAAAAAAAAAATGCTAATAATATGAGCCCTTTGAGCGGACCTGAAGGAGAACTGGTCTCAGGCTCAGGCTCACTTAAAATAAATAATAAATTAATTTAATAATAAAAAAAATAATAAAAAAATAATTAAAAAATAATACAAAAATAAATAAAAAATAATAAAAAAATTAATAAAAAATAATAATAAAAAAATACAATATGCTAATAATATGAGCCCTTTGAGCAGACCTGAAGGAGAACTTGTTCTCAGGCTCAGGCTCACTTAAAATAACAAATAATAAATTAATTTAATAATAAAAAAAAATAATTAAAAATAATAATATAAAAAAAAAAAAAATATACATAATAAATAAAAAATAAAATTAAAAAAAAAAAAAAAAAAAAAAAAACTAATAATAATATATTACTGCAATAATAATGCTATAATAATAATATGCATTATGCTATAATAATGCTATAACTAATAATTATGCTATATGCTCAATAATTATGAACTAATGTATTATTAATGCTATTAATGCTAATAATTATGATATAATGAATTATAATTATTAATGCTAATAATATATCAATTAATTTAATATTTATGCTATTAATGCTAATAATATGCTATTAATGCTAATAATATGATAATGTAATATTAATGCTATTAATGCAAAAATATTGCTATTAATGCTATTATTAATGCTATTAATGCTAATAATTATGCTATTAATGCTAATAATTATGCTATTAATGTAATAATAATGCTATTAATGCAAATAATGTATTAATGCTATTATTAATGCTATAATCTAATAATAGCTATTAATGCTAATAATTATGCTATTAATGAAATAATAATGCTATTAATGCAATAATTTGCTATTAATTGCTATTATTAATGCTATTAATGCTAATAATTATGCTATTAATGCTAATATTTATGTCTATTAATGGTAATAATAATGCTATTAATGCAAATAATATTGCTATTAATGCTATTAATGCTAATAATTATGCTATTAATGCTATTATAATGCTATTAATGCTAATAATTATGCTATTAATGGTAATAATAATGCTATTAATGCAAATAATGTTGCTATTAATGCTATTATTAATGCTATTAATGCTAATAATTATGCTATTAATGCTAATAATTATGCTATTAATGGTAATATTAATGCTATTAATGCAACTAATATTGCTATTAATGCTATATTAATGCTATTAATGCTAATATTATGCTATTAATGCTAATAATTATGCTATTAATGGTAATAATAATGCTATTAATGCAAATAATATTGCTATTAATGCTATTATTAATGCTATTAATGCTAATAATTATGCTATTAATGCTAATATTAATGCTAATTATGCTAATAATAATCATATTAACGCTATAAATAATGCTATTAAGGCTAATAATCATGCTATTTATGCTATTCAAAATGCTATTAATGCTAATAATATTGCTATTAATGCTCTTTATGCTAATAGTAATGCTATTAATGCAATTATTTATGCTATGAATTCTATTATTTATGCTATAAATGCTATTAATAATGCTATTAATGCTATTAATAATGTTATTCATGCTATTAATAATACTATTAATGCTATTAATGCTAATATTAATGCTATTAATTGTATTATTAATGCTATTAATGCTATTAATAATGCTATTAATGCTAATAATTATGCTATTAATGCTAATATTAATGCTAATAATACTAATAATAATCATATTAACGCTATTAATAATGCTATTAAGGCTAATAATCATGCTATTTATGCTATTCAAAATTCTATTAATGCTAATAATTTTGCTATTAATGCTCTTTATGCTAATACTCATGCTATTAATGCGATTATTTATGCTATTAATTCTATTATTTAGGCTATTAATGCTATTAATAATGGTATTAATGTTATTAATAATGCTATTAATGTTATTCATGCTAATATTAATGCTATTAATTCTAATAATCATGCTATTAATCCTATTAATAATGCTATTAATGCTATTTTTAATTCTATTAATGCTATTAATAATTTTATTAATGCTAATAATGCTAGTACTCCTCATAATAATGCTATTAACGCTATTATTAATGCTATTTATGGTCATAATGCTATTAATACTAAGAACAATACTATTAATAGTACTATTATTGCTGTTAATAATGCTATTAATGCTAATAATAATGCTGTTAATGCTAATAATTATGCTATTAATGGTAATAATAATGCTATTAATGCAAATAATATTGCCACGTTCTAGAATCCCGATGCATTTGCATCAGGCTCACAGCTAGTATATACAAAAGAGAAAAAAACTGCACAGCACTCACAGACAATGTGAACTGGTGCCAGCAGGGATGCTGGGTCAATATACTAGAGAAAAACCTTGCAGCACTCAGCTACTACCAATGATGTACATATGCTGACAAGCTATATATATGAGAAAAAATTTAAAAACTTATGTTTTTTTCAAAAAACTCAAAATTCTTCTTATTTTTTTTATTTTTTTTTTAAATCTGAAGTTCTTAGTACACACATTACATAGTAACATAGTAACATAGTTTTTAAGGTTGAAGGAAGACTTTAAGTCCATCTAGTTCAACCCATAGCCTAACATGTTGATCCAGAGGAAGGCAAAAAAAACCCATGTGGCAACACTAAGCTCCACATTGGGGGAAAATGATTCCTTACTGACTCCAGATATGGCAATCAGACTAGTTCCCTGGATCAACGCCCTATCAAAGGATCTAATATGTATAACTGGTAATATTATAATTTTCAAGAAAGGCATCCAGGCCCTTCTTAAATGTTAGTAGTGACTCACTCATTACACCATCATGTGGCAGAGAGCTCCATAGTCTCACTGCTCTTACAGTAAAGAATCCGTGTCTGTGATTATGATTAAACCTTCTTTCCTCCAGACGTAGAGGATGTCCCCTTGTCCCAGTCTCAGGCCTAAGAGTAAAGAGATCATTAGAAATGTCTCTGTACTGTCCCCTCATATATTTATACATTATTATAAGATCACCCCTAAGCCTTTGTTTTTCCACGCTAAATAACCCCAAGTTTAATAACCTGTCTTGGTATTGCAGACCCCTTAGTCCTCTAATGACTTTTGTCGCTCTTCTCTGGACCCGTTCTAGTTCAGCTATGTCTTTCTTATACACCGGAGACCAGAATTGTACACAGTATTCTAAGTGTGGTCGCACTAGTGAATTGTATAGAGGTAAAATTATGTTCTCCTCATGAGCATCTATGCCTCTTTTAATGCATCCCATTATTTTATTTGCCTTTGCAGCAGCTGCCTGACACTGGCCACTAAATGTGAGTTTGTCATCTACCCATACACCCAGGTCTTTTTCAGTGACAGTTTTGCCCAGTGTTTTACAATTAAGCACATAATTATACCTTTTGTTTCCTCTGCCCAAGTGCATGACTTTACATTTATCCCCATTAAAGCTTATTTGCCATTTAGCAGCCCAAGCTTCTAGTTTACATAAATCCTCCTGTAATATAAAATTGTCCTCCTCTGTATTGATTACCCTGCAGAGTTTAGTGTCATCCACAAATATTGAGATTCTACTCTGTATGCCCCCTACAAGGTCATTAATAAATATATTAAATAGAAGCGGGCCCAACACTGACCCCTGTGGTACCCCACTGTTAGCTGTGACCCATTCTGAGTGTGTTCCATTAATAACCACCCTTTGTTTCCTATCACTAAGCCAGTTCTTAACCCACTTACACATATTTTCCCCTATCCCCATTGCCCACATTGGCCAATGTCTGCTTGCTCGTCGACTGCGACAAAGTGACTACAGGTCCGACGAGTCCTATCGCTGACACCCAAGTCCTCCTTGTCCACCCTACCCCACTACTAAGTGGGCGGACACCATCTAGACCCTAGATCACCAGTAGGCAACGAGGGTGCACATTGCAGCAATGGAGCCAGCCACTCCACACGATACAGTGGCTGGCTCCATTGCGGCAATGTGCACCCTCATTGCCTACAGGTGATCTAGGGTCTAGATGGTGTCCGCCCACTTAGTAGTGGGGTAGGGTAGACAAGGAGGACTTGGGTGTCAGCGATAGGACTCGTCGGACCTGAAGTCACTTTGTCGCAGTCGACGAGCAAGCAGACATTGGCCAATGTGTGTACTAAGAACTTCAGATTTAAAAAAAATAAGAAGAATTTTGAGTTTTTTGAAAAAAACGTAAGTTTTTAAATTTTTTCTCATATATACGGTATATAGCTTGTCAGCATATGTACGTCATTAGTAGTAGCTGAGTGCTGCAAGGTTTTTCTCTAGTGTATATATATATATATATATATATATATATATATATATTAAATATGTGAGGAAAGCTTTCAGAAAAATTGTATGTTTTATAAAATCAACAGAAAAATATCAGCTGAGAGCTAGATTTTGAAATTTCAATTTTTTATTTATTTTTTTTCTTTATTTCTCAAACTTCCAAAAATTTCCCCTCACAAAAAATCTTTTTTCTTCATAATCCAATTTCCACCAAAGGATGCATGTTATGAAAAGAAGCAACACAGACTTAATAGATCTAATACAGATCATTGCGAGGAGTCATGCCTGCAGGATATTTGGTTTTAGGTGTAAGAATCCAGTAAGATTCTCATCAAGATAGACACTTTCTGTAATCACCACCTCTTGTGGGTGGATTAACACTTCAGACGTGATGAAAGGGAATGTTTTGTCCCTAAAACGCATTGTATTGCATAATTAAATTATTTTATGTGGTAATAGATGGTTTTGGCCTGTCTTCTGTGGTGCCTTGTAAACCGCACATTTTGCTTCAGTATATCATTATTTTATTCCCTTGTGGGATTGCGGTTGGTGCTGCCTGTGCATCTGAACCTCATCCATTGCCCCTGATCCAAGTTTCACCTGAATCTCCGTAATCACACTGCTCTGGATCTCTCTGGAGCTCTCTGGATCTCTCTGGATCTCTCTGGATCTCTCTAGAGCAGGAAGATTCAGGCAGGGAGAAGATCTCTATGGTGCTGTTCCTTAGGGAATCCAGGGAGGACGTGGTTTCCATGTGATTTAACTGTGTTTTGCCGGCCAGCACAACCAGGAAAGTTGAATGTGATGTGCTCACATTTCAGCAATATACAATATAGGTACTGAATCACACAGGAGCGCCTTGTTTTCTTTAATCTCTTTAAATTGCACATAGAACATCCAATGCAATAAATTATGTGATCAGAATTGCAGTTTATATAAGAAACAACGTCATAAACTTCATTTTTTGGACCAAAGAATTTTTTTTTTTGTTTTGGACAAGAGCACAAGACAAGACAATTCTGCCTGGGTTTTTTTCTTTATCGCTGCTAACAATAGATGATAAGCTATCACCAAGAGTTTGTCCCTGTGCAGCCCCCCTCCTTGATCCTTCCTAAAATGGGATCCTGGTTCATGATAGGTAAGTATTTGAGAATTATTTTTTAATGTTGTAAAATTGTGCACTATCCGGAGTGGTAAAGGTAATACCATAATTGGACTTGCTGTCAAGGCTCATCTGATGTTAATTAAGATTAATTACCGCTCTTTTCTCACGTTTTATTTTACGATGTGATTGGTTGTAGGTTTGTATTTATGCTTTCTTTGTATTCGTTGGGCCATGCTCTATGAATAAGGACACACTTATTTGTCTGAAATGCATCAGAATGATTTGTTTCTGTCTTTTTTAAATATGTCTAAATAAAAGAAGAAAAAAAAGTTTTAATCCTTGGATGTGTTGGATTTATTTTCTATCATGTATCATTTTTACTGTTTCTATTGTATGCATAAAAAAGGTAATCTGTCAAAGCAGTATTTATACAGAAAGAAATAGGGAATGAAATAGCACAATAGGGTCTTAAACGAAACCAGAGATCGTATTGAGAAACGAAATTCCCGCCTTGTTAAGTTGTGTAATACACAAGAATTAATGGGGTTGTCCACTACTAGGACCACCCTTTCTGAATTGAAGTGTTTCCCCATGATAAAATAATAAACCCTGTACCATGGCTCGGGCTTCATGTGATACCCGAGCTCAATCAATGCCGCATTCTTTCTTGCCACACCTTTGAACATAGGAACTATCAACAAGATGTGAGTGCTGCTCTTCCTTTTGATGGCCACTATGTCCTAAAGTGGGGAGAACGAATCCAGTGCTGATTGGATGCGGAGCTCATCACAAGCTCACGTGAGCCCTGAGCCGAGGTTACCGAGACAGCGCTGGAACGGCAGCAGAACGTGAGGTGAGTACAGAAATTCTCTCCTGTGCCCCCCAGCCTCCCCTCTCCTGTGCCCCCCCAGTCTCCCCTCTCCTGTGCCCCCCAGCCTCCCCTCTCCTGTGCCCCCCAGCCTCCCCTTTCCTGAGCCCCCCAGCCTCCCCTCTCCTGTGCCCCCTCAGCCTCCCCTCTTCTGTGCCCCCAGCCTCCCCTCTCCTGTGCCCCCCAGCCTCCCCTCTCCTGTGCCCCCCCCAGCCTCCGCTCTCCTTTGCCTCCGCTCTCCCCTGCCTCCGCTCTCCCCTGCCTCTGCTCTCCCCTGCCTCCGCTCTCCCCTGCCTCTGCTCCCCCCTGCCTCCGCTCTCCCCTGCCTCCGCTCTCCCCTGCCTCTGCTCTCCCCTGCCTCCGCTCTCCCCTGCCTCCGCTGTCCCCTGCCTCCGCTCTCCCCTGCCTCCGCTCTCCCCTGCCTCCGCTCTCCTCTGCCTCCGCTCTTCTCCAGCCTCCGCTCTCCTCTGCCTCCGCTCTTCTCCAGCCTCCACAATTAATTGTGTGTATACAGGCGGCTCAGTGGTTAGCAGAGTATACGGTGGCTCAGTGGTTAGCAGTGAGTGCGGTGGCTCAGTGGTTAGCAGTGAGTGCAGTGACTCAGTGGTTAGCAGTGAGTGCGTTGGCTCAGTGGTTAGCAGTGAGTGCGGTGGCTCAGTGGTCAGCAATGAGTGCGGTGGCTCAGTGGTCAGCAGTGAGTGCGGTGGCTCAGTGGTCAGCAGTGAGTGCAAAACAGGCTGGAGGGGGCAGAGGCTGGAGGGGGCAGAGGAGGGAGGAGGCAGAGGACGGAGGAGGCAGAAACTGAAGGGGTTAGAGGAGGGAGGGGTCAAAGGAGAGCGGAGGCAGGGGAGAGCGGAGGCAGGGAGAGTGGAGGCAGGGGAGAGCGGAGGCAGGGGAGAGCGGAGGCAGAGGAGAGCGGAGGCAGAGGAGAGTGGAGGCGAGCGGAGGCTGGAGAAGAGCGGAGGCAGAGGAGAGCGGAGGCTGGAGGGCAGAGGAGAGCGGAGGCTGGAGAAGAGCGGAGGCAGAGGAGAGCGGAGGCTGGAGAAGAGCGGAGGCAGAGGAGAGCGGAGGCAGAGGAGAGCGGAGGCTGGGGGGCAAAGGAGAGGGGAGGCTGGGGGCACAGAAGAGGGGAGGCTGGGGGGGCACAGGAGAGGGGAGGCTGGGGGCACAGGAGAGGGGAGGCTGGGGGCACAGGAGAGGGGAGGCTGGGGGGCACAGGAAAGGGGAGGCTGGGTGGCACAGGAGAGGGGAGGCTGGGGGGCACAGGAGAGAGGCTGGGGGGGCACAGGAGAGGGGAGGCTGGGGGGCACAGGAGAGGGGAGGCTGGGGGCACAGAAAAGGGGAGGCTGGGGGGCAGAGGAGAGGGGAGGCTGGGGGCACAGGAAAGGTGAGGCTGAGCGGAGGCAGGGGAGAGGGGAGGCAGGGGAGAGCGGAGGCAGAGGGGAGCGGAGGCGAGCGGAGGCTGGAGAAGAGCGGAGGCAGAGGAGAGCGGAGGCTGGAGGGCAGAGGAGAGAGGAGGCTGGAGAAGAGCGGAGGCAGAGGAGAGCGGAGGCAGGGGAGAGCGGAGGCAGGGGAGAGCGGAGGCTGGAGAAGAGCGGAGGCAGAGGAGAGCGGAGGCAGGGGAGAGCGGAGGCAGGGGAGAGCGGAGGCAGGGGAGAGCGGAGGCAGAGGAGAGCGGAGGCTGGAGAAGAGTGGAGGCAGAGGAGAGCGGAGGCAGGGGAGAGCGGAGGCAGGGGAGAGCGGAGGCAGGGGAGAGCGGAGGCAGGGGGAGCAGAGGCAGGGGAGAGCGGAGGCAGGGGAGAGCAGAGGCAGGGGAGAGCGGAGGCAGGGGAGAGCGGAGGCAAAGGAGAGCGGAGGCTGGGGGGGGCACAGGAGAGGGGAGGCTGGGGGGCACAGGAGAGGGGAGGCTGGGGGCACAGAAGAGGGGAGGCTGAGGGGGCACAGGAGAGGGGAGGCTGGGGGGCACAGGAAAGGGGAGGCTGGGGGGCACAGGAGAGGGGAGGCTGGGGGGGCACAGGAGAGGGGAGGCTGGGGGGCAGAGGAGAGGGGAGGCAAGGGAGAGAGGAGGCAGAAGAGAGAGGAGGCAGGGGAGAGCGGAGGCAGTGGAGAGCAGAGGCAGAGGAGAGCAGAGGCAGGGGAGAGCGGAGGCAGGGGAGAGCAGAGGCAGGGGAGAGCGGAGGCAAGGGAGAGGGGAGGCAGAGGAGAGGGGAGGCTGGGGGGGCACAGGAGAGGGGAGGCTGGGGGGCACAGGAGAGGGGAGGCTGGGGGCACAGAAGAGGGGAGGCTGGGGGGGCACAGGAGAGGGGAGGCTGGGGGCACAGGAGAGGGGAGGCTGGGGGGCACAGGAAAGGGGAGGCTGGGGGGCACAGGAGAGGGGAGGCTGGGGGGCACAGGAGAGGGGAGGCTGGGGGGCAGAGGAGAGGGGAGGCAGGGGAGAGAGGAGGCAGGGGAGAGAGGAGGCAGGGGAGAGCGGAGGCAGGGGAGAGCAGAGGCAGGGGAGAGCAGAGGCAGGGGAGAGCGGAGGCAAGGGAGAGGGGAGGCAGAGGAGAGGGGAGGCTGGGGGGGCACATAAGAGGGGAGGCTGGGGGGCAGAGGAGAGGGGAGGCTGGAGGGCACAGGAGAGGGGAGGCTGGAGGGCACAGGAGAGGGGAGGCTGGGGGGGCACAGGAGAGGGGAGGCTGGGGGGGCACAGGAGAGGGGAGGCTGGGGGGCACAGGAGAGGGGAGGATGGGGGGCACAGGAGATGGGAGGCTGGGGGGCACAGGAGAGGGGAGGCTGGGGGGTAGAACACTCACCGGGCTGTCGGCAGGGCTGTGTGCGGGGCCGGTGGCGGAATGGTGGTCCCTGATGGAGGAGGAGAGTGGGTGGTGCCGGCGGAGGCCGCACACTGGAGTGTGGGCCGGGCCTGGGCGGGCCGGTTCCCGGATGTGGGTGGGAGGAGACTGCTCTGTGTGGGGGGGCGGTGGCGGGATAGCGGCGAGTGGTGGCGCTTTAGCGCCCACTGCGAGCCGCTATGCAGGTTTGACAGCGGCTCACGGTGAGCGCTACGCACTCACCGCTCGTAGGTCTTGAACTTCCGGTTCCGGTCTGGGCACAGGCCATCACGGAAGTTGGCCAGATTCCACCGGAAGTGGCCTTCGGGTTTTATATATAAGATGGAACTAGTGGCACACCACTACTATTCTGCCCAAATTAGATTGCAGCTATAAAAAATAGTGCAGTATAACCCCATTCCTTATAAAAAATAATAGACCAACTCTGCCTATTCTCTTCAGTCTTCACAGCAAAAACTGAAAATTGAGGTGAAGATAGACATGAAAAATATCACCCTATTGTAAAAAAAATGCACAAAGTAAATGTTCATCATATATATATATTTATATATATCTCAAACTAGATTTAAAGGGTAAATGTCATTTCATTAAAAAAAAAAAAAAAAAAAACCACACAATACTACACTGGTTGTTAATGATGGGTCACATAGCAGCTAAGATAGTGCTTTTTTGTGCCATATGACTTATTTTCTCACATTTTTCTGTGCCCTTTTAAAAATTGCATTTTATGGCTGAGTGGGCATAGCTGGCAACTGATAGGGAACAGTGCAATGTGATAGCAGACAAAGGACAAGATCAGAGATTTTGAGCTGTGTGGGGAGCCAGCAGACAAGGCGTTAACAAAGATTGTGACAGATCTTTTCCTGGCACAAACTAGTTTGACCTCATCCCGAACTCTGACATTGCTGTTACTTTAGCCTAATCTGCCCGTAGAAGAGGAATTGTCCTCGAAACGGATTCCGTTGCTTACGCTTCCCCTCCCTGCACACCCTCCCTGATGGATGTATCCTGTAATTTGGATAAATAAATAGCTTGGAACCAGATCCGTGAGTGTCGCTTCCTCTATTGAAACAATCCTGCACTTGATCCTTTACAAGCTGGAGCACCGGGATCATTAACACCATCATCCACGGGAACTAACAGCTGCATCAACACAGGTCAGTGCCCTTTTCAACTCCTACATATGTACTAATCTGATACATTGTTTGCTCTTGTTACATGCCCGTATTCACTGTGAAGACAGATCTGACTCAGAATGAAAATATGTCTGCTTCACATACAGTCTATTGAGGACACCTTCTAGAAGGTTTATGAATGGTTGGAAGCCAGAATTTTCTAATGAAGTATACTAGAAAGTCTATTAACCCCTTCCTAACCTTTGACATTTTACAACATCATGAAAGGCCTTTCCGCCATTGGGCCCGCGGTGTTTTGTGATTCTTATCACAAAACACCATGGCTTGACATCAGGTTGTGGATTTCCCACCCCGCCCCGAGGATCACTATGATTGACTGTTCAAACAGCCAATCACAGTGATCCTCTCTCCACCTATGGAAGGGGCTGTTATTGCCCCTTCTATAGGCTAGAGCAATGGAGGAGGCAGGTATCACCCCCTCCACACTGATGGGGAAGTGATCTGATCACTCCCGATCAGCTTCAGCATGGCGGCGGTGCAAGCACTTGTGCCCACAGCCGCCTCCTTCTCCCACCGCCGCCTGCTTCTCCTGCCACTTCTCTGCAGCCCAATCCCCCTGCAGAGGAATCAGGCTGCAGAAAAGCTATCTGAAAGCCCGAGCACAGTGATCCACTATATGATCAGGCTGTCAGATTGCTTCTCTACAGCCTGATCCCTCTGCATGAGGATCAGGCTGCAGTGAAGTGATCTGACAGCCTGTGCACAGTGATCATATAGTGAACATGTGATCTGAGACTTGGGTTTGCACAGTGATGCTGCACTGTATAAAAATGATCTGCCATACAGTGCATCATCACTATAACACCAGAGACTGCAACAAGAGGACACTTGATCCCTTGCTGCAGTCTCTGGATGTAGCAGTGGCGATCGAGAGTCATGGGACCATCTTTTTAGACTATGATCTTTATAATAAGGATGGAGTCCAAATATTTTTTGTGGTTTTTTTTTCTAATAAAAAGATTTTTCCATGTGGTGTATTTTTTACTATTTACTAAGATTTCTAATGGCGGGGTCTAACACTGGCCCGACATTATTAATCTTGGGCTTAGTGCCAGCTGGCAATAAAAAAACTGGCATTAACCCCTTTATTACCCAGTTTGCCCCTGGCACCAGGGCAACTGGAAGTGTCTAAATACAGTGCCAGAAAATGGCGATTCAATGAATGTGCCATTTTCTGGAGTGGCTGCGGGCTACAATTCACAGCATGGGGGGCCCAGAATGGTTGGGCCTCTCCATGGTGAGGATTTCAGCCCCCAGCTGCCTAGTTGTACCTGGCTGGACCAGAAATATGGCGGAACCTGACGTAACTTTTTTCCCTCAAATCAGTTCTATAAATTTTAAAAAAATGTTGGGCTTCGCTGTATTTTTGGTTGCCAGCCAGGTACAACAAGGCAGCTGTGGGTGGCAGTATGTAGCTGCCAAGTTGTACCTGGCTGGACCAAAAATATGCCGAAGCCCCACACCATTTTTAAAAAAAAAATTATTTCTACAAATAAAATGACATGGAGCTTTGCCGTATTTTTGGTTGCCAGCCAGGTACAACTTGGCAGCTGGAGGCTGGAATCCTCAGTGTGGAGAGACCCAAACGTTGTGGGCTCCCCATGCTGTGAATTGCAAGCAACAGCCACCCCAAAAAATAGCGCATTCATTAGTGACGCCATTTTCTGGTGCTGTACCCCAACTCTTCCAGTTGTCCTTATGCTTGTGGCACATACTAGGTCTCCATATGCGACATGCGGTCCGCTAACAATTTGAATGTAAAATTGGCTCCAATTGTTAGAAGACACCATGTCGCATATGGAGAGTCCCTGTGTGCCTAAACATTTGAGCTCCCCCACAAGTGACCTCATTTTGGAAAGTAGACCCTACAAGGAACGTATCTAGATGCATAGTGAGTACTTTGAACCTAAAGGTGCTTTACAAATAGTTCCATAAAAATGAAAAAGGAAAAATCTTGTGAGAAAAAAAGGACTCTCTCAGATCAATTTGTGAAGCACCCGGGGGTTCAAAGTGTTAACTATGCATACAGATAAGTTCCCTGTGGGGTCTAGTTTCCAAAATGGGGTCACTTGTGGTGGAGCTCCAATGTTTAGGCACACAGGGGCTGCCTGTACGAGTCATTGTGTCCGCTAACAATTTTAGCTAATTCTCCATTCAAATTGGTAGCGGACCCCATGTCGCATATTGAGAGCCCCTGTGTGCCTAAACATTGGAGCTCCCCACAAGTGACCCCATTTTGGAAACTAGACGCCCCCAAGGAACTTATGTAGAAGCATAGTGAGCAATTTGAACCCCCAGGTGCTTCACAAATTGATCCCTAAAAAAGAAAAAGTCCTTTCTTTTAGCCTCAATTCATTCATTTTCACATGGGCAACAGGATAAAATGGATGCTAAATTTTTTTGGGCAATTTCTCCTGAGTACACAGATACCTCATATGTGGTCATAAACCACTGTTTACACACACAGCAGAGCTCAGAAGGGAAGGAGCTCCATTTGACTTTGAATGGAAAATTAGCTCCAAAATTCAAATTGCGCTCCTTTCCTTCTGAGCCCTGCCGTGCGCCCAGACAGTGGTTTATGACCACAAATGAGATATCAGTGTACTCAGGAGAAATTGCCCAACAAATTTTAGGATCCATTTTATCCTGTTGCCCATGTGAAAATAGGCTGGGTCATGAAGGGGTTAAAATAATTTGTTCTACATTATTATTACATAAAAATTTAAATGGCGTTTACACTTTAAAGGAGTTGACTCAATATCACTAATACTTACCATCAGCAGCCAAAAACAAAAAAACAACACTGCACTTACAACATGCAGTCAGACCCCATTATGTAGAGCAAGCCCAGGTGCAAGCAGATAAAATCAC
This sequence comes from Allobates femoralis, assembly GCA_033576535.1. Taxonomy (NCBI): domain Eukaryota; kingdom Metazoa; phylum Chordata; class Amphibia; order Anura; family Aromobatidae; genus Allobates; species Allobates femoralis. The sequence continues at coordinate 144,569,230 of JARQOC010000010.1, forward strand.
CTCTACCTACAAAGACATGTTGGAGGTGACTTGCAATGCACATAATGGGCTTGCATAGGATGCCATTCACACTCATACATATGATGCGGCGTGTGATAGCAACCCACCGATTCTGCCACCTGACCAAATTGGCCGCCCAGTATGATGTCTCCTCACCATGGGGACCAGCCGCACCCCGCGAAAATGATAAAGAGCAAAAGGTTTTTTTATGATAGACAAAAACCTTTTATAAGGGGTATTGGTTAATGTATTGGCCAAGACACTTAGGACTCATAAGCATGGGGATCCGTGATGTGGATTATGATCTTAACAAAATATATACAAAAAACTACTCAAAAAAGGCAGCATCAGAAAAACTTACCATCAGCACTTACCATGGCTGCTGATGGTAAGTTTTTCTGATGCCAAGACCTGGAAGAGCTGGTGAAGAGGTCTCGTGGACTGGAGTGGAATAAGGCTCGTCCCGGAACTTAGACTAGCCAGCATGAGGGACCCGTAGGAGAGGGTCTGAGGAAGTGGAGCAGTAGGTCTGGGGAGTGAAGCCAGTGCTGGCTTGCCCCAGCACTGAGCACAGAAGCAGACACCAGAGTCTGAGGTTCTGAGGGACTCTAGGCCCAGCACACAAGAGGGCAAAAGATTCCAAGTCTCTCGCCCACCACAAGGCCCAGGAGATACAGCAGCACCAGAGAGCTCAGGGAGAAGTAGCCAGCAGAGAGTAACCCAAGAAAGGCTCAAGTCGCCTGTCATACGGGCCAGAGACAGCACGCAGGAGACAAGAGGGTCGCAACATAGCTACAGGCATCCAGGACCCACTAGGAGCAGCGCAGTAGGGAGGCCTCGGAATTTGCCAGGTGTGGAGGACCTCAACTTGCTCCCAGGCTCTGGACCCTTAACACCTCTTGTGGACTGTACCCTGGATAAACCCTTCAGTAAAGGTAATGGAGACTATAATCCTTGTGTCTGTCGGTTATTTCGCATGCCAGGTCCTGCACCCCTAATGGCCTACTACCTCCTACACTAACGGTTGCCCTGGGGACAAGCTCCTCCCATGGGGAGCTAAGCCATCACAGCTGTAACTCCACCATCCCCAGAGGTCCCGCATAGCAGGAGTGGCCCCTACCGGCTGCCTTCCATGGGTGGCGTCACGACAAACTCTTTATTTTACTTTTATTTTTATTTTTACCCCTTTTCAATTCCCTTTTTACTGGCCGCCCAATAGGGGACCACGGACCAGGTCACGCCACCGTGGCAGCCCACTGTAAGGAGGGCCCTATTCTGAGTAGCTCCCCGCTGGGGCGAGTCATAATATATATATATATATATATATATATATATATATAAAATTTTGACGTATGCACAAAATTCATCACTATAACAATATTCATACCTGCAATGTAGAAAAGGCAGTAAATGTTTTCAGAAAGAAGTATATATAACAACAGAAGGTAGTTTCTGGACACAAGGTTTGTAACTGTAAATTTGAACAGTTGCAGACCTTATACATGTCCAAATTATATATACAGTGTGGAAGAAAAGTATTTAGTCAGCCATCTATTGTGCAAATTCTCCCATCTAAAAAGATGAGGTTGGCCTGTAATTGACTGATGAGGTTATCTGGGCACACCAAGTAATGGCAAGACACAACAAGATTGCTTGTTAAAAAAAGTCAGTTTTTATTGCCATAGAATTCAAACAAAGATCCCACCCAACGTTTTGGCCTTAACATAGGCCTTTCTCAGTGCTTATACTTTGGCAGTGGTGGTGCAAATGTTAATGTTTTGTGCCTATAGAGTTCTAGAGGTCCAGAAATGAAATTTTGACACACATGGATTGTCCCTAAATATCATAGCAGTTCAGTTCTGGGTTTCCAGGCTGACATCACAATAAGTCTAATGTAAATACACTGAACCTTATTAGAAACATAGTCCACAGTCTTGGGGAATTTAATCTAATTTAATTACCGTATATACTCGTGTATAAGCCGACCCGTGTATAAGCCGACCCCCCTACTTTTGCCCCCAAAATCTGGGAAAACCTATTGACTCGTGTAAAAGCCGAGGGTGGACCCCAGCACAGGTATACAGCAGCCAGCAGTGTGGTATACAGGCCCCCCCCAGTGGTATACAGGCCTCCCCAGTGGTAGTATACAGCAGCCCCAGTGGTAGTATATAGCAGCCCCAGCAGCCCCAGTGGTAGTATACAGCAGCCGCAGTGGTAGTATATAGCAGCCCCAGCAGCCCCATTGGTAGTATACAGCAGCCCCAGTGGTAGTATATAGCAGCCCCAGTGGTAGTATATAGCATCCCCAGCAGCCCCAGTGGTATTATATAGCAGCCCCAGCAGCCCCAGTGGTAGTATATAGCATCCCCAGCAGCCCCAGTGGTAGTATATAGCATCCCCAGCAGCCTCAGTGATAGTATATAGCATCCCCAGCAGCCCCAGTGGTAGTATATAGCAGCCCCAGTGGTAGTATACAGCAGCCCCAGTGGTAGTATATAGCAGCCCCAGTGGTAGTATATAGCATCCCCAGCAGCCCCAGTGGTAGTATATAGCAGCCCCAGCAGCCCCAGTGGTAGTATATAGCAGCCCCAGCAGCCCCAGTGGTAGTATATAGCATCCCCAGCACCCCCAGTGGTAGTATATAGCAGCCCCAGCAGCCCCAGTGGTAGTATATAGCAGCCCCAGCAGCCCCAGTGGTAGTATATAGCATCCCCAGCAGCCCCAGCGGTAGTATACAGCAGCCCCAGTAATCCAGGCTCCCCCCCCTGCTCCGGAAACCTGTAAAGTAAAATATACTTATCACTGTCCCGCTGCCGTCCCCGCCGCTGCCGGCATAGCGATCCTCCATTTTCATCTGTCTTCTTCCGGCTTCCTGTGTTCGGCGCCGGCAATGACGTAATTGCCGGCGCCGAACAGAGGAAACCGGAAAAAGACAGATGAAGATGGAGGATCGCTATGCCGGCAGCGGCGGGGACGGCAGCAGGACAGTGATAAGTATATTTTGCTTTACAGGTTTCCGGAGCAAGGGGGGGGGCCCTGGATTACTGAGGCTGGTGGGGCTGCTGGGGCTGCTGGGGCTGCTGTGGCTGCTGTATACTCATGGGGACCGTATTGATTCGCGTATAAGCCGAGGGGGGTACTTTTCAGCCCAATTTTTGGGCTGAAAAACTTGGCTTATACGTGAGTATATACGGTAATAATAAGGGAGCCTCTTAAATGATTCCCATATGTGATCATAGTCTAATTGAAAAGAAATGATTTTTTCTGCGTATGTTCCCTGTACTAACATCTCCCCTTCCCCCATTGTTTCAGACTAGAGTCATCTACTTTGACCTTATATCCAGGTGATACAATATCTCTTTTTGATTTGTCCAACAAATTCTACAACATGGTGACTACCATTGTTATTTTTTCCTTTACCACTATAGAACCTAATTTCTTTTCTTGCTTTATCTTTATTTTACTGTAGACCTCACCTTTTAGAAACCCGTTCCTTAGTCACTCCCTATACAATTGATTCCCTATAGGCACTAAATATTAACATTTGCGCCACCACTGCCACTGTATAAGCACTGAGAATTATCATATAGCACAGTACACAAACACCTTACACGTATTTTTATTGTCAATAATGCATGGTTCTAATACTTTATCCATTATTTTTTACAACCGTTTATCAAATAGACCCATGACCCTTCAGAAAGGCCTATGTTAAGGCTGAAACATTGGGTGGCATCTTTGTTTGAATTCTGTGGCAATTAAAATGGATTTTTTTTTCACAAGCAATCTTGTTGTGTCTTGCCATTACTTGGTGTGCCCAGATATCCTTATCAGTGACATTATTTTTACTGGTGCACCCAATAAGTGACAGTGAGCCTGTCTCTATCCCTTCGGCCTGTAATTGACATCATAGGTGACCTCAACTATGAGAGACAAAATGAGAAAACAAATCCTGAAAATTACATTGTCTGATTTGGAAGGAATTTTTTTTTCAAATTTTGGTGGAAAATAAGTATTTGGTAAACGACAAAAGTTAATTTCAATACTTTGTTATATATACCGGTACTTTGTTGGCAATGACAGAGATGAAACTTTTTCTGTAAGTCTTCACAATGTTGGCACACACTGTTGCTGGTAAGTTGGCCCATTCCTCCATGCAGATCTCCTCTAGAGCAGTGATATTTTGGGGCTGTCACTGGGCAACACCGACTTTCCAAAGAACCTCCAAAGGTTTTCTGTAGGGTTTAGATCTGGAGATTGGCTAAGCCACTCCAGGACCTTGAAATGCTTCTTACGAAGCCTCTCCTTTGTTACCCTGGTGGTGTTCTTTGGGATCATTGTCTTGCTGAAGACCCAGCCACGTTTCATCTTCAATGCCCTTGCTGACGGAAGGAGGTTTGTACTCAAAATCTCACAAAATGATACATGGCCCGATTCATTCTTTCATGTACATGGATCAATCATTCTGGTCTTTTGGCAGAGAAACAGCCCCGAAGCATGATGTTGCCACCCCCATGCTTTACAGTAGGTAACTCAGCATTCTTTCTCCTTCAAACACGACGAGTTGTGTTCCTACCAAAAACAGTTCTACTTTGGTTTCATCTGACCATATGACATTCTCCTAATACTCTTCTGGATCATCCAAATGCTTTCTAGCAAAATTCAGACAGACCCGGACATGTAATGGTTTAAGCAGGGGGACACGTCTGGCACTGTAGGATCTGAGTCCCTGGTGGTATAGTGTGTTACTGATGGTAGCCTGTGTAATGTTGGTCCCAGTTATCTGCAGGTCATTCACTAGGTCCCCCCATGTGGTTCTGGAATTTCTGCTCACCCTCTTGAGATCATTTTGACTACACGGGGTGAGATCTTGCATGGAGCCCCAGATCAAGGGAAATTATCAGTGGTCTTGTATGTCTTCCATTTTCTAATTATTGCTCCCATAGTTGATTTCTTCACACCAAGCTACTTGCCAATTGCAGAGTCAGCCTTCCCAGCCTGGTGCAGGGCTACAATTTTGTTTCCGGTGTTCTTCGCCAGCTCTTTGGTCTTCACCATTGTGGAGTTTGGAATGTGCTGTTTGAAGTTGCGGACAGGTATCTTTTATACTGATAAGTTCAAACAGGTGCCAGTACTACAGGTAATGAGTGGAGGACAGAGGGGCCTCTTGAAGAAGTTACAGGTCTGTGAGAGCCAGAAATCTTGAGAACATAAAAACTCCTTGCATATATTGTCCTTTGTGGGAATTGAACCCAGGACCCCAGCGCTGCAAGGCTGCAGTGCCAACCACCATGCCGCCCCTATAATTATATTTTAATAATATTATAATAATAATAGATTATGTATATATTAACTCGAGGGGATATAATTTTTGTCTGAGAATTTTTTGTTTTTTTCTGAAATGTTCTTTTTGATGCTATCTCCATCAGATAAATACCATTGAATTAAGATTGGATTACCCAATAATGGTAACTCGCCAACAATTATTGTGATAAGAAAAACAGATGAAGAATCCATGGGGCACGGAGTGGTTGCATCAATGGGAGCATTTTGATAGGGTGCTCTTGTTTTTCTGTGTTCTTATATTGGATCTCATCTGTATGAATATATATACAAGATACACTCCAGAGGAACCCACTAAAGTGGCAGAAATGTACTGAGTGGCACTCACTTTCCATGAAACTGAGTGTGAAAAGTTATCTTATGTCATTACATGATTGAGTGATATATATAAAATTGTAAGCATACTAAGTAATTCTATCAACATCTGGGTTAGTATAGGTGTTTTGGGAAGAATTATATTATATAGGTTTAAAATTAACCTCAGACTTAATTGAAAGTGGATGACCTTCTGTCCCCTCAAGGGTGTCTATAGAAGATTTGTACACTTGCATTCGAGGGGTCTTCTTGACTAAATTTGTATCTCTTAAACGGCATTTTGTATGTTATATTTGTACTGTGTGATGCCTTGGCATTTGTTTTTATTACTGAAATTAATAAAGATTTTGTACTTTTTTAAAAGGTATAGGATTTTGATTAGTCTAGTGGGTCTATACCTTCTATACCAGCAATTGGTTGGCTTATACACAGAGAGGGACTGATAGAAGGGAATATAGATATGTGCTCAGAACTGCTCATGGTTATGGGTGCACAGGGGACTGGAAAGGTTCTCTTTAAAGCTTGTTGTCAAGGTGTCTGGGCACCGCTGTAGTCTGGATAAGTTGCATGATTAGCAGGATTTACTTTGCCTGCCCTCCTGTGATACAGCTGCCAGATCAGAAAGTGCATGATTCTGACCAGCGGAAAGATCATTCTGCATTGTCAATCTTCAGGAGTACACCGTTCCAGAAAACAGAAAGCCCCAGGGAGCAATGTGCTCGTGAAGATGAAACTTTAGAATAACACTATAAACTGTAATTCTTTTAAGAATTAGCAGTCTATTCCATTTGAGAACTAAGAACTATATATGTGTTGACTCTATATCGTCTATATTTTTTTTAACTAAAAACACAAAAAAAATCCAAGTTTTCCAAATCTGAGTTATTAAAGTTAAGGTTAAAAAAAATAATGAATGACTTGGGAAAACTGGGAAAGGCGGATGGTCTTTCTTCAGTACTTTGACCTAAACAAATGAAAAACTTGTTTTTAATATCTACAAGTCTTCAAAGGCCGTACCTTTTGTTCTGTGCTCAATATAGACTTTCCGTCTCCCGTACAGGTGTTACACAAGTTCTATATAAGAGCAGATTGCTGTTAAACAATTTATGTCTTACACATGTAAATGAATAATGGTCTGCGTCTTGGGCTTTGAATTTTTGCACAGCCACAGAATTTAAAACATGTTCATTGAAAAAATGCAATAGTGGTATTTGTGGTAAATGTGAAAACAGATGTTAAACAGATTTTTCTTATAATTTATTCACGACGTACAAATTTAATCTTTGATTCACGTTGCACAGATGAATTTCAACTGCTTTACTCTGAGGTTAACCTTGAATTTATTAATAAAGTCTTTGAAAAGTAGAATATCTCCAACTCATGGAAAGTTAAACTATTTAGTTGTAGGCTGCATTTACATCACATTCGTGATGTAGGTAATGAGGATATTTGTTAAATAAGGCCCATCTCAACCCATGCAAAAGAAATATAGGCATTACATACCTTTTCAGGATCTCTTTGTATCGGATGAGCATAGTGTACTACCACTAAATAATAAAAATTATACTTAGAAATAGCTGTCAGGCAAAACTTCAGCAGATATTGTTTCCCATCAACCACTTTCTAAATGCGTTTTGTCTCTCAACACTAGAGATGAGCTAAATTTTTGAAGTCCAGGCTCGGATCGCCAAATTGGCGCACATTCTGCAAATAGTGGTAAAGAGTATGTCGAACTTCCAATCCCCATTCAAATCAATGGGAGGCAAAATCAAGGGCATTGAAAAGACCTTATAAAGGGCCCAAAAGCTGCCAAAGCAGCAAAATGTAGGGGCAGACACCAGGAAAAGTGCCATCTATTCCCCAGAGTTAAAATTTATATCACAGTACATTATGGGACAAAGCCTAGCCCAGTATTTCAAGCTTCACCATTAATCAGGAAGCGGGAGATGTAACACGTTGTAGGCATGGTGCTCAGAGAGTCCTGATAAATTCACGAAACAGACAAGAAGAATACCCCATGAAGAACCTCCATATTTCAAAAAAATTTGGGCTACATACCCCAAAAGTGCACCATATTTCTGCACCCATCACTTAGATGTTCTAATTTGGCTACCACTGGCCAATCAGACATTAGGACATTTGGACACAGGAAGTGCATGACAGACACCACATCATGATTATGTAAGTAGATGAACAGTCAAGTTTTTTTTATGAAAAGTCAGGTTTTTCTGGTTGAAACAATAAAAGTTGTCACTTATGTGGCGTCCCTCTGGCTGGACACCACAGGGAGGTATTGCATCCCCAACAGAAGGTGTAGAGTGCCTCCATAGTCATAGGTAGAGGGGGAAGTCTGTATCAAAAACCACAAAATCCCAATCAGAGCCACCCTAGCACCAGGAACTGAATTTTCAGAAGGACCCAGGGGGTTGGAGCTTAGCAGAGCAGGATATATGACGTAGGTGACAGCTGACAAGTCAGTCAGTCGGTGTGAAGAGAGCAGAATGGAGTTCAACCTGCAGCTCTGACAGGAGGATATCTCAGAACCAAAGAGGTAATTGAGACAAGAAAGGGGCACTATAGGACTGGTCTGAGCCGGCTGGAGAGTCCAGGTCAATACCGGTAAACCGGAACCGAGGCGGTTTGTTAAGGTTCATCCCAAACTGCTGACCGGCAGGCTGTGGGCCTGATCAAGAAGGTGCCACAGCACCCATCAAAGTAGTCGAACCTCTGTCCCATAGCTGGGTTCAAGACGCTGACAAGTAAGAGAGACTTTAAGCAACAGACCCAAGGAGCAGAAACCAGACTCAAGAGTGGGAGTGTAAGGAGACAAAAATGCCCATAAAGGAACAGGACTAAGAAAGTGTTGGAAAGGCACCTCTCACAGAATCTGTGGTAATCCCAAAACCTGTGGCAACAAAACTAGACTGTACCGTGTACCTAATGATCCATCTGGTATTAGTAAAGAACTGTTTAGGCTAGCTTGACGTCTCTGCATCAATTATCTGTTGTCTGGGAGGCTCCTACAGCACCACAGAGCCAAGGACTAATACTCCTCTCATCCACCCTGCTGCCCTGACGTAGAGATCCGCCTGTGAGGAGCTGTACTATCCAAAACTGCATCACCATCACCTCAGCGGCCGGCTGCAGCACTGGTAACTACATTACCAGGTACCACAGGTGGCATCACGTATAATAATCCCCAATCCCAAATAGATTTCCCCTCAGCCACTGAGTGTCCAGGGCACGGGACCGGGACCCAACCAGCCTTGATCCCCACTGAATTAGCAACCTGTCCCAGTATCCGAGTACCCCCTACCCTGTCGACTGGCTCATTTTGCTTTGTGACTTTCCAGACAAAGCTGAACCACAATAAAATGTTGAAAAATTAAGTAATTCTTGAGTATATCACTCAATGGTTTTCATAAGCGTGAAAAATCTGATCTACAGGAGGAGTATAATCTGGCCTAGGCCATTTTATACCCTGGAGTATAGTTTGGCCTAGGCCATATTATACCCGGGATATAATCTGGCATAGGCCACTTTAACCCCGGGTATAGTCTGGGCAGGGGGGTAATCTGGCCTGTTACACTAGCATCATGTTGCGGACAGTGCAGCAAGAAGCATGTAGATGAACAGAATAGTGATGCTGATGACGGCATCATCTGTGCTAATCATTTTAGTAGACATATCAAGCAGATAACCAGGTGTCCGAAAGACCTCTCTAGCAATTCTAGTTGATGAGCCGTGGGTACCAAATGGCACAGCGACCATGCCTTCTGCTGCAGAGGTTGTCCCAAAAGCCTTGGGGATTTCAAGACTGGGGAGAAGGCCTTTCCCTGTCTGGCCCCGCAGCTACCACAGTCACCCAGTGCCCAGTGAGCGAGATGTAATGCCCCTGATCATGTTTGCTCATCTGGGTGTCACTGGCGATATGCACCCTTTCACAAACAGAGTTTTCATGGAACGGGTGATGTTGTCTGCAACATGCTGATGTACCACAGGTACAGCTTTCTTCGAGATGCAGTGGCAACTGGGCAGCGAATACTGAGGGGCCGAGACGTCTATCAGCTTTCAGAAACCGTCTGTATCCACCAAGCGGAAAGGCAGCATTTTTGTGGCCAACAATTTGGAAGTGGTGAAGATTTAACTCTTTGCTTTTTGATGTGTAGATAGAAATAATCTTTTACATGACCACAACTGTGGGACCGAGATCTTGCTGTTTTGCTGAGAGAGAGTGGAGTAGGGTGTACCAAACAAACTCCTGCACTGTGAGGGAGGACCAGGCAAAGATGTTATGGTGGGTTGACAAACAAGTAGTGGTGTGCTCCCTAAATATTTACATCTTTTTATATAGTGTCTGATCTTGTTTTTTTATTTTAAAAGTTGGGTCGCTAGGTATCTTCTGGTAAGTAGTTGTATCGGCAATCTGTCGTATCTTAGTGACGTACTGGTTTTTGTTCATGATGACTACAGTCCCTGACAAAAGTTATGTCGCTTATCCATGTTATGTAAATAAAAGCTTATAACTAGTGATGAGCGAGCATGCTCGCCACTACTCGGTACTCGCCCGAGTATCACTGTACTCGGGCGACTCGCCGAGCACCGAGTAATCTCGCGATACTCGTGCTGTGCTCGTGGTCGTCATCTCTGCATGTTGGCGCTCTTTTGAGAGCCAGCCTATGTGCAGGGATTGGCTGGCAGACCACTGCAATGCCACAGCCCTGTTAGTTGTGGCATAGCAGTGATTGGCCGCCCTGCACAGCGTGACCGAGCCTTTATAACTTCCGGAGCGCTGTGCTCGGCACACAGCCATCCAGACAGTGAGTGTAGGGAGAGTGTCTGCTGCTGCTTAGGAACAGATTTGCGGCCCTCATAGATAGATCCGGAGCAGGTCTGCAAACTGCTGCTGCTGACCACAACAGTCCTTCTCAGGACTAATCTAGGAGGATATAGGCAGGGTGATCCAGATCGGAGTCCAAGCTTTCCAGTGACCAGAACAGTCCTTCTCAGGACTAATCTAGGAGGATATAGGCAGGGTGATACAGATAGGAATCCAAGCTTTTCTGTGACCATTAGAGTCACCACACTCTTGTACTTACTACCTTAATACAGGATAGGGACTAAAATCCTCTCCTGACACCATTACAGTCACCAGACAGGTGTACGTACTACCTTAATACAGGTTAGGGACTAAAATCCTCTCCTGACACCATTACAGTCACCAGACAGGTGTACGTACTACCTTAATACAGGTTAGGGACTAAAATCCTCTCGTGAAACCATTACAGTCACCAGACAGGTGTACGTACTACCTTAATACAGGTTAGGGACTAAAATTCTCTCCTGAAACCATTAAAGTCACCAGACAGGTGTACGTACTACCTTAATACAGGTTAGGGACTAAAATCCTCTCCTGAAACCATTAAAGTCACCAGACAGGTGTATGTACTACCTTAATACAGGTTAGGGACTAAAATCCTCTCCTGACACCATTAAAGTCACCAGACAGGTGTACGTACTACCTTAATACAGGTTAGGGACTAAAATCCTCTCCTGACACCATTACAGTCACCAGACAGGTGTACGTACTACCTTAATACAGGTTAGGGACTAAAATCCTCTCATGACACCATTAAAGTCACCAGACAGGTGTACATACTACCTTAATACAGGTTAGGGACTAAAATCCTCTTCTGACACCATTACAGTCACCAGACAGGTGTACGTACTACCTTAATACAGGTTAGGGACTAAAATCCTCTCCTGACACCATTAAAGTCACCAGACAGGTGTACGTACTACCTTAATACAGGTTAGGGACTAAAATCCTCTCCTGACACCATTACAGTCACCAGACAGGTGTACGTACTACCTTAATACAGGTTAGGGACTAAAATCCTCTCCTGAAACCATTACAGTCACCAGACAGGTGTACGTACTACCTTAATACAGGTTAGGGACTAAAATCCTCTCCTGAAACCATTAAAGTCACCAGACAGGTGTACGTACTACCTTAATACAGGTTAGGGACTAAAATCCTCTCCTGACACCATTAAAGTCACCAGACAGGTGTACGTACTACCTTAATACAGGTTAGGGACTAAAATCCTCTCCTGACACCATTACAGTCACCAGACAGGTGTACATACTACCTTCATACAGGTTAGGGACTAAAATCCTCTCGTGAAACCATTACAGTCACCAGACAGGTGTACGTACTACCTTAATACAGGTTAGGGAACTAAAATCCTAATCTCTTGTGATCTCAACAGTCACCAGACTGGTGTACGTCATAACTTGATACAGGTTAGGGAACTAAAATCCTAATCTCTTGTGATCTGAACAGTCACTAGACTGGTGTACGTCATACCTTGATACAGGTTAGGGAACTAAAATCCTAATCTCTTGTGATCTCAACAGTCACCAGACTGGTGTACGTCATAACTTGATACAGGTTAGGGAACTAAAATCCTAATCTCTTGTGATCTCAACAGTCACCAGACTGGTGTACGTCATAACTTGATACAGGTTAGGGAACTAAACTCCTAATCTCTTGTGATCTGAACAGTCACCAGACTGGTGTACGTCATAACTTGATACAGGTTAGGGAACTAAAATCCTAATCTCTTGTGATCTCAACAGTCACCAGACTGGTGTACGTCATAACTTGATACAGGTTAGGGAACTAAAATCCTAATCTCTTGTGATCTCAACAGTCACCAGACTGGTGTACGTCATACCTTGATACAGGTTAGGGAACTAAAATCATAATCTCTTGTGATCTGAACAGTCACCAGACTGGTGTACGTCATAACTTGATACAGGTTAGGGAACTAAAATCCTAATCTCTTGTGATCTGAACAGTCACCAGACTGGTGAACGTCATACCTTGATACAGGTTAGGGACTAAAATCCTCTCCTGTGACTGTTGTCGCTGTATACAAGCAAAATGCGCAAGGGCGTTGGCAAGGAACAAGGAGGTGAACGTGATGGTGGTGCAGGCAGAGGCCGAGGTCGTGTGCAAGCACTAATTTCGCAACAAGAAAGTGGCACATCTACTCGCTCACACGTCCTGTCCCAAATTGTTTGGGCCCGCTGCAGTACACCGCTCTTGAACCAACACCAGTGTCAACAGCTTGTTACTTGGATAGCGGATAATGCTTCAAGTCTGATTGGCACCTCCACAAACACCCTGTCTTCCACACGGTCAAGTGTCAGCAGCCGTGATACTGCATCGCACATTTCCCAACCTGATCCTCCTTCCTACCAACAGGCCGAGTACACGTCCACGGACATTACTAATCCTACACTTGGACACTCGGAAGTCCAGAAGTGTGTACCCATGGGTCAGTGGAGGTACATGGCAAATTCCCATTACAAAATTTAAATTCAGTTGTCATTTGTTGGTGGTGTGGTGAAGTCTGGCCCAATCCAACCCTTGTTCATCTTGATCTGAGTCAGCCTGTCAGCATTTTCAGTTGACAGGCGGTTGCGTTTATCAGTAATGATTCCACCTGCGGCACTGAAAACACGCTTTGACAAAACGCTAGCGGCAGTGCAGGCCAGGACTTCCAAGGCGTAGAGAGCCAATTCATGCCACGTGTCCAGCTTGGAGACCCAATAATTGTAAGGCACAGAGGAATCTCGCAGTACAGTTGTTCGATCGGCAAGGTACTCCTTCAGCATCTGGCCAAACTTAGCATTTCTTGTGTCACTACCCCGCACCTCAGGGGTTGTGGTACGTGAGGGGCTGAGAAAACTGTCCCACCTCGTAAAGACTGTTCCCCTACCTTTGGCGGATTGGACTTGTGCCCCTCTCGGCCGTACGCCTTGGTTGTCCACCGATTCCTGACCTATGCCGCTAGCGTTTTGTGAGGGGAATGATTTGCCTACTTCCGTGACTATGGCCTTCTGGAACTGCTGCATTTTGGCTGACCTCTCCGCCTCAGGAATGACAGACATAAAGTTCTCCTTGTAGTGTGGGTCTAACAGTGTTGCCAACCAGTACAGATTGTCGGCCAAGATGTTCTGAACGCGAGGGTCACGAGCCAGGCAGCTTACCATAAAGTCAGCCATGTGCGCCAGACTCTTAACAGCCATCACTTCAGTATCCAGACCAACACGATGACTGAACATGCTGTCCTCCTCCTCCTCATCTTCCCTGTCCTCTGGCCAGCCACGCTGAATCGAGGGTATGACTGGTGTTCATGTCATACCCTCAATTTGGCCAGAGAGTTGCTCCATGTCTTCATCCTCCTCCTCTTCGTCATAGTCCTCCACTGCACGTTGTGATGAGATGAGGCTGGACTGTGTGTTTTCACCCACACCCACTACTGTTTCTTGCTCCAAGTCATCGCGCTCGGCCTGCAATGCATCCTCTTTGTTTTTCAGCAGAGACCGTTTTAGAAGGCAGAGTAGTGGTATGGTGACGCTAATAATGGCGTCATCGCCGCTCACCATATTGGTGTAGTCCTCAAAGTTTTGGAGGATGGTACATAATAATAATATTTATTCATTTATATAGTGCTATTGATTCCATAGCACTTTACATACATGAGTAATGCTGTCTCTCTTGGAGCTCACAATCTAAACATCCTATCAGTATGTCTTTACAATGTGGGAGGAAACCGGAGTGCCCAGAGGAAACCCACACAAACACGTGGAGAACATACAAACTTCTTGCAGATGTTGTCCTTTGTGTCCTTGGTGGGAATTGAACCCAGGACCTCAAGACTCCAGTGCTGTAAAGGCTACAGTGCTAACCGCTTGAGCCACCATGCTGCTCGACATAGGTCTGACATCCATCTCCACTCCTCAGGTGTTATGTGTGGAGTTTGAATCATTTCCCGACGGCTTAGGTGATGCAGGTAGTCAACAACTGCCCTCTTCTGCTCACATATCCTGACCAACATGTGCAGAGTTGAATTCCAACGCGTGGGGACATCACACACCAGTCTGTGGGCCGTAAGACGCTAACGGCGCTGAAATCCGCCAAGGCCGGCTGAAGCAGCAGGTGACTTGCGAAAATGTGCAGACAGACGGCGAACATTTACCAGCAGTTCAGACTGCTCTGTGTATTACTTTAGAAACCTCTGAACCACCAGGTTGAGCATGTGGGCCATGCATGGAACATGCGTCAGCTGGCCTCGCCTCAAAGCTGCCACCAGGTTCCGGTCATTGTCACACACGACCTTTCCTGGCTTTAGGTTCAGAGGTGTGAGCCAGTGATCTACCTGCTGTTTCAGAGCTGTCCACACCTCTTCTGCATTGTGGGGTTTGTCACCTATGCAGACTAGCTTCAGCACAGCCTGTTGCCGCTTCGCAGAGGCAGTGCTGCAGTGCTTCCAGCTTGGGACTGGTGTGGAGGGTACAGTGGATGAGGATGCGCAGGAGGAGGAGGCTGAAGAGCATGACATTCCGGAGCTGTAGAGTGTCGGTGAAACTCTGACAGAGGTAGGGCCTGCTATCCTTGGTGTGGGAAGGACGTGTTCCGTCCCTCGCTCACACTGTGTCAGAGCCTCCACAATATTAACCCAGTGTTTTGTCAAGGAGATGTAGCGGCCATGCTCACAAGCACTTGTCCACGTGTCTGTGGTTATACACTTCAGCCCCTGACCTTACCCCTGCGGTATTAAAGAACAGCAATGACTGTCTAGATGCAGTTTCCAATATCTTGTCCACTCTCTATTTGAAAGTAAACCTTTCCAAAACTGAACTTCTTCTGCTCCCCCCATCCACTAAACTCCCTAAATCGGACATCTCTCTCAGTTTGTGGCACCACGATAACGCCTAGGCAGCAGGCTCGTTGTCTGGGTGTTATGTTTGACACCGATCTCTCCTTCTCCTCCCACACACAATGTCTCGTCCGCTCATGTCGCTTACACCTGAAGAATATCTCCAGAGTCCGTCCCTTTCTCACCCTGTAAACAACAAAAACCCTCACCGTGGCCCTAATCCATTCCCGCCTTGACTATTGCAATTCTCTATTAAGTGGCCTCCCCCTCACCAGAGTTTCTCCTCTCCAGTCCATCCTTAATGCAGCAGCCAGGATCACCCATCTGGCCAATCGTTACTCAGATGCCTCTGCTCTGTGCCAGTCATTGCACTGGCTGCCCGTATACTACAGGATCAAATTCAAATTGCTTCTTCTCACCCACAAATCTCTTCACAGTGCAGCACCACCCTACCTCTCCTGCCTCATCTCTGTCTATCACCCCACTCGCGCTCTACGTTCCTCAAATGACTTTCGACTGACATCTGTAATAATCCGATCCTCCCACTCCCGGCTCCAAGACTTCTCCAGAGCTGCACCAAACCTCTGGAATGCTTTACCCCAAGAAATCAGGACTATTCACAACTTGCATGGCTTCAGACGATCCCTAAAAACGCATCTTTTTAAGGCGGCCTATCATACTCCCTAATAGAAGTCCTTTGTACTGTAGATAGTGAATGAGCTATCCCTCTGGACATTACTCTTCGACAAACTCCACCAAACCAAAAAGGTCTACACAGACTGTATAATGACCATCCATGTAAGCTTAGTTCTATGCCCCATTTCCTCAAGATGCCTGGACCATCAGTGCAATAAGCCCCTGTACCTTGTGCAACCCCTATCCCGTTGTAGATTGTAAGCTCTTTTGAGCAGGGTCACCTTCATTTCTTGCTTTATTTTTTGTATTTTCTTTTTTACATTGATTCTATGCCTATTGTTTTGTATCCAATTATTCTACTGTATTTGTTCTGTACTGTAATTACTTACTGTATTATATTTTCTGTACTCTAACCCTACATTGTAAAGCGCTGCGTAATATGTTGGCGCTATATAAATAAAGCTGTATTATTATTATTATTAGGTGGACTTTGGCTGAAAACAGCGTTGTTCAGGGCACGTGTGATGCTGTTGGACACGTGGTTATGCAATGCGGGGACGGCACATATGGAGAAATAGTGGCGGCTGTGGACCGAGTAACGTGGGACAGCAGCCGCCATCAGGTCGCGGAATGCTTCCGTCTCCACCAGCCGGAAAGGCAACATTTGAAGCGGTATGAGTCGCGAAATGTGATCATTCAGGACTGTGGCATGTGGGGCGTTGGCAGCGTATTTGCGCCTGCGTTCAAATGTTTGCTGAATGGATAATTGAACGCTGCGCTGGGACAAGGACGTGCTTGATGGTGGTGTAATTTGTGCGTGGGCAACTTCAGGTGCAGGGCCGGAGGCTTGTTCGCGGCCAGCATGGAGAGGGGATTGGCTCACACGCACAACAGGCGAAGACGTAGCAGTGACATCAGCAAGCACCGCTCCTCGACTCTGTTGTACTTCCCACAAAGTCGGGTGCTTGGCTGACATGTGCCTGATCATGCTGGTGGTGGTCAGGCTGCTACTTTTCGTACACCTGCTGATGCTGGCATGGCAGGTGTTGCAAATGGCCTTTTTAGAGTCATCTGGAGCCAACTGAAAATACTGCCAGACTCGGGAAGACCTAACATTTGCACAGGCACCTTGTGTCGTGTTGTTGTTCCGGGGAACGGTTGCCTGCCTTCTGCCTGCGTACCCGACCCTGCTTCGTACTGCCTGTTGGGAGGCTACGCCTCCCTCCCCCTGTGCACTGCTGTCCTCGCTCTGCATATACTCATGCCAGGTTGGGTCAGTTACTGGATCATCCACCACGTCGTCTTCCTATTCCTTGGCTAATCGCTGGACTGCTCCTCCTTCTCCTCATGTGCCACCATGATGACCGTTACAATAGTTTGGCTGTTGTTTCAGGTATACCCCCAGTGGTAAATTTTTACGCCCATTCTGTTTGAATGGGCATTACAAAGACAGGATACCCGCATCTTTTCAATGTGAAAAATGTTTTGAGGCCCTCCTGCACGTCTCTATCCAGGGACAATGTGGAGCCTCCCAATTTTTGGCTGCCGTGGCCAAAGGGCTATACTACAATACACCCACTTGAGGGTTACAGGCCCTACTACATGTCTGTATGCATGGGTCATTGTTGAACCTCCCAATTTTTGGCTGCCCTGGCCAAAGGGCTATACTACAATACACCCACTTGAGGGTTACAGGCCCTCCTGCACGTCTCTATCCAGGGACAAAGAAGAGCCTCCCAATTTTTGGCTGCCCTGGCCAAAGGGCTATACTATAATACACCCACTTGAGGGTTACAGGCCCTCCTGCACGTCTCTATCCAGGGACAATGAGGAGCCTTTCAATTTTTGGCTGCCCTGGCCAAAGGGCTATACTACAATACACCCAGTTGAGGGTTACAGGCCCTACTACATGTCTGTATGCATGGGTCATTGTTGAACCTCCCAATTTTTGGCTGCCCGGGCCAAAGGGCTATACTATAATACACCCACTTGAGGGTTACAGGCCCTCGTGCACGTCTCTATCCAGGGACAATGAGGAGCCTTTCAACTTTTGGCTGCCCTGGCCAAAGGGCTATACTACAATACACCCAGTTGAGGGTTACAGGCCCAAACTACATGTCTGTATGCATGGGTCATTGTTGAACCTCCCAATTTTTGGCTGCCCTGGCCAAAGGGCTATACTACAATACACCCACTTGAGGGTTACAGGCCCTACTACATGTCTGCATGCATGGCTCATTGTTGAACCTCCCAATTTTTGCCTGCCCTGGCCAAAGGCCTATACTACAATACACCCACTTGAGGGTTACAGGCCCTACTACATCTCTGTATGCATGGGTCATTGTTGAACCTCCCAATTTTGGGCTGCCCTGACCAAAGGGCTATACTACAATACACCCACTTGAGGGTTACAGGCCCTCCTGCACGTCTCTATCCAGGGACAAAGAGGAGCCTCCCAATTTTTGGCTGCCCTGACCAATGGGCTATACTACAATACACCCACTTGAGGGTTACAGGCCCTACTACATGTCTGTATGCATGGGTCATTGTTGAACCTCCCAATTTTTGGCTGCCCTGGCCAAAGGCCTATACTACATTACACCCACTTGAGGGTTACAGGCCCTACTACATGTCTGTATGCATGGGTCATTGTTGAACCTCCCAATTTTTGGCTGCCCTGACCAAAGGGCTATACTACAATACACCCACTTGAGGGTTACAGGCCCTACTACATGTCTGTATGCATGGCTCATTGTTGAACCTCCCAATTTTTGCCTGCCCTGGCCAAAGGCCTATACTACAATACACTCACTTGAGGGTTACAGGCCCTACTACATGTCTGTATGCATGGGTCATTGTTGAACCTCCCAATTTTTGGCCGCCCTGACCAAAGGGCTATACTACAATACACCCACTTGAGGGTTACAGGCCCTCCTGCACGTCTCTATCCAGGGACAAAGAGGAGCCTCCCAATTTTTGGCTGCCCTGGCCAAAGGCCTATACTACAATACACCCACTTGAGGGTTACAGGCCCTACTACATGTCTGTATGCATGGCTCATTGTTGAACCTCCCAATTTTTGCCTGCCCTGGCCAAAGGCCTATACTATAATACACCCACTTGAGGGTTACAGGCCCTCCTGCACGTCTCTATCCAGGGACAATGTGGAGCCTCCCAATTTTTGGATGCCCTGGCCAAAGGGCTATACTAAAATACACCCAGTTCTTGTTTACAGGCCATCCTGCATGTCTGTATCCAGGGGCATTGGTGAACCTTCCAATTTTGGACTGCCCTTGCAAAGGAAGATACCCAGTTCCTCAAAATGGGCACTTTATTTCTAGACAGGGCTTCATGTACATCTCTTGTCAGGGTCATCGGAGTTTAGCACAATGTTTTCACGTAAAATCTTTCATGTAATCACAGAAAGTGACATACACCAGCTGTATCTCACTATTGGGTATGTGCCCTTAACATTTCCACCCTAAATATTCATTTTGGTGTCATTTTGGAAGGTTTTCTGGAGAATCCGTAAAATTGGCGTGAAACTCGGACAACATTGTTCACAGCTGTAACTTTTGAGTGAGAAATGCTTCCAGGGGTCTTCCCCATAGTGTTGCCATGTCATTTCAGCACTCTTCTGAGACTTTTGTGACATTTTTAGGGTTTTTCCATGCTGCCGGCAGTCATTTCATAAAAATACTCGTGTCTCCCATAGGATAACATTGGGCTCGTTACTCGGGCCGAGTACACGAGTATCTATGGATGCTCGGCCCGAGCTTCGAGCACCCGAGCATTTTAGTACTCGCTCATCACTACTTATAACCTGATGTTAAATTCATCCATTGTTTTTTATAAGTTACTCTTTTGAAAGCTGAAACCCTCCCAAATATGGTTTAGGTTAAGAAAATAAATTTGCATCAATGCTGAAATATTGAGCATTTAATGAACACAGAATGGTCAGATTTTGGCAAGACAGAAGTTTTGTTGCCTGGTCATAAAATGCACCCAATCCTAGTTTACATCCTCACCTGTTCTCCGGAAATGATTGGTTAATTAGTGGGTGTGTATAAAAAGAAACCCAGCACCCCAGACCTTCTCTTGAACTGCAACTTGAGCTCTGACAACATGCCAAAAATCCACCCTGCGACTAAAGCCTTGATTATCAAGAGGTTGAAGACCAGATCCACTGCAGACGTGGCTGACACCTTTAATATATGTCTCAGCGTCAAGTACAAAGAATTAAAAAAAGATTTGAAGAGACTGGAGATGTGTTTGACAAGCCCAGGTCCGGGAGACCCCGCAAGACAACTGCTCAGGAGGAACGTTTGTTGGTTAGAAAATCCAATGCAAGTCCCTCCTCCACTGCAGCTGAGCTCCAACAGGCATGTGTCAACTAGAACAGTTTGTAGGATTCTGTCTCAAAATGGCCTCCATGGTTGTATCAGTGCCCAGAATCCAGCACTAAACAAAAGGCAAATAAAAAACCATTTGCATTTGCAAAGTCCCACAGCCTGCTAAACAGATGGACGCTGGAAAAGTGGCAGAAGGTGGATTTCTCTGATGAATCTTCAGTAGAATTACACCACAGCCGGCGCAAATGAGGAGACCTACTGGAGCTTGTATGGATTCAATTTTGGTGGTGGAAAGATCATGGTCTGTGGCTACATTCAGTATGGGGGTGTGCAAAACATTTTCAAGGTGGAAGGCAATATCAATAGCCTAAAACATCAAGACGTGTTAGTGTAGCACCCCAGGGTATGGGAACTCGGATGTCTGGGCCCCTTCCTCTTCAAACAGGGAATGTCGCCGGTGGCCTGCCCAGATCCGTGGCCCCGGGGGACAGCCTAAAGGGTTTTTTTTTTGCCAGGGATTAAAGTCTTTGTCACGTGATGCCTCCTGTAGTACCTGGTGACTAGACAGTAGCGCCGCCACAGTCCTCCTGAGGGTGGTGGTATTACGGCTAGGGTGGAGCAACTCCCTTCAGGTAGAGATAAACCTCCAGGGCAGTGATGATTGTGAAGAATTGAGCAGAGATTTGGCCAGGTTATGGATTAACAGGATAGTCTCTGCGGGTAATGGGGACAGGGGGTGAAGAACGCACACACAAGCTGTTGAATGACTCTTTACCTTCCACTGGTGGTATAGCAGGTAAAAGTCCGGAACACTGTTGGGTGACCAGGAATCACAGTTGAATCTCCACAGAAAGTAGGTGTAAGGCTTCCATGTCCTCTTTTCCCCATGTTGAAGCCCTGTGTAGAACTTGGCTGGCCTCCACTACTCTCTCTCTCTTCACCTGCACGGTCAACGAGACACCTCTGATTTCTACCGCCGTTTCTCTCTCCACAGTGTCTGGCTCCCTGAACGTTGATTAAGCAGGTGACCAGGTGATTGGAGTTTCCACGGTTTGCCGGGGTTCTCTGCTGGGCGTGTAAATCTCCTGCAGATGCGGACCCCGGTATCGAGTGTGTTGTCTGGGCGAACCTATTCTGGCTCTTCGGTTCCCACTTTTCTTCCTCCTTCCTCTCCTTGCTTTCCGTCCCCACTCTTGGGCCTGGCAGGACTGCTCAGAGACTGTTCAGGGTCACCGGGTTGGGCCTAACACGGCACCGATCACCAGGACGTATTCGCAGCTCTCCTAGCTTCTGCACACTCTGACTAACTCCTTACCCGCTTCAGTATTTATAGGGGATCTTGCCTAAGGGCGGCAAGTTGAGTTCCCCCTACTGTGCTGGGGATTTTCATCTGTGTTCAAGGAAGGCCTATGGGTACCTGTGGATGCAGGATGCCACATTAGCTACCTCTTACATTCAAAATCATAAAAGGGGTCAAATTCTGCAGCAGGATGGTGCTCCATCTCATACATTCACCTCTACAACAAAGTTGCTCCAGGCAAAAAAGATTAAGGTGCTCAAGGACTGGCCAGCCCAGTCACCAGACATGAACATCATTGAGCATGTTTGGGGTAGGAGGAAGCTTGGAAGATAAAACCGAAGACTCTAGATGAACTCTGGGAGGCATGTAAGACTGCATTCTTTGCTATTCCTGATGACTTCATTAATAATTTGCATGAATCATTGTTGAATTGCATGGATGCAGTCCTTCAAGCTCATGGAAGTCACACAAAATATTAAATATGACTCCAATAGCACCACAACTTCATTTCCCAATGTTATGCAACATATATTTGTATTTTAAGTTAATTATTTGTTTGAGTATCACATTACTTTCTGTGGACGACAAAACTTTTGTCTTGCCAAAATCTGACCATTCTGTGTTCATTAAATGATCAATATTTCAGCATTGATGCCAATTTATTTTCTTAACCTAAACCACATTTGGGAGGATTTCAGCTTTCAAAAGAGTAATTTAGGCTAGGGTCACACTTGCGTTTTTTACAAGCGTTTTTGGAGACCTGCGTTTTCAAAAACGCATGTAAAAACGCACCCATAGGCCCCCATGTTAAAAAACGCATGCCCTAATAGCAAAAACGCATGTGTGACAGTACCATGCGTTTTTGGTGCATTTCCAAAAACGCATGCGTTTTTTAACATGGAGCCCTATGGGAAACGCATGCAAAAACGCATGTACAATTAGAACCATCCAAAAACGCAAGCGCTTTAAACTTGACAGACCTATAGAATCATTGAAGATCCTTCTCTAATTGAAATGCACCCTACATGGGGGTGGGACAAAAGGATAGACCCTTAGGCTGGGGTCACACTTGACATGAGCTTTTTTAGTGATTTTAAAAAACTTCCTTTGATCCTGTGTTTTGTCAGTTTCTAAATTAATGAATTTATGCATCCTCTTGAGACTATGCCTCCATATTGGGTATCTTTTCCACCCACTGATGATGATAGTAAACTGTGCAAATTTATACAGCACTTTACTGCTATGTTTTTTTCATACTTTGATTCCAGTGACTCTGTAATAAAGGCCACAATGTATTGTCCAAAATATCTTCTCAGCTGCATATTGCCTTTTGTGAACTAATAAAGAGAAACTTTTCACCTTGCAAACTATACCTGAGTGCGCAGTGTTGAACTTTGATACCGTGTGCTGGCATTACACAGTATGAGAGAAACTGTAGTAGCAGTGTACCTACATTGTACAGCACTGGTAAGATGGCAGTGAGACACTGACTAAGCTTCACAGTTTTGTGTGTTTGTTTTCTTAAAGGGGCCCACCTCTGACACTGACATGATTTAGACCAAAGTAATCAATACAGGATTTTAAGGTTTACACAATCTTGTTGCCTAGCTCCTCATTAACTTCTACCTGGTGGTGGGCTGCAAAACTAATGTCACTGTCGGACACAAATCCAATTCCCGAGGCTGCCAGGCATAACAACTGGATTGCAGTTAGGCGCATTGATTATTGAAGTGTGACTTCTTTTCAGGAGACATAATGATGAAAATAAATAAGTTTATTCAAGTGACGGTGACCATTCACCATCAATTCATCTGGTATGCTAAATAAAGGCTAGTGGGCACTGCAGCAATGCAAGGACAACTTTCATATGAATTACACATATAACAGTTGTACACTTGCCAAAAGTCTGTATTGTAAATGTATGGCATGAGATGTGAGCCCCAATGGGGACAATGTTGCAAATTGATGTAAACTCTATGGAATTAATAGTACTATATGAAAGTAGTAGTAGTAGTAGTAGTAGTAATAGTAGTAGTAGTAGTAGTAGTAGTAGTAGTAGTAGTAGCAGCAGGAAGCAATATCCATACTATGGTGTTTCATCAGTGTGAGCAGACTTATAAGATCATGGATGTGAAGCATATAATAGCCATATGCTGTTTTTACATGAATTGATATCACTTTAGTGTAGAAGAGGTGGCCTTGCATGCTGCTGACTCTCAGCAATAATAAAAGTTTGCTAAAATAAATAAATAATTTAAAATAAAATAAAATACCCAAATACTAGTCTCTCCTAAACAGATGTTTTTAAGGACATTGTAAGCTTCCTGGACTTCCCAGCTGCGGCCAAATCTGGCAATGTTTCCAAAACACCTGCAAACCCCATGAAGATTAAACAAATTAATTAAAGCTCAAAAAAATTCTACACCTTGATACAAGCCAGTAGACCCAATGTCTTGGGACACTCCTAACCATAATAGTTAGGTGTTGTTCTCAGCAAGCTAGCCTTTTAGCAAGCGTTTTGGCCCCAAACAAACTGGGAACATTTTAAGACCATTTTCAATCTTGAACTTTTTACTGAACAAAGCCGCGCCCGGCAATTTTTTTTCAAAAAGCTTGGTTTCCTATCGTTATCTGAATCTGCGATATTTGTGACAAATTTGAAACTGGCAAACATGTTTTGGGAAGGTTTGCCCATCTCTTATAAAGAAGAAGTGGAAAAATGAAAACTATTACATTTATTTAGTTTTAAAGGGGCACTCCAGGGAGATAAAACTTTTTAGTACAGTTCCTGCCCTCCAACATGATAAAGCAGAGCTGTACACTGCAGTTCGAGGATCTATAGATCACTTGTAATTCAATACAATCAAAACTGCTCCTCAGTTCTCCACGATCCCTCGTGGGTCCGAGAGTAAGTCTCATGTTGTAGCAGAGATCAAGTAGTGTGTTGGGGGGCATGGATGCTGGGACTGGCAGGATCATCCTATATTCATGCAGATTACTTGTGTGCTTTCTCCACAGTACTTTCTCAACAGAAGTGTGAGGGGGTTAGAAAGTAGGATGATTCTGCAGCTCCCAGCATCCACGCAGCCGACACATCTCCTCTTCTCACCCACACCATGAAGCTGACATTGTCAGACTCCTAAGGGGGGAGGTGGGGGGGGGGTCAGAGCAAAAGAGCAGGTACAATTTTAAAGCAATCCACAGGGTGGAACATTTAGAAGGTGGGCCATGTATATGGATACACCTAAATAAAATGAGAACAATTGGTGATATCAACTTCCTATCTGTGGCACATTAGTATATGGGAGGGTATGCTAATGTGCCACAAACAAGAAGTTTATACCACCAACTGTTCCTATTTTATTTAGGTGTATCCTTATAAATTGCCCACCTTATAAATGTCCCACCCTGTATAAATCCTAGAACTGCAGTATACAGCTCTGCTTCATCTTGTAGGAGGGCAGGGACTGTACTAAAGTTTTCTCTCCCTGGATTCCGCCTTTAGGAAGGGATATCTATTGAGGGGAAATTACTAACTTGTATAAATACAAGTTAAATACGGCCCATACTCAAAACATTTTCAACACGGCGGAGTATTTTCTTTCTGGAGAAAAAAGTGGTTAAATCTGTAGAGTAGGCAACGCTTCTTTACCATGAATCTATTAATCTGTGAAGCAGCCTACCTCTGAAGGTGGTTGATGGTTTCAAAAACACCTATATCATTTCTAAGAAGAAACTTATATTATTAGGACTATAGCAAGAAACATTCTAGCTTAAAAAAAAAAAAAAAGAAGTGCATTTTATAGTCTGGATGCCACCTATGATCAAGGAAAATTCTGGCACGGCGTCCTTTATTACCGAGAGAACTATAAAGCGGTGTAGTTCCCTCTCCTCCTGCCTAAGGCTGCATGCACACAATCAGTATTAGCAGTGCTTTGGACACAGCATATTTCCAGTGGATCCAATATGCTGTGTTCAACAATACAGGAACAATTACCGTACATACTCGTGTATAAGCCGACCCGTGTATAAGCCGACCCCCCTACTTTTGCCCCCAAAACCTGGGAAAACCTATTGACTCGTGTATAAGCCGAGGGTGGACCCCAGCACAGGTATACAGTCCCCCCCAGTGGTATATAGCAGCCTCCCCAGTGGTAGTATACAGCAGCCACAGAGGTATATACAGCAGCCCCAGTAGTAGTATACAGCAGCCTCCCCAGTGGTAGTATACAGCAGCCTCCCCAGTGGTAGTATACAGCAGTCTCCCCCTGTGGTAGTATACAGCAGTCTCCCCCAGTAGTAGTATACAGCAGTCTCCCCCTGTGGTAGTATACAGCAGTCTCCCCCTGTGGTAGTATACAGCAGTCTCCCCCTGTGGTAGTGTACAGCAGCCTCCCCCTGTGGTAGTATACAGCAGCCTCCCCCTGTGGTAGTATACAGCAGCCACAGAGGTATATACAGCAGCCCCAGTAGTAGTATACAGCAGCCTCCCCAGTGGTAGTATACAGCAGCCTCCCCAGTGGTAGTATACAGCAGTCTCCCCCTGTGGTAGTATACAGCAGTCTCCCCCAGTAGTAGTATACAGCAGTCTCCCCCTGTGGTAGTATACAGCAGTCTCCCCCAGTAGTAGTATACAGCAGTCTCCCCCTGTGGTAGTATACAGCAGTCTCCCCCAGTAGTAGTATACAGCAGTCTCCCCCTGTGGTAGTATACAGCAGTCTCCCCCTGTGGTAGTGTACAGCAGCCTCCCCCTGTGGTAGTATACAGCAGCCTCCCCCTGTGGTAGTATACAGCAGCCACAGAGGTATATACAGCAGCCCCTCCCCTGTGGTAGTATACAGCAGCCCCCCCTGTGGGTATACAGCAGTGCCTCCCCCTGTGGTATATACAGCAGCCCCTCCCCTGTGGGTATACAGCAGTCCCCCCCTGTGGTATATACAGCAGCCCCTCCCCTGTGGTAGTATACAGCAGTGCCTCCCCCTGTGGTAGTATACAGCAGCCCCCCCGTAGTATATACAGCAGCCCCCCCTGTGAGAATACAGCAGCCCCCCCGTGGTAGTATACAGCAGCCCCCCCGTAGTATATACAGCAGCCCCCCCGTGGTAGTATACAGCAGCCCCCCTGTGGGTATATAGAGCCCCCCCCCCGTTGCTGCCGCACACCTGTAAAAAGAAGATCTTTCATACTTATCCTCCTGCTGTCACCGCGCGCATCCTCCGCTCTCCTTCTTGCTTGCACCCGGGCCCCGGCGTCCATCCATATGACCGCGCACAAATAATGACGTCATTATTTGTGTGCGGTCACGTGGATGGACGCCGGGTGCAAGCAAGAAGGAGAGCGGAGGATGCGCGCGGTGACAGCAGGAGGATAAGTATGAAAGATCTTCTTTTTACAGGTGTGCGGCAGCAACGGGGGGGGGGGGCTCTATATACCCACAGGGGGGCTGCTGTATACTACCACGGGGGGGCTGCTGTATATACTACGGGGGGGCTGCTGTATACTACCACGGGGGGCTGCTGTATTCTCACAGGGGGGGCTGCTGTATATACTACGGGGGGGCTGCTGTATACTACCACGGGGGGGCTGCTGTATACTACCACAGGGGGGCGGGAGAGCACTGACAGTGCTATGTAATATGCACGGCTCCCCCTGCCGCTGATGGACGGGGGGATGCAGTGCATATTGCATTGCACTAATGAGCGGCCCCACGTGACCGGCCGCTCACTATACAGCCTCCCCCTGCCTCCTCCATCCCCCGGACACCGGCCCCACACAGTCAGCCGTCACTGACTCGTGTATAAGCCGAGGGGGGCACTTTTCAGCACAATTTCTGTGCTGAAAAACTCGGCTTATACACGAGTATACCGTATATGGTAATAGGATTTCTAGAATCCCATACCCACTGTCCCTTTTTGTATCCAGTTCTTTGTCACTTGCGGTGCTGGTTGCCATATTGCTGCATCTCCGCAGCATGTTAATCTACTGCTGCGGAGTCAGATTCAATCTTGGGGGATGAATGCAGGGAAAAGCCACCCTGCAACCAACACAGATTGTGGGCACCTGGGCGGCTGTGCTCATCCTGCATTCACCCATGGATTCCTCATCCCCAGAGACACTACATAAAAAAACGGAGTGTCTCTGGATTGTGTGCACATACCCTAACAATGATAAGTCTGATTGGTGTAGGGGCAGGAGAGGAAGCCATCTGCACCTGAGCTGCTCATCATAAAATCTGAAGAGATGTTGTAAGTCATACCTAACTGAAAGACCTCAGGTCATGTGGTTGTTTACATACCTAGAAGAAACTTAAAAATATGGTAGTGTATACACAGGGTTTAACAGTGCTGTGTGTTCATATAGCAGAGGTGTGTGTACATAGCAGTGTTGTGTATGTGTAGGAGAGATGTGTGCTTCCACATGTAGCAGAATTGTGTGTGCTGTAGAGCAAAAATGTGGCGCCCCTGTGGATCGGTGGTCACAGTATGGTACTGCAGCTAGGACAGGTAAGCTAAGCACCCCACACCAACACCCCACACATCAACAATCCCTAGACCTAGTACTTTATGTCCGGAAGGAGATAATGGGGGAGCTGAGTGATGGGTGAAGTGTAGTGAAGGAAACCTGGGAAAAGGGGTGGAGGAACCAAAATAAAACCTGGGAACACCAAGTTGGGGGAGCTCGAAGTGAGAGTTCTGGTTGAGGTTCCTAGCGGGAGTGAGAGGGTGAGGAACGATATCCCTAAGCCAAGACACCCATGCAGCCCCAGCACTGACACACTTGCCAGGAAGAAAATGGACCCGGCAGCCAGTGCCACTGTATTGCCAGGAGTCAGGTACAACAAAGGATCAGGTCGACACCAGGGGGCCGGCCATGTAGATGTGGTCGGGGAACCTTCAAGCTCCTAGCCACGAATTAACCGGCTGGGTGCAGGGTCTTCCCGTACCCCACCCCCGGAACAACGAAGGAAAGGAAGTCCCATAGGGCTAGGAGTCCCAAGCAGGGCGTCCACCAGAAAGTCACCGATTGCTGGCCCGAAGTATGTGCACAGGATTGAAGAGGCCTGGAAGGCACAAGAGAGGGAGTGCCTCTAGCAAGCCGTCCCAGCTGCAGACCAGCCGCCGGGACCGGGAACCACTGCTGTTCTGTGTGAACTAAGACTGAACTGTGTAAAACTAAGAACTGAGCAGTGAAGTAAAGTACCCTGTCAAACTCAGATTTTGTGTGTGTGAGACTTATCGTGTGGTGTCAGCCGGGGCGTGCCAGCACCTGCGGAGCCGCCGGCTTGAAGCTGCAGCGCAGGCAGAGACCGCCTGCATGAGAAGAAGCAGAGGCGCTAACCCTACCGAATCAGCAGGAATCCCGCTGATGTCAGTAAGTCGACCTATAATGCACACACACAGACTAAAGTATATACCGGCCCAGGGGATAACCAGCCCTGACCGTGGAGGGCTTAACACTTCATTGTCCATTGTCATCATCCTCGGGACCGTGACAAGCAGTGGTGGCACATATTGGCCACAAACCACATCCATGACAAAACTTTCTCCCTTTTTCCTTTCTATTTTTATTAGCCTTTTATTGAAGTCGCCCAGGGTCACAGAACCGGTCCGCAGCCATCACCGTGACATCCCCCCAGATAACAGAGACTGAACGGGACCGATCCAGAGTACCCCATGGCCCTGGCGGGTGACGCAAATGCACAGAAAGCACTAAAAAGCACATAATATGGTGACATGCCCCCCAGGGCCATGGGATACTTGGAACCGGGCTACAGTACTGGTGGGGGAGTCACGGGGGGTCGAGACCCAGCTCCATGACCCTGGTGGTGTCAATAAAAGTTTGGGGTTTATGGGTTTGGGGGCAAAAGTCATGATGCCACCCTTGGTGTTCTGCAATTGATGGCCGACACTGTGGTGCGGGTCCTCTGGAGATGATGTAAAGCTGAGGTGGTATCGCTCCCCACAGGTGGAGCGGTTCCCCAGGGCAACCAGTATAGTCTATTGCAATGGTGGGCCATTAATGTTCTCTGGCTGGAGAGGCGGATGTGGGTGATACTGAGGCAGGTCTTTTGCAGCCTGCACGGTTGCTTGGCACAGAAAGAAAAAGTCTCAAACACAGCTTCTGAGTTCTGTATTGGGTTTACTCAAGGATTACTTCAGCAATGCCGCCAGGTACTGCTCTTTGCCAAGCTCTGGTCCGGGTAGTCCTCTAGGAATCAGGATCGCTCATCCAAGACACCCCCTTTTGTGTTCCTTTCTCTCTTGGGTTGTTCTCCCAGACACTAACTGTCTGCCTCTCCTACTTGTGCCTCCGCACACAAAGCCCCAATCCAGCAGCCACAGACCCTTTTGGCCGACCGGTACCTAGTCCCCTGGCCCTAGTATGGCTACCTTCTCAGCGAATGTGTCGGTTGTCAGCCATAGCTCTTGAAGGGTTGGGTGCATGCAAGGCATTAATGTCAAGCTCTGGATGCTAATAACAATGGTCCAGTGGAAATTTTTGGGAGCTTCATCAAAAACTAATGGAGGGTTATTCATATTCACATATTTCTATAAATTTAAAAAAAAATGTACACAGTCAATGTAGGTCATTTCTAATTCTATCCATAAATTAAATCGCAAACCATAGGAATTGTGAGTATGAAGCCATTATGAAAATAATTTAGTTACCATGCTACACTTACATTAAATTCTCCCGAACTGTTTGCATGAGCCCACAACATCCTTTCTGCAGAATATAATATTCCTTTCCTCAGATTTTACACATGATTGTCTCCTCGCTCAACATCAAAGACCAAGACAGCCTTTATTTTCTATTTATCTTCAATGTCTCAGTTTGTGAGAGAAAAACAATATAGGTCCCTGTCAGATATTGAATGTATAAATCTATTTAGGCTCAAGAAGACAATAGGAGCTAATGAAATATTCAAATAAAGAAACTTCCTTACTTTCCATGTATATTATACTGCACAGTAAGGGACCGAATTAATGATGGTTGCACAGCACTGTGCGAGCCATCATAGGAAGGAGCTGTGCCTTTCTCAGTCAAACTCTTCTTACAGATAAAATCTGTATATATCTTACTGGAGTTTTATATATTACTGTACGCATATGACATGCATACCTTTCCAAAAAGTTTATCATTAGTAATGAGCAAGTATTAAGATCCTCGGATTGCTGAACAAGTAACTAATCCAATGCAAGTTAATGGGGAACTCACTCCGAATATTAAAATAGGTCAAAGTATTCTGTTAAAGCTATCTGAACCTGAATATTTTACTACTCGCTCATCACTATATATTGTCTTCTGATTGCTTTATTAGCACCTTTCACCTCCTCCAATTGGTGCTGCACCACTGATTCTGAAACAGTTTGTCAGATCTCTGAATATTTTGATTATATTTTCAGCACACTGCCCTCTTCCAAGATGGTGTCCTTTGCTTCATGTGTCCTTTTATCTTCTTGCCTTATAAACCCCACCCCAGCCTCTAGTTATTTCTAGAGTATTCTGCCTGGTTTGTTGTGTTTCTAGTGACTGCTCAAATTCTCTGCCTGCTTCTGCAAATTCTGTGTGAATCTCCTGATTGCTGCCCTTCAGAGGTTCTGCTACCTACCCCTGTTGCCAGTGTTCCTTTTGCTTCTGGATGCTGTTGCTATTCCCTCTGCTGCGGCTCTTGCTTCACCTGACTTTGCTGACACATAAGCTGGTTGCTTTATTAAATGTTGCTTTCTATGTTCAAATAGATGCAGAGCACAAAACTGTTCTAGACTTAGAAATTTGTTCAGGCATTCTAAAAGACTACCTTTCCATGGCCTCCTTTAATGTGTTAGATAGACTTGCTTTAACATTTCCTTGCATGGACTTGCCATAGTGTTTCTTTTTACAGCATCTCAAAGTGTAAACTACGCTTCATAGACTACTCCACTTATTACATTTTCCTGTGAAGTTTTAACAGACTTTTTTGTTAAGGCTTCATCAATATGTACACTTGAATTTTCCTCTGCATTTTGTTGTTTATTATTGTGTCTTATGATATAGAATTTTTCACCTATAAACTATGTTCAGTTGTGTCTTTGCTACATGCAAAAGATTTCTGAGTTATCCATTATAAGTAGTACACAGCTTTAGTTTTACTTTTTATTCTCTCCGATATCTCTCCGGTATCTCCCCGATAATAAAGGTGCAAATTTTCCCTTCCACAATTGGGTGTATATTGCAGAACGTCTTTGTGAGTATTTGTTTTTTTTCCTCTGATACTGACCAACTAAAACTTAGCCATACCTGTACTGTAGTCTCACACGTCAATACACTGCATAATGAGACATGTAGATAAACCTTACTGTCTTCTATCTAAGGCTGGAGACACACTTGCAAGAGTAATGCAAGATCTTATGAACTATGACTGCAGTTACCCTTGGTTTCACATCTCAAAAATGACAATGCTACAGGTTATATCACCTCTTTTACTTTCTAAGGATGTCCCCATGTGTAATAAATGAATATCAAGATTAATTTAAAATAATACTTAAATACCCAGACATGTTGTACCTTATGTAAAATACTTTTCATTCATGGTAGTGAAGCAACTTGAGGAAATGATCAAGAATGGCCATGTCTAAAGTTGACCTATGAAGTTGAGCTATGACTAAACATGAAATGATAGTGGAAAATTACTTTACAAATCGTTTCACACAATTATACATACTATTGTGTAATAAATTGTATTTTTAATATATGGTGGATGGATCTTTGAATTTTTTTTATCTAAAACATATCCAGTCCTACTTAATTGACATTACTGAAATCCTTTGCATAAGAAATATTAGACTTTCATTTGGTGATTCGGGAAAAAAAATCCAAAATCCCATGTCTGACAGTGCCAAAAAGATGTGGACCCTAATGATGGTGTTTTAAATCAATTGTGCGCATTGAGGAAATTTAAGACCATTACTACCCTCCGCAACAGTGGTTAAGCAATAAATATCACTCAAAGAACAAGGGTTATGATAGTCTGGAAAGTCGTAAAAGGAACCCAAAATAATCTTGAAGCAACTAATGGCCTTCTTCACATTAGCTAATGTCAATGTTCATGATTCCACCATCAATACAACACTGAACTACAATGGAGGCAGGATTGCAAAAAGAAATCTTCTGCTCTCCTAAAAGAGCATTCTGCAGTTTGCTGAAGATCTCCTGGACAATCCAGAAAACTATTGGAACAATATTTTGTAAACAGATGAAACCAAAACAGATTTTTTTGGTGGAAGTGAGAAGCATAAACACCTCACGTCACTTCTGAAAGATGGTAGGGGTACTCTCACGGTTTAGACCTGTTTGATAAATCTACCCTAGGACGGTTTTCTATCAATGGTTGAACAATCATCCGCTCACAGTCCAGACATTGCATCTGGTCTTTCTATATAAAAGGGCACATTCACACTTTATCCTTAAGGTCTCCCGAAGAAGCCACGCACCGAAACGCATTTGGGGCTCCTTGTTTCAGAGCAGGAGCACCTTGATCCGTATGGGTAAACATGACTCACTTTACTGGGATTGATAGTCCGACATGGGTGAGAGCTCTTTTTATGTAGGCGAGGGCATGTCCCCTGTGATGTATAGTCGCCATATCACCTCGCTCAATTAGAGTTTAAATTTTTCGCTCCCCTGTGCTATTATTTTGTAACCAGACAAAGGTAGGTCATTTATATCGATTGCCTTGTCACTCTTTATATACAGGGTGTGCCATTTATATGGATGCATCTAAATAAAATGGGAATGGTTGGTGATATCAAATTCCTGTTTGTGGCACATTAGTATATGGGAGGGGGAAAACTTTTCAGATGGGTGGTGACCATTGAAGTCAGCCATTTTGGATCCAACGTTTATTTTTTTCAATGGGAAGAAGGTCATGTGACACACCAAACGTATTGAGAATTTCATAAGAAAAACCATGGTGTGCTTCGTTTTAACTTCATTTTATTCTTTCACTAGAAAAAGGCCCGATGCTATTGCATCGGGAGTGCGGTGCAATGAACAGGTGCCGTAAAAATAGCCGCTGAATAGTACAGCCTTCTCTCCAGAAAGTACGCTGTTGTTGCGGGATTTATATGGAGTGTATGGTGTCTCAGTGGTTAGCACTGTATACGGTGGCTCAGTGGTTAGCACTGTATACAGTGGCTCAGTGGTTGGCACTGTATACGGTGGCTCAGTGGTTAGCACTGTATATGGTGGCTCAGAGGTTAGCACTGTATACGGTGGCTCAGCAGTTAGCACTGTATACGGTGGCTCAGTGGTTAGCACTGTATACAGTGGCACAGTGGTTAGAACTGGTAACGGGGGCTGAGTGGTTAGCATTGTATACGGTGGCAGAATGGTTAGCACTGTATATGGTGGCTCAGTGGTTGGCACTGTATACGGCGGCTCAGTGGTTGGCACTGTATACGGTGGCTCAGTGGTTAGCACAGTATTGTGGCTCAGTGTTTAGCACTGTATATGGTGGCTCAGTGGTTAGAACTGTATACGGTGGCTCAGTGGTTAGCAATGTATACAGTGGCTCAGTGGTTAGCACTGTATACGGTGGGTCAGTGGTTAGCACTGTATACAGTGGTTAAGTGGTTAGCACAGTATATGATGGCTCAGTGGCTAGGACAGTATATGGTGGGTCAGTGGTTAGCACTGTGTGGTGGCTCAGTGGTTAGCACAGTATATGGTGGATCAGTAATTAGCACAGTTACGGTGGCTCAGTGGTTAGCACTGTATATGGTGGCTCAGTGTATATCAGTGTATACGGTGGGTCAGTGGTTAGCACTGTATATGGTGGGTCAGTGGTTAGCACAGTATACAGTGGCTCAGTGGTTAGCACAGTATATGGTGGGTCAGTGGCTAGCAGTGTATACGGTGGCTCAGTGGTTAGCACTGTATATGGTGGCTCAGTGTTTAAGACAGTATATGGTGGCTGAGTGGATAGCACTGTACATGGTGGGTCAGTGGTTAGCACAGTATATGGTGGCTCAGTGGAGAGCAGTGTACATGTTGGGTCAGTGGTTAAGACTGTATAGAGTGGCTGAGTGGTTAGCTGTCTCCCCCTGTCCTCTGTCCCCCTGTCCTCTGGCCCTTTGTCTCCCTGTCCTCTGCCCCTGTGTTCCCTAGTCCTCTGCCCCTGTGTGCCGGTGTTCTCTGGCCCTGTCCTGTGGCTCA
Source organism: Allobates femoralis (assembly GCA_033576535.1). NCBI lineage: Eukaryota > Metazoa > Chordata > Amphibia > Anura > Aromobatidae > Allobates > Allobates femoralis. The sequence goes on from JARQOC010000010.1 coordinate 144,604,107, forward strand.
GTGTCCCGCTGTCCGGTTGCCCAGTGTCTCGCTGTCCTCTGCCTTGTGTCCCGTCCTCTGCTCCTGTTCTGTGTCCCTCTGTCCTGTGTGCCCCTGTCCTGTGTGGCCCTGTCCTGTCTTGTGTGTCCCTGTCCTGTGTGGCCCCCTGTCTGTCTTGTGTGGCCCCCTGTCTGTCCTGTGTGGCCCCCTGTCTGTCCTGTGTTGGCCCCTGTCTGTCCTGCGTGGGCCCCTGTGTGTCCTGTGTGTCCTGTGTGGCCCCCTGTGTGTCCTACGTGGCACCCTGTGTGTCCAGCGTGGCCCCCTGTGTGTCCTGCGTGGCCCTCTGTGTGTCCTGCATGGCCCCATGTGCATCCTGTGAGGCCTCCTGTGTGGCCCCCTGTCTGTCCTGTGAGGCCCCCTGTGTGGACCCCTGTCTGTCCTGTGTGGCCTCCTGTCTGTCTTGTGTGGCCCCCTGTATGTGCTGTGAGGCCCCCTGTGTGTGCTGTGTGGCCCCCTGTGTGTGCTGTGAGGCCCCCTGTGTGTCCTGTGAGGCCCCCTGTGTGTCCCCCTGTGTGTGTTGTGAGGCCTCTGTGTGTCCCCCTGTGTGTGCTGTGAGGCCCCTGTGTGTCCCCCTGTGTGTGCTGTGAGGCCCCTGTGTGTCCCCCTGTGTATCCTGTGAGGCCCCCTGTGTGTGCTGTGTGGCCCCCTGTGTGTGCTGTGAGGCCCCCTGTGTGTCCTGTGAGGCCCCCTGTGTGTACCCCTGTGTGTCCTGTGAGGCCCCCTGTGTGTCCCCCTGTGTGTGCTGTGAGGCCTCTGTGTGTCCCCCTGTGTGTGCTGTGAGGCCCCTGTGTGTCCCCCTGTGTGTACTGTGAGGCCCCTGTGTGTCCCCCTCTGTTTCCTGTGAGGCCCCGGGGCACTTCAGCTCTGTGGCGGTGGGAGATGAGTGCTGCGACCGGTGCTCATCTCCCTGCGGCTTCGGGGCTGTCAGAGCATGACGGCGGGGCTGGGTGAGGAGCGGGCGGAGGCTGAGGGAGGTGTGCGGGTACTGCGGCAGTGTGGCGGCACCGCCATCGCTGGCGGCGCCGGTAATTGCGGCTCGCGACGGTGCATGCACGCAATCGCTCGCTCGGAATAGCGGCACAGTGGCTGGATGCCAGAAACTGGCATTTATTATATAGGATGCGTTAATTACAAGTTTATGACCACTTATAAAATGTGTTCAATGTGCTGCCCATTTTGTTGGATTGTCAATGCAACTCTCTTTTCCCACTCTCGACACACTGATAGTGACACTACAGAAGAAATGCTAGAACAGGCTTCCAGTATACATTGTTTCAGAGGCTGCTCATCTCGTATCTTCATGCATCCTCGATGCGCTGCGCAGAGGGATTGTGAGAGATAGCATGAGCTGAACGTGAGGTAAAATTCTTATGTGTACGGTTTAAGGATGGATATATTCGTTCCCATGGTCACTTCCTGCGGCTTCTCAGTCATCTCAATATATTTTCTTTGTACTTGGGTATCAAAGCAGTTATGTTCTCACAGTTGATTGTTTTTCTTTTTTATTATTTGAAGCTTCTTAAAAGGGAGACTATAATCTGTACACATGTTTCACTCAGAGGTTGCTCATATCCTGTCCTTTTCAACATGTACAGGACATATTCCCATATGCTAACTAACAATAACGAAGATCAAAGCTAGAGACAGATTATATGCAAGGTAAATTCTTCATTTTATGCACTGCATTTTTTTTTTACAAAGTATTGTATTCTGTGTATATAGCTATAAATGGGATCCAATGTGTTACGCTAGAAAAAAATATGTAAATGTAAATTTAAATAATATAACAACTTTTGCTTCAAATTTTACTATCCTTTAATTTATCCCAAAAATACTAAAGTAATTTTGTAAATAATCTGAATGAAAAAAATATAAAAATTAAATTACACAAATTCAGTTTAGACTTTTCTCTCTGCATATGAGAGTTCCTTGCATTGTTCACCATCTTAGAAGATATACATTAGATGGATAAATGAGTCGAGTTGCACCAAATAATCTTCAAATTCAGGATTTCTACTGAATGATTGTCACTGTAAAGGGAATATCTCACAGTAAAAAGTCAGTTTGTGAAATATTTAGGGTAGAAAAACTTCACTACCAACTCGTAGTTCCATGGGATTGTAGGCCCCACTCCTAATATTATAAGCTAAACAGACGATATAATAATAACACCAGGCATTGGTTGGCATGAAATGGCCGAGAGGCTTTTAATAGGGTTACCTTTAATAAATAATCCATATATATTAATTAAAACTTTTTCCATAAATAATGTTTTTTCAACTCATTAAACTCCAATTTGTAAAGTCCATTAAAACCATTATAAAGACCACCTTGAAAATAGAACTTTCCCCTCATTAAAAGCCTGACGACAGTGAAATGGAACAGAAATAAAGAGGGGCTGGGTGGGCGGGTGCGTTTTTCTTCGTCTCCTCAGAGACACTGAATGAAAATTCCTGTGGGCGGGGCAAAACTACTCCACTCTCCCGCACTTTTCAAACTAATCAGGTGCAAACTTATCAGACAAGCAGGACAGACAATCACAGCGATCACTTGCTACTGTTACCTCACAACAGGGACTCTTAACCCTTTACCATCCATCATGAGGATACCTCATGAATATTAAGGCACTTATAATGACAAACACATATTAGGAAGAAACAAATACCTCAATATGCTACCAGACATGACAAGAAGAGACTGACCCGCTCTGAGCTTTGCCGGAGGGATGCTTGCCACTACCGGAGCCCCTGATACCAGCACCTGTGACGACTGAGGTGAGAGGGGAACAGCTCTGTTGTTGGTGGGAGAGAGATGAGGCCAGCGATGACATGATAGGCTTCCTAGGAAACCCAAGTGGCCCAGTAGGCCCTGCAGAGATTGTAACCCGGGAGGAATACTTAAAGCGCTGTGTACTTAAATGGGAAAAGGAAGAAGTAGAGAGACAGGTCCAAAAACAAATAGTCATCGCCCGCACCAAAGAAGCTAAGAACCAAGCTAGACGTGACAGAGAGGTGCAGAAATCCCCAAGACACCAGGGGGCAAATTGTGAAGGTTATCGAAGAGAGAGGCTTTGCATTCGCGAGGGAACCAGATGCACAAAGAGATGTCTTTATCAATAGAAGAGAGGTAGAAGAACAATTACCCTCAGTGGAGATTCAAGATGGCCGCGGACATGGGAGGATGCGCTGAAGCGGGCTCCCGGTAATCCATCTCCAATCCGCGCCATCCTCAGCAGAAAACAACCCCTGAACGGCGGCCCTTGTCACCCTACACTACCTAGTACCTACAAGCTACTGCAGACCGGGATAAGGTGGCCCCAGACCTCTATTAAGCCCCCTGGAGAGAGAGACGCGTGGAGGCCCTGGATCGGCCGCACGAGGCCTAGGCCCCTGACTAGACCCATCGGGTCTGTGATCCACGAGCCGCGGCCTGCCGCACTGGCCCCCGGGCTCCAGACCAGGGGCATCCAGCGGAGGAACCCGAGGAGAGGACGCCAAGAGGGGGACAACTGAAGCTCCGGTCCTCGCCCGCGCGACCGCCGGAGGGAGGCGATCCCTCCCCCCTTTCCTTGGGGACACGCATGAGGACTCCACGGGACCCGGATCACAGAGCCCCCGGCCATCGGTCGGCTCCGGAGGAACAAGGAGCAGCGTGAGGTGTGCTACTCACTCCCGGACCGAGCGCCGCCGCGGAGACCCCCGGGAAAGCAGCGTTTGAGGAGCCCTGTGTGACCACCGATTGAAGGACGGGCTGCTGGCACACCGGAGCTGGGGAGCCTGAAAGTGTCAGCCCGGGAACAACGCGCAGCTTGCCCGCTACTCAGGTGAGGAGAAGGGAGGAGGGGGTGCACCCCAGACCTGACACTAGAAACCTCAGGGAGCTGACCGCCGCTGGACCCCTCAGCACTGATAAGAAACATCATTGTGGCAGACTGGAGGCCCCCCAGCATCACTACTGCTATAGAGACTAACACTACCACCCCCACCTGTGCAGCCTCAAAGCCCGCAGTTGTTAGCACCCACCACAGAGGCTCTCCCAGAATCAGAGACACTCAGAGGTGCTGCACAAGAGCCATCATCTGCAGTACCCGTATCCTCGGTGCAAACCTGATTAGACATAGTGGGGTGACAAGAAAGCCAACCTCCGAAAAGAAGAGGTGATTTATACTGAACTAGCGGCTGACTGGCCCCGCTGTGACCCCCCTGTCATCTGGAGGGGCACCTCACAATCCACATAGGCCCTGCCATTTCTGCTTCTGGAGTACAACATCCCAGTAGGATCTCCACGGACCTCTCTGCTCAGAACTATCTACTCAATTAGAGGGCCACAATATGCCCTGCTAAACCCCTAGCTAGACAGTAAGGGGAGCATGAGATAACCTTATACATCAGTAAAGCAACACTACCAATATACAAGACACCATGGTGAAAACGACTCAAAAAAACCCCAAGGCAGCGCTTAAAGCGTCCAAATCAATCACCCAGGCAGATATGGACCAATTTCTGGGAAAGCAAAGTGACCATTTAAACAGCCTGAAATCTCAACAACATGCAGACCTTCCCTCTATGGATGACTCAGACTCGGAAATGGAGAGCGGGTCCAAGACTGGTACTAAATCCAAAGACACCATGGTCACTAGATCCTTCTTGAAACGAATTCTTACAAAAGCATTGGAGCCAATAGGTCGTGACCTGGCTGAAATCAAACAGGATCTCGCTCTCCAAGATCATAGACTTGAGTCACTTGAGACCACGCAGGGTCAGGTGATCCAACAGACCAATTCTATCCTAGATAATCTAATGATTCATGAACAACAAATACACCAGATCCACATATCACTAGAGGACCACGAAAACAGAGAACGTCGTAATAACATTTGCATTAAAGGTCTCCCTGAGTCGGTAGCGTTTGAGGCCCTAGGGAAAGCATCCCTTGAAATATTTACGGGCCTCCTGAGAGACGAGGACTCCCGTGATATAGAACTGGTCAGAGTCCATCGTGTCCTGCGCCCTAAGCCTGCCCCTGGGGAGACTCCTCGAGACGTCTTATGCAGATTTCTAGACTACCGGGTGAAAGACTTAATATTACGCAGAGCCAGGGACTCTACTGAAATTATATACGGAGATGCAAAGATCCTCTTGTTTCAAGACCTTTCAGCCATTACTTTACGGAAACGGCGACTATTAAAACCATTCACTGGAACATTACTGAGTAAAGGCCACAGATTCCGTTGGCTCTTTCCTTTCGGCGTATTTATCACTGCAGGAGGAAAGTCCATCACAGCCAGGACCTCGTCCGACATAAGAGAGGCATGTGCTACTCTAGACATTGCTCTTGACTCTTACCCAGACCTAGAGTCCTTTCACTCAGCCTCAAACCTTTGTGCACTGCCATCCCCACCACCATGGCAACAAGCGCTGACTCCAAAATCTCAGCGCTCCAAGCGCAGGGCAGCTAAATCCCTAACCCCGAAGGGTTTTAATGAAGGCACATGAATAGACCCTGTTCTTTCCTTTTTTTTTCTTTGCTTCTGCATATCTCCTTTTGTACTTTTTTATTGCTTCTAGCTCTTTACATTTGGGATATTGGGAGACGACCTTACCGCCCCCCCCCAATGAGCTTCTACTTCCAACCACTGGACATGCTGAAGAAGCTGGAGGGGGGGAAGATCCTCCCACGCTACCTTGGGTAGATTTCTCAACACCTAGGTGTCTGAGACTTACGCATAAAGACAAAAACTTTTTGAATATCCTAACCTGCCTAACCTAAACAACGCTTCCTACAGTATATCCTATCCCTCCCTAACCCCTCCCCCCCCTATCCCTTAACCCCCCCAACTCCCACCACACCGCTATCCCCCCCCACTCTCCCTCCCCTCCACCCCCCCGCTGGTTAAAGGACTTTTAAATGGCACGTTGATGACATTGGGCAGCCTTTATGCCCCGAACAAGAAGTTACTAAAATGGTTGATGGCCACATTAAATAAAATAGAAAGATTCCGCGAGGGTCAGGTCGTTCTGGGGGTGATCTTAACTTAGCATTGGAGCCTCTCCTGGACACCTCTAGACAAAAAAGTTATATCTCTGGGAGGGACCTGGCTAGACTACGGGCACGATTGCAATCCATGCAGCTGATAGACTCCTGGAGATACATGAACCCATCAATGCGAGATTACACCTATTTTTCTAACCCACACAAAACACACCATAGACTGGACTACATTATAGTGTCCAGGGGAGCACTCCCTGCCCTTGAATCGTCAGAAATAGTACCTAGTGTTTACTCTGACCATGCTGTAGTAAAGACAGTGATATCCACATTAAATAAACGACCTCCTAATAAGATCTGGCAAATAAATGACACCTTGTTGAATTCCCCTGATGTTAGGACACGACTGCAGGAGAAACTACAACAGTTCTTCCAACTCAATCACACTGGGGAGGTGTCCCCACAGTGCTTATGGGAAGCGCACAAGTCTGTCCTCCGGGGGAATTAATTTCAATAGCGTCTTACCATAATAAGAGGAGACATATAGAGACCCAGACCCTATACGAGGAGATTGCAGAATTGGAGCTCCAACACAAAAAATCGCAAAGCCAAGACACACTCGACAAACTTGTATCCAAGAGAACGCGCCTTAAAGACCTACTAACCACTGCCTCGGCAAATATATACAAAAAATGGAGGACTAAGATGTATGCTCACGGGGACAAAGCCTCAAAATTCTTACTCTTCCACCTTCGCAAGAAACAATTACGTACGTACATACATACAATTAAAGACAACAGAGGAGTAGACACACACGATCAATCACAAATAGAACAAGCTTTCCTAGACTATTATACGAGGCTATACAATATACGCCCTACAGATACGGAAGCGGAAAAACACCAGAGACATCGAGACATAGACCTTTTTTTGAAGGATCTACAACTCCCCACACTATCAGTCCACTCTGTCGCGCTGTCCTAAAGGTAAAACGCCTGGCCCCGACGGGTTTTCGACTTTTTACTATAAAACCTTCTCCTCCCTGCTACTACCACACCTCTTAACTGTCTGTAACGCCACCCTGGCGGGACAACCCTTACCTAAACAAATGCTAGAGGCTAGGATCTCCTTGATACATAAGGAGGGGAAGGACCCGAGTCTGTGCAGCAACTACCGGCCTATATCCTTGCTAAATGTGGACTTGAAGCTCCTGGCAGGTATGATGGCACGCAGATTAGCGGACTTTCTTCCACACTTGATCTCTACCAACCAAACGGGGTTTGTTGGAGGCAGGGAGGGGAGAGATAACGAGTTTTACATTTGATCCAATTTGCTAAAGCCCGCAAAATCCCACTGGTCCTACTGGGAACAGATGCGGAGAAGGCGTTTGACAGAGTGGACTGGACCTTCCTAAGAGAACACTGACGAGATTTAATCTTCCACCTTCCCTGATCGCCTCAATTATGGCAATGTATAACTTACCAACGGCCCGTATTAAGATAAACGACTCCATCACTGACACCTTTCCCATAGGAAATGGAACTAGGCAGGGTTGCCCACTGTCTCCATTGCTATTCGTGATGGCAATGGAAACCCTCTTGGTTGCGATTCAAAATAGACGTGATATTGAAGGCGTCACTATTGCAGGAGATCAGTATAAAACCGCCACCTTCGCGGACGACCTTCTGATATGCTTGACGAATCCGAAGAGGGGTCTCCCTACTCTTATGGAGCTTATGGAGAGATATGGCAACCTGTCCAACTACAAAATCAACATTGCTAAATCTGAAGCACTGGGAATCCAAATTGACCCCTACACACTCCATGACCTAAAGCAACTATACCCCCTAACCTGGCCTAAACAATATATAACATATTTAGGAGTGAAGCTGCGCGGAAATCAGGAGGACTTATTTAAACTTAATTTATTGCCCCTCCTGGCATCCACGACAACAATTATGAGAACATGGAAGGATAGTTATCTTTCCTGGATGGGGAGAAAAAACATCCTAAAGAGCCTGATTCTGCCCAGATTCAACTACATGTTTCAAATACTGCCCATAACAGTCCCATCTTCCTTCCTCTCTAAAATTAACTCCATGTTTGTCACCTACATGTGGAAAGGTAAAAAGCCCCGCATCTCCCATCGCACACTGTCCCTCCCTAGAACCCTGGGGGTATGGGAGCTCTGGATATCAAAACATATTATAAAGCAGCACAGTTAACTCGGACGGTGGATTTCATGCGCCAACCTAGAGACAAACAGTGGATAAAGATAGAGGAATCACTGGCGCCGTACAGCCTCCGCTCGATTATGTTACTACACTCCACAGAGAAAAAACTTATTTCCCAACTTCAGCCACATACTAGAGCTACTATAAAAATTTGGCGAGAGGTGGGGGAGAATCTTATGCCTACCCTCACCCCCCTGACCACTCTCAGAGACCTACTTGCCCACTTGGGGAGCGGAACCCCACTGGAGCATCATTTAAAAGATAAATCTCTTGATTACCCCGTAGACCAGCTACACCGTGAAGGTACTATTCTTACATTGACTGACCTCAGGACTAGACCCGGCCTCTCATGCCTAAACTTTATCCATTACAATGCCATGTACCACATTCTCCTGCCGCTTCTAAAAAAATCAGACCTAATGAGGGAGCTGACGGCATTCGAGAAACTCTGTGCTTTAGTGTCAAAGCCGCGCCAGATCTTCTCAAAAATATACCAATCATTGATAACTTCCGAAATCAGCACAACCAGAGCCTACATAGCTCACTGGGAACGCGACCTGGGATACAAGTTTTCACCACCGCAGACACGACATATTTATAGATACTCACATGGCCCCTCTCAATGTGTTAGAGCCCAAGAGGCCTCTTTCAAAATAGTCACGAGATGGCATATTACCCCAGATCGTGTTAGACTATGGAATACAGACCCTACGAGTGGCTGTTGGAGATGTGGAGCAGAGGCAGCCGACTATCTTCATGTATGGTGGAACTGTCCAGACTTACAGGTATTTTGGAAGACGGTTGAGAGACTTATCCAAACTGTAATAGGAAGACCTCTACACCTAACACCGGAAATGGCATTATTACACTTCCCAACCTGGCCCAACATTAAAACGGGGTCGCTACTAGCTCAACATATACTTACAGCAGCGAAGTTACTGATACCACTTTATTGGAAAACCCCAAACACACCCACGCTACCCCAACTGTTGGAAAAAACCCACTCCCTCTACCAAGTTGCTGAAATTGCGGCATTGGTTAATAATAATAAAACTACCCATTTATTAACCTGGCAACCCTGGTTAGATTACCGCTATCTTGAAAACATAAGAAACCACTAAAAAAAGAAGCAAGATGGACCCTTATCAGTTGTGGATGGACGAAACCTACACCCCCTCCCCCCCCTTTTTTCTTTTTTTTTTCTTTTAACTGACCACTCTCTTCTCCTCTTTACAACCACCCTTTGTGTTCTTACCTCTTGTCCTTCTCCCTTCTCTCTGTCTCTCTACCACATTGTTTTGTCTATAAACATTTTTCTATTGTAATATTGGGTCAAGGACCCCGACCTACAGTTTATGCTAATAATTACGCCAAAGATGCAGAAGTATGGGACTCGAATTAATGTATGATCTTGGCTGTATACTAAGTTCTTGACTACCTTACCTAGTTTACCTTTTTGTATTACTTTGCATTGAAAATTCAATAAAAAGAATTTTGAAAAGAAGAACAATTACCCTCAGAGCACCCGGATAGGAGAGTAACAATTGGAGAATGGGTGCTGTACCATGTAGTACAAGGAGAACGCGGCCCGTACGGAGTGAAAGTAAGGAGACTTTGTTTAGATGCATTGGAAGAAGGTGAACTCCCTGCCTTAGAGGATCCAGAGCCAGCTGCTTGTTCAGCTTTGCCAGCATACACGGATTCAGCAACTAACACGGATCCAGTAATTATCATTGAGACTGCTGCAACAAAAACCACGGTAGACGCAGTTACCCAGACTCCGAAAAGCTATCTGCTTGTTCATGCGTTACAAGACTTAGAGATGTATCCCAGCGAACACCGCAGATATTCCCCTGGAAAAAGGAGTGAAGACCCGGATCCTGAAAGAAACTGTAAGGGTATGTGCACATCGGACGTTTTGTGGGCTGTTTTTCAGCGTTTTCCGTCGGCGGTTTCCGCTGAGTTTTATGTTAATTTATGTTAATCCTAGCCACCGGTTGGATTAACATGCTAGTCAATGGAGTTTAGAAAACGCTGTGTACATTAGAACGTTTTTTTTTTCTCCTTTCCAGTTTCTTCACCAGTTTTCCACCGGTTTTCAAAGATAGAGCAAGTGACTTCTTTTGAGCGTTTTTCCAGTGGATCTAGCTTACAAGTGCACCAAAAACCAGTCTGGAAAACGCTAAGAAAAACGCCGGGGAATTTGCCAAGAACACGCTGTACAAACGCTAATAAACCGATCGCAAAACGTTAGCAAAACGCTAACAAAACGAGGGACACTGCTGAGCTCAGAAAACTCAGTTTCTGCAATTCTACACCGGTTTTAGGACGGTCTGCAAAGATGCAGACCCGTCCGATGTGCACATACCCTAAGTGTGAATGTGATGTAACCCTTCCCAATATCAATCCTGTATGAAAGTTAGCTTTTCCCCTGTCTGTCTTGTACATGTTTCATAGACATTGTTATCATAGACGGTGATATGATAAAAACTTTCTTGTAAATAGTTGAGCATCTTATGTGCTCCCCCTTGGCTTTAAGACCAGTTTAGCACTTGTATGACTGTGCTTGAACTTTGAATTGAACTGCAGAGTGCTCCTGCGCGGTATTTAAAGCACTTGCACCTTGTGAACTGTTTGAACTCTTTTTGAAACTTTTGCACTTTTTGAATTTTTGAAGAAGAACTTTTATACTTTTGCTACAATGTAATGTTATTTATGTGTCTTAGAATGTGTTATGAATATGCAAATAAGTCTCTGGAGCCTCGGTTAGGAGTCTCAAACACAGGACTAGCCAGATATCCTTCCAGGGAAGGACCCAGTCAAGGGGTGGCTCCTTGCGGAGAACACCATAACCACCATGTTAAGTGGCCCTTTTAGTCAACATCCAGCTCTTTTACAGTGTGAAGTAGGATTCTGGCTAGGTGGAAGCAAGGCCTAGTAGACCAACATCACAAAGTATTCACTGATCTCAGGGAGATATCCTTCCACTGATGAGGGGCAACACCCCGAAACAGCTGTCTGTGGATGGATACCTGGTCTTGGTATTCCCTTGTCATATCTCTAAGCTTGTAAAACAGCTGGATGTTGACTAAAAGGGACACTTAACATGGTGGTTATGGTGTTTCTTCGCAAGGAGCCACCCCTTGACTGGGTCCTTCCCTGGAAGGATATCTGGCTAGTCCTGTGTTTGAGACTCCTAACCGAGGCTCCACAGACTTATTTGCATATTCATAATTCCCAGGAGGCAATGCGCCTAGGAATTCACTGTGTTTAGCCAGCTGCCCACAGTGTTTTCTTGGACTGGTTTCCCTGAGATCAGTGAATACTTTGTGATGTTAGAATGTGTTATAGCATTAGACCCGGCAAAGGTCTAGAAGGGTGGTGAAGCTAATACACCCGTGCACTTATGTAAATAGTTAATTATGCAACATTACAAGAACCCGTGCCTCCTTAACTGGAAGAAACCAAGTATACTTAATGTTTAAAGTTTTGAATAAAATAAAATGTTTTCAGGGGGATCCATGCCGGACAACGTTGGGACACACTGGTTTTACTCCGGGGCAATGTGGCGCCCCTGCGACCAGGAGGCCACATAGGGAACTGCAGCCAGGTAAGATAGGAAGACGGTTGCACCACAGCACCCTCACAGACATCCCACATGCCACTAGAGGGCAGCACCCAACCCGGAGCCCGGGACTCTAGGCGGGCAAGGGGTGGTGGGTTTAGAGAACAGTGGGTGGGACAGCAAGCAAGTCAGGTGATAGATGGTAGAAATAGAGAAGCGGAGGAGGAAGGAGTCAGTAGGCCAGAGTGAGCCGACCAGAAAAGACCAGAGTAGGCCGAGGTAGGCTGAATTGACCAGAAGCACACGTTCTGGAGGAGTGGGGTGTAAGGAGCGCAGAATCTGAAGAGCCAGTGTGTAGCCACAGAGAGAAAGCCTATCCGGAGCCAGCACCCCAGGAGTGTGAGGGAAGAGAGGACCAGCAGCACTGGGTCCTGAGAACACAGCCGAGGTGACCGACTGCAGGCTGAGTAGCCTTCCTATAGAACCTGAATCACACGGTAGAAGGAGCCTGATAGAGCCTAGCACAGCAGGACTATTGGAGGCTAGGCTAACAGCAGAGTGTCGGCTCTGAAGGGGACCGACGATTCACTCGGTTTCCCCAGACTACCGATGGGGAGCTCTAACTCCACGTTAGAGTTCCTACCCCAAAAGGACAGGCAGCTCAGTGGCAACCACTAGGGCCAACAAGCGTCCGAGCCACCGCCATACTGTTCGGAGACACACACACAGTGAAAGAGAAGGAGAGTAAAAGCCTGGAAAGGACAGAGAAAGAGTGAGGGGTCACAGAGAGGAGCAACATGGCTGCAGAGGGAGTAAAGAGGAACCGGGAGGGGAAAGTTGTCACCTATGTAAAGACCCGTACCTTAAACTGTAACTGAGCTGTTATGCTGAACAAACTGCTAAGTAAACATGGTGAACCCTGCCTCTGACTTCCTTGCATGATGCCCCATTGCCTGCACATGATTCCCTCCAACAGGACTACAGAGAGATCCCAGCCTGGAGAGCCACAGCCTGTCAGCTCTGAACACTGAAAGAAAGCTGCATGCAGCAGGACAGTAAGTGTATTGCATCCACTACAAGTCTACACTACAACATAGACTTTAACAACACTGCCTCGGGGAACCCAGTTCTACCCGCGGAGAACTATTCCATCTACTGCTGCTATAACATCGTCCCCAGAGGTCCTGCAGCAGCGGTAGTCCCACTATTGACCACAAGCCGTGGGTGGCGTCATGACAAACTATAATCCCCTGTAAATATTCCCCTTTTACTTGCCAGGGCCCGGGACACGGTCCGGACCAGGACCTCTGTGACATCCCCTAGCAGTAAACCCGGTCCGGTACCGAGTACCCTGTCCCAGTGGGCTCGACATGTGTACATTCCCATAAGCTGTAGGTTTGTGTGGGCTGCTCTGCAAAAGACTGTTCTGGACTACTTTCAGCTCTAGTGAACACTGTTCTATTGCTTAGTATACCGCAGCCTGCACTGCTCAAGACAGTTTTCAGGACTGTAGCATTCTCATTATATACTTAACTACTAATGTGAACTGTTTCCTGCAGTTACGTTTACTTTTTGTTTTTACCTTATAGACTTTGTTTGCCCATTTGCTTGCACCCTTACCTGGATTCGTTGTACACCTTGTAGTACGTGTGGGAATACAGACTTGAACTCTATCTTTTTGTCAGTCTTCTGTCCAGTCCCACACCACCAGGTTCCTAAAAGTATCGAGTCAACATTACAATTCTTTTGTGCTTATTTTCTCTTTGCCTGTATCCCTTAACCTTGTTTTGTATTATTGTAGGAGTGAGGCTAGTGTCATCGCCGGCCTGGACACTAACCAGAGTGAGGTCAGGGCTAGCGGCAACCTAGCCATGTGACCACGGTAGGGAAAAGGACCCATGTAGAGATGTCAGGGAGCGCAGTGTTCAGCCTCTTGTGAGTTTAAGGAGGTGAGCACTCTTCCCTCTCCTTATCACCAGGGCATTCCTTCTATATGATTCCTGTTGTTACCTTAATATTGCGACGCATGCTGAACATCCATATGCCCCATCGTGGCAGCATTAATAATAATAATAATAATAATAATAAATTTTTATTTATATAGCGCCAACATATTCCGCAGCACTTTACTATTCAGTGGTTCATATAAAAACATTTATAAGTAACAATAAACAAACAATAATTAAAGTAAAGAAACAATGTGAAAAATAGAATACAATAATTAAAGCAAAAATAAAGGTGACCCTGCTCAAAAGAGCTTACAATCTACAATGAGATGGGGGTAACACAAAGTACAGGGGCTTATTGCAATGATGGTCCAGGCATCTTGAGGAAGTGGGGGATAGAAAAAATTACATGAATAGTCATCAGACAATCTATGTTGAGCTTTTGGGTTTGGTGGAGTTTGAAGGAGAGTTATGTCCAGAGAGAGATAGTGAATGGGCTATATACAGTATAAAGGACTTCTATTAGGGAGTACGATAGGCCGTCTTAAAAATATGTGTTTTTTTAGGGAGCGTCTGAAGCTATGCAAGTTGTGGATAGTCCTAATTTCTTGGAGTAGAGCATTCCAGAGAATTGGTGCAGCTCGGGGGAATTCTTGGAGTCGGGAGTGGGAGGTTCAGGTTAATGCAGATTTTAGTCAAAGGTCATTTGTAGAACATAGAGAACGGGTAGCGGGATAGACAGAGATGAGGGTGAGATAATCCTGGCTGATGCATTAAGGATGGACTGGAGAGGGAAAAGTCTACTGAGGGAGAGGCCAATTAATAGAGAATTGCAGTAATCAAGGAGGGAATGGATCATGGCCATGGTGAGGGTTTTTGTTGTTTCCATGGTGAGAAAGGGGCGGACTTTAGAGATGTTCTTCAGAAGCAAGTGAGTCGCTCGCCAGGTCCGTGGGGTACTTGGGACCGGTCCCCTTCAGTCTCTGTTGCCTGGGGATGTCAATGTGGTGGCCGCGGACTGGTTTCGTAGCCCTGGGCGACGTCAATAAAAGAGAAAAAGAAAAAAGAAAAAAGGGAAAGAGTTTGTCATGGATGTGATGCCACCCATGGTTTGTGGCCAATATGAGCCACTGCTGCTTGTCACGGTCCCAGGGATGATGGCAATGGGCAGCAAGGTGTTAAGCCCTCCACAGGCAGGGCTGGTTATCCCCTGGGCTGGAATATAGTCTATGTGTGATGGTACGGTGGGGGTTGCAGGAGCCAGCATATGAAGAAGTGGACAAACACGGAAAGAACAGTCTATTTTAGCTTTAAGGATGTTATTGTATGTGTAGCTGAGTACTGCCCAAGTCGTTGTTCAGGATCTGGAGTTGGAGACGGGTTGGGGCTATCCATACTGGGAGAGTTCTGAGGTCTACCTACGGTGTTGGTTCAAGCGGGCCTTGGCTGCATTGAGCTGTGCTGTGACCCTCTCTTGTCAGTCTAAGCTGTATGATAAGCGGCGCGAGCACTTCTCCGGTCTGGACCTTTCTCTAACTACCCCTCCTGGGCTCTGTAGTGCAGCTGTGTCTCCTGGCTTTAGTGTGAAAGGGAAGCCTGAAATTGCCTGCTCTCCAGGTTTGGTTGCTGGGTGTAGAATTCATGATGACCTCAGTCTCCAGTGACCGTACTTCACTAGGTCCTGGGGTGAACCAGCTCTGGCTCCACTCCCCAGACCTAGTTCTCCACTTCCTCAGACCCTCACCACGGGTCTAACACAGTCAGTCTCCTAGAACGAACCTAGCACTGCTGCCTTCCCTAGGGTGTCTATAGTCCTCACTGGAACTAAACTAACTGGCCCCTCCCCAAACCAGAATTTATAGGGGACCTGCCCTGTACCCGGGCTTTAGATCTCCTTCTCCTGGCCTGGAATGAGGATGGTGTTGTGCGTGTGCTTATCTCTTGGATGCTTTGCCTCGCCTCCAAGGTTATATTGTGGCTACTGGACCCCGGGCACCACACAAGTGACAAGAGTGGGTGGGAGATTGTATATAGGAGGTGAAGTAGAGATTGGTGTCAAACATAACACACAGACAGCGAGCCTACTGCCTAGGCGTTATCGTGGTGCCGCACACTGAGAGGGAGATGTCAGACTTAGGGAGGTTAGTGGAGGGCGGGAGCAGAAGAAGTTCAGTTTTGGAAAGGTTGAGTTTCAGATAGAGAGCAGACATGATGTTGGAAACTGCAGCTACATTTATTACAGATAAATCTGATTTATTCCAGCAGTAAAATATTAGATCAGCAACATAAGCACTACCAAGTGGTTTCTGTGAGATAAGTGAGTGATTATATAATCAAAGTTTAAAATCATCGATGTTTCGTACCTTTTAATGGCTAACTGAAAAGATTATGACAAATATCAAGCTTTTGAGAGTATTCCAGTCTCAGGAGTCACATAGACAATGCAGAAATTGTGCAAAAATAAGACAAGTGATGTAAAGCAGAACTATCAAATTTGCAGTTGTGAAGTTTTGAGATCCGTATGACATGACAGTGTACGATTTCCTCACACCTAGCATCCGTATGCCATGTACATATCATACATATGACATGCGTATGACATTTGTTTTTAACATGGCCTTTCTCATGCTGTCAGAATAGATAGGATAAAGAGATGATTGATAGCTATATCGACCTTACCAGTCTACTGCTGCTTGCTTGTGTGGCCGCTCATTAAGCTACATGTATACTCACTGCACCGACCAGCAATAGCCAGTTACAGATGCTCACTCTCTATAAGAGCATCTGTGATTGGCTGTTGCAATCAGACTTTGTTTCCACAAGCTGTCTGTGCATGGTTGCCATACACATTAGTGTATGGCAACCAACCTCCTGATATAATGTGTAAAATAAATAAATAGTGGGAAAAAATGCATATGGCTGTATTTTTCAGTCTCAGCACAGATAAAACGGACAGCTGCAAGATGCCACCCTCAGCTACCTAGTTTCATCTTGGCTTGCCCCCTATTTTTAGTTGCCAGCCAAAGTAAAACTAGGCAGCAGGGGGGTGGTATTTTCAAGGTGGTGGCAGCTCATCATTATTGCCCCCCCATACTATAGAATAGATGCCCTGCAATTCTATACTCCATATAATAATATTGGTCCTTCTACATGACCCCAATTGTGCCCTGTTGTCTGCCCTGAAAAAACTCAACAGCTATTAAAAAAAAAACAGCTTAACTTCTCACCTGTCTCCCCACTCCCATGTTGAGAGGTTCAGTCCTTTTCCTTCTTCTCTTATCCTCCTGGCTGACACCCTTCCCGGTTTTAACTCTGCAGCAATAGGCCCATCAGAGGCCCATGGCTGCATAGCACAGCGGTGTCTTGTCGCACCAACATCAGATTGCAAACTACATCTGCAACATTGATGTTATGCCGGAGTGCTCTGCATCTGCAGATTTATGATCCAAAAGGTTAAAACAAATCATTCAAGCAAATGGACCAGATGTCACGCTCTACAAGGGAAAGCCAATCAAAACACAGAGACAGGATTGGGAAAGAGGGAGGCAGGCCCCAATGGTAGGAAGAGGGGAGATGGGGCACCAACTGACACCAACCTGTGTCTGCACCCTGCACTCGCTAACACCCTTAAGTGGGTACTTCCCCCCCACCCTCGACTGCAATCACGTGCCTAGTCCATGTGCTGTCCAACTACTCTGCATAGTGCCAAGGCCAGTTAGTGCACTAGATATCACCTCTACAAACAGGGGAAGGAATACAGACAGGGGAACATAGAAATGGTATACATTGACTTTCTAGCTACAGACAGACAGCAGGTTTGCAGGAAACAGGACGCCAGCAACTACAACAGACTTTCTCTCTCCACAGTGGTCAGTTCGGAATGAATCTCTATAACTGGCCTCAGGCAATGAAACATGTGACTATATAAGGCCGGGTTCACATTAGCGTTCAGAACGCAGCATAACAGAACGCAGCTAAATGCATGGGAACTAGTGATGGGCGAATCCTAAATTACTCGGAATCGCTTGACTCTAGCGAGTCTGAGCCCAGGACTCGCTACTCGTTGCGAGTCTAGCGAGTCCAATGTTAATGAATGGGGAAGCGAGTAATAGCGAGTAGTGTGTGATTTACAAATCACAGATGTGTCTCGGAAGCTTCAGCCTGAAGCAATCCTAGTTTTGCCATTGATTTGCATTGGACTTGTTTACTTTGCAAGTAATCGCTGGGAAACTCGCACAGATAAGAGTCATGTCTGCTCTGTACAGGCTGCCGCAGCTCCAGGGTCCTAGAGCCTGCCTGCTGCCTTATGTAGCAGAGCTGAGATTGTTCTCAGTCTGCTCATTCCCTGTGCATAGACATCTATATCTATGCACAGGGATGAGCAGAGAGGACATCGCGTTTTGGACTGCGTCGGACGGAAGAGGATTATTTTAATTAAAGATGGAGTCCCTAATGGCTTTTTTTTATTTCTAATAAAAATTTTTCTCTGTGTTGTGTTTTTTTTAAAACAATTTAATAGAAATTCATGGCGGTCATGTCTAATATTGGCGTGACCGCCATAAATTTCGGGCTTAGGGCCAGCTGATAATACAAAGCTGGCCCTAACCTCTTTATTACCCAGCGTGCCACCGCCACCAGGGCCGCTGGAAGAGCGGGGTTCAGCGCCAGAGGATGGCGCTTCAATGAACGTGCCATCTTCTGGGGCGGCTGCGGGCTGCAATTTGCAGCGGGGGGTGCCAAGAAAGGTTGGGCCTCCCCGCGCTGCGGATTCCAGCCCCCAGCTGCTTAGCTGTACCTGGCTAGACATAGAAATTGCGTGGAGCCCCACGCATTTTTTTTAAATTATTTCATGAAATTCATGAAATAATAAAAAAAAGGGCTCCCCTATATTCTTGTGTCTGGCCAGGTACAAATAGGCACCTGGGGGTTGGGGGCAGCCCGTCACTGCTTGCTGGATCCGGCTGGTTCCAGAAATATGGCGAAGCCCATGTAATTTTTTTTCTGAAAAATCAATAAAACAATCCTAAAAAAGGGACTGCATCTTTATTAACCCCTCGCCCATGGTCCAGGGGTTAATAAAGATGCAGTCCCTTTTATTTACATTGTTTTATGGATTTGTCAGAAAAAAATTTCACGTGGGCTTCGCCGTATTTCTGGAACCAGCCAGATCCAGCAGGCAGCGACAGGCTGCCCCCAACCCCCAGGTGCCTATTTGTACCTGGCCGGACACAAGAATATAGGGGAGCCCTTTTTTTTAATTATTTCATGAATTTCATGAAATAATAAAAAAAAAATGCGTGGGGATCCGCGCAATTTCTATGTCTAGCCAGGTACAGCTAAGCAGCTGGGGGCTGGAATCCGCAGCGCAGGGAGGCCCAAGCTTTCTGGGCACCCCCCGCTGCAAATTGCAGCCCGCAGCCGCCCCAGAAGATGGCGCGTTCATTGAAGCGCCATCCTCTGGTGCTGAACCCCGCTCTTCCAGCGGCCCTGGTTGCGGTGGCACGCTGGATAATAAAGAGGTTAGGGCCAGCTTTGTATTATCAGCTCGCCCTAAGCCCGAAATTTATGGCGGTCACGCCAATATTAGACATGACCGCCATGAATTTCTATTAAATTGTTTTAAAAAAAACACAACACAGAGAAAATTTTTTATTAGAAATAAAAAAAAAGCCATTAGGGACTCCATCTGTAATTAAAAAAATCCTCTTCCGTCCGACGCAGTCCAAAACGCGATGTCCTCTCTGCTACATCCCCTGTGCATAGATATAGATGTCTATGCACAGGGAATGAGCAGACTGAGAACAATCTCAGCACTGCTACATCATCTCTGTGAACAGGCGGGCTCTAGGACCCTGGAGCTGCGGTAGCCAGCACACAGAGAAGACAGCTGGACTCGGCTCGCAAAGTAACAGCAGTTACTTTGTGAGTTTCCCTGCTATCACTGGCACAGTAGCCGAGTCTAATGCAAGACAATGGCAATCCTAGTTTTGTTAGCGTTTGCCATTGATTTGCATTGGACTCGTGCAAGTAAACGCTGGGAAACTCGCAGAGTACCGAGTCCTGCGAGTCCCTTACTACTCGCCGAGTAACGAGTCCTAGCGAGTAGATTCGCCCATCCCTAATGGGAATGCATAGTAGCTGCGTTTGGCTGTGTTCGGTTGCGGCTGCGTTCAGATGCGCATAAATTTGTGTGCCCTCCTCCGGCCTCCGAACGCAACATGTTGCATTTTTTGTGCGTACATGGGCGCCTGTTTCATCAGCAAGTGCACAAACAATGCATGGAACTTAATGGATCCGCAGTGTCCTCCGCATGACAGCGCAGGAGAATGCTGTGGATCTCACTGAAATCTCTCCCGGTGGCCAACCAGCGATCTCGGCGGCAGCTGGGAGGAGGAGATCTCTGCCGCTGATCTCAGTTTCCCGGCCGTCGCCGAAATCGCTGATTGGGGGGCCGAGCACCACACTGATGTGAACGCATGTGGAGAATCTCCACTGCGCTTACATTAGTATAGCAGCTTTTGCCCAGTGTTTGCATCTGCATGCCCTCTCCATGCAGACACAAACGCAATTGTGAAGGCAGCCTAAGATAAACAGGAATGGTCACAAACCAGCAGCACCTCAGAAAAGAGTAGCAAGGAACAAGCAGCAAGGAAAGATTCCTTAACCCTTGTTGAACCAAAAGAAAAAACAACCACTTTTAAAACCCAGAGTCTCACAAGTCAATGTGATACTCAGATCCCAACATTGTCACAAAGTAAAAAATAAGGGGGGGAACAAGAGGCGCAATAGTGCCCTATCACTAGTGACACTAATGTATGTGGTGGGTATGAATTCACTCACCTAGCACAGTTGTAAGACCCACAACTGGTGTAAAAGCATTTAGCATTAAATGCAGCTGCTGCAGGACTTTCACCTTCCACATGCACGTGGGAATCATCCAGAAGTTACCTCAGGGGAAATGGTGTATCAGTGTCCGCGCTGCTGAAATCCCAAGAGAACGATCCGGAAACCAATAAGGAATAAATGGAATATTGATGCAACCTACATATGGTTTCCGGATCGTTTTCTTGGGATTTCAGCAGCGCGGACACTGATACACCATTTCCCCTGGAGTAACATTGTCACAAGTCTTCCAAGGTCAGGAGGCCCTCGTGACACAAGAGTTGCAGTTTTAAGACATATCCACACATATAAAAAAATTCTGTGTATAGAATACTATGTGAAAAGTCAGTGCCCCTACATTGGTGGACAATAAATTCCTCATGACTGAAACCCTATCAAATGTGTATGCGACCTTGCAAAAGAGCAGTCCATCAAAAAAAAAAAAAAATCCACTAAATGTCCTTTTTTATATAATTTCTATATATTTTTTTTCTATATTATATATCTAATTTCTATTATTACATCTGGGTAACACTCCAGTCCATCCTTAACGCAGCAGCCAGGGTCATTTTTCTGTCCAGCCATTTTACCGATGCCTCCATCTTATGCCAGTCATTACACTAGTTGCTCATCTGATACAGGATACAATACAAACTTATATCTCTCACCCACAAAGCTCTCCACAGTTGTGAATTACCCTATATCTCATCTCTTATCTCTCTTACCCTACCCAAGCCCTCCATTCTGCAACCGATTTCAGATTAATATCACCCATAATTCAAAGCTCACACCTCCATCTCCAAAATTTTTGTCATGTGTGTCGCCCCAGGGTGCGGTGTACTCGGGTATCAGGCGGCAGAAGGGGTTAACTGTGTCACAGGGAATGGCGGCTGTGCCTGATCCCGTATCCCGGGGGACGGTTCTCTTGAAAAGGGGTTTTATGTACAGGGGAGTATTTACAAAGTTAGTAGTTGTCGTGACGCCACCTGCAGTGTCTGGTGAAGTAGCACCAGCGCCACCACAATCCTCCGGAGGTCAGTGGTATTGCGGCTGAGATGTTGTAGTCCTCGCAGGCAGGACTGGACCTCTGGGGCAGCAATGTGAAAAGGGGCAGGTTGTAGTGGAGCTGAGATTGTATAGGGAGAGTTGGGACAGTCTATGGAGGGTACTGGGAGTGAAAAGGAAGGATACACACACGCAGGAAAGTCTCTTTTACCTTTTACTGATGTTTTGCAGGTGAATATGTCCAGGGCACCGACGGGTGACAGGGTTGCACAGTGAGTCCCCACAGCAAGTGGGTATAAGGCCTCCTCTGCTCTGTAGTGTTTGTCTGAAGCACAGCCTGCTTGCAGCCTGACTTGCCTCCTCTCTCTTCCTGACTGTAGTGTCTTTCCCTCCTCCTGTGTGGTCTCCGGGATACCTTTTCCTGATCACTGCTGCGGCTCTGCCCTGCTGTGTCTGGCTCCCTTTCTTGACTCACAGGGGGGACAAACCGGTTAGCCGTATCCTCCATGGTGCAACAGGGTTTTCTGTGGTCCTGTAGTGTTTCACTGATGCGGATCCCCAATATCCGGTGTTTCTCCTGGGACGAACTCCCTCAAGTTCCTTGCTCCCTTTCAGTTATCTGCTCCTAGCCTTCAGTCCCACTTAGGCTGGTGGGACGCTGAAGGGCCACTCCGGGTCACTGGCTCGGGCTTGGATGCAGCACCGACCACCAGGACGTCCTTGCAGCTCTTCTAGCGTCTGCACACTGACTAACTCCGCCCCCAGCAGCAGTATTTATAGGGGATCTTGCCTAAGGTCAGCAAGTGAAGCTCCCCCTACTGTGCAGGGGTGGAAGGTGTTGTATGTAGTAGGTACCTGCTGTGGAAACCCAGCTGTGCATTAGGGTTACCTGCGAGAGCAGGGTGCTACACATGCTACACCAGTGCTCTGGAACGCACTACCCCAAACATTGCAAATAATCTCTAGCACCAATCTTTTTAGCATGCCTTTAAAACATTCTGACACACCCACTCCAAGGCCAGAGAGGACTCGGAAGCCGGGCGGTTACTCGTTCTAATTCACGTCTCTTCTCATTTTTTTTACGGGGACAGACGGGGGCCGTGACCTGGTCCCGTGACCCTGGCGATGTCATTAAAATACATGGGGAATGATGACAGGTGAAGTCTGAGGGGATAAGGGGGTATTTGTGATGCCACCAGCAGTATATGCGTCCAGGGTGGCCGCCACTGCTTCAGAACCTCTGGGGATGGTGACCAGTAGCTCAGATGGTTTCGCTCCCCATAGGTGGAGCGCAGTCCCCAGGGCAGCAGAACGGAGGAGTTAGTCTGTACCTTGGCAAATTTTCAGTGGAATAAAAATACCCTGATATTTCATGTGGTCTCCACGGCTGGTGGTCGCCGCTCAAGAAAGTCACACACACCACAGCTGCAGATCCGTTACTTTTACTTGGTGTTTCAACATGGCTACCAGGTACGTCCCTTGCCAGGCTCCGGTTCAGCGTTTTCTCCAGGAATGGGTTGGTGTTACTGAGCCTTGGTTGGTGCAAGCTTTCTCTCTTACTAGGTGGTCTGTCTCTTTGGGGGGTCTACGTTCTTTCTGTCAGCGCTATAAGGGATAGTTCTCTTCTGAGGCGAGCAGGTCATTGCTCTGCCCCTCAGGCTTTCAATGCTCTCCGAAGCACAGGACTCAAGTACCGACAACTAATGTGGCACCCTGGCACCTTGTTGGGCACCACAGAAATCCTTAGGGCATGAATGGAGTTAACAGCAAAGCAATACTCACTAACACCACAACACCTTAGAACACCTGGTTTCACCCCGAGCCTCTAGGGGGAGCTCCACTGGTCACTTTGAGCCAGTTCCCCCTATAAATAGAGTCTTGGAGGGAGAAACTGGAGAGTGTGTGCAGTTGCTACAAGAGCTGCCAGCCTGTGTGCAACCTCCATCCTATGAGGGACACACTAAGCCCAACCAGCCAGCTAGCAAGTGAGGAGACCCTTGCAATTGGGGTCAGAGGAAGAAGGAGAACACCTCTCCAGGAAAACAGAGTTATTCTGACTCTTTCCTTAATAACCGGTTACTGGAACCAAAGCTGTGAGAGCTACCCAGCCACCACAGAGAACCAGCACGACTAACAGGAGGTTTAGCCACCTGTTCCTCCTGATGCACCCACCTACGAGAGCCCAGGGAAGAGTACTGATCCTGCTCAGACCCTTTTACAGTGCCCTCAGTGCTGTTAACCAGGTGAAGCAAGTTCCATTGAACACACTGCCCGGTCTGGCTGGATTCCACATCCACCCGACCTTAATGAAAGAGATAGAGAAAGGAAGCCTAAGACAACTGCTTGCTGCGAATCTCCAGGATTGCTAACTTCACTAACCCGGTCTGGCGTACCTGAAAACCACCAGTAAAATGTACTTAAAAGACTTTAGAGTGTCTGTGTCTGACTCCTGGGCCTAACAGCAGTGCTATCGCAGCTGCCTCACAACATCTTGTGCAGCTCCCGGCTCTGGGGACTCACGCTCATCATGTGGGGAGCGTTCCATCTTGCTGCCTAACATCCCCCGGAGGCCCAGCAGCGTCGGTACCGTTACCGAACACCCGCAGGTGGCGTCACGAAGACATTTAACCCCTACTGTTCCGCCATTCCCCCTATTGATCTGGACCACCGGGCCTCACAGCCGCAGGAGCGGTTCCGTGACAAGAGGAGAGTCAACGCCTGCGACGTGAACACCCCGGCTACGGTGAGTCACTGCGAGTGCTTATTTGTCTCCCGACACTGCTCTCTAGTTCAGCCATCTTCCCCAAGTTGTGTCGGGTGTTTGGTCACAGCTCCCTTTAGAAGTCAGGGGCCTCCAGATTTACGGCTTGTGCTTGAAGTATCCGCACTGTGTTCAGGGCTGGGTCCCTGTGTCATCCACTACCTCTCTGTCTTGTCAGATTCGGGTATACGGGGAATCGAGGACTCTTCTGCAACCCTAGGGCTCTTCTCTCCTTCCACCCTTCTGGACTGTTCCTCCTGATGCGAGCATGGTCATGCTCCAAGCCTCGGGAGCCGGCACCACACCGACTCTGCACCCTCCCGCTGCTGCTTCCTCCTCCTACGTACTCTTCCTACTGCTCCTATCTAACACTTTCCTGTTCCCCCTTTTTGTGACCTAGGCCCTCCCTCAGGGTCCTCCCTTTGTCCCAGGGCCTACGTGTTTGTGTGCTGTTTGTGTGTGTTCAGCCACACCATCCCAGAACCCGGAGAACAGGGGCACTACACTCCCTAACCACAGGAATGCAGTACCTCTGGTGGAGGCTTACCCGGTGGGGCACCACAATATCACTTCAGACAGGCTTATCAACTTAACTCTCTAACCTAACTTTCCCCTCTTCCGTGATCCACCCTTCTAAATTTTACACACAACCTGCTCCTTCCTATTCATTTGTCTTCACATCCTCCCTAAAACTATAGCACGTAAAACTGGATGATGACCAGATCATGTGCCTCATATGAAAAACCCCTATTTATGGCTGAACTAAACCCTACAAGTATGTCCTACCTACTGTGTTGCTCTATGTCTTTCTAGATTGTAAGGTATTGAGCAGGGACTCCATCCCTTCTGTATCTGGTGAGCTATGTAATATTTTGCATTGACGTTATTGTCTGTACATTGCCCCTGCTCAAATGTAAAGTGCAGCGGAACATATTGGCGCTATATAAATAAAATGTATTATTATTATAACAATTATTGTTGTGAAAGGAGAACATTGATGACATTTCTTGCTTCTCCCATACATAATGGTATGAACTGGAGAAGTTTGTCTATTTACAAGGATTACTTAAATAAACATATATCGAAGACGCCAAGAAAGATGTCGCAGAAGTAGGAATTAAGTTACCATTTGAAATGTCTAGCAACAAAAGCAAAGATGCTAAAGATACCATTGGTGTAGGTCCAGTATGAGGTCATTTTTTTTCTATGGCGAGACAGCCTTTGTATCTGAAACCATAAAACAAGTCTTAATTATTTGTCTAAATACACAGAAGCAAAGCCAGAATAAATAGTGTAATGCACGGAACCGTCAGACATACGCACAGAATGTGATAGAAGATAAGAAGCAACACTTTGATCTTTGTAGACCACCGGTGGCCTAAAAAAGGAAGGAACCACACATTGTGAATGGGCCCACAAACAGATCATCACACACAGATGTGTACTGTGTCCTTACTAGATGTTTCTTATGTGTGCTGGGAAATTACTCAAAGGTTTGAAGAAAACCACAAAGGACTTTTTTGGCAACAAAGAAAAATGGCAAATTGCCCAGGGTTAGCAGCACAAGTTAAAAGGTGTATGAATAGGAGATGAAGAGGAGTTAGACACAATTCTGGAACATAATAAAAAGCAAGGCTTTTAAATCTAGTAGAAATGTTCAGGATTAAACATCTCAATAAATGTTGTGGGAGCACAATACAGTCACTTTCAGGCATAGAAGTATTTGTCAATTTATTCTTGTACACCAAACATCAAATCAGTCCAAAATTAAGACCATTGATTAAAATTCCAGACTAATGTTATGTCCGTCAGAGTTACAGTTAGAAAGGGGAATCCTGGCCAGACTAAATGTAAACCGCACTGTCTGGCAGCACCCCGATATACCTTTACCTCTTTACAGGAGTCTGGCTTTACTGCAAGGTCCAGGGAGTTGCTGGCAATAGATGGGTTGCAATCTAGGAATAGAAAGCAGGGTCAAAACCGAGAGGTCAGAAAAGTACAAAATCGTCAGGCTGAAGAAGAGTATAAAATCAGGCAGAGGTGAATCCGGAAAATCAATATTACAAAGCAGGAATACCAAGAGAACCAGGGAACATAACTGGCAACCAGCAAGAGCACACAGAGGAATCAAATTGACATCAGCCTATTAGGAAATGCTGCAGTTTGAGTTAATGACTGCAGCTGGGCAGCCATACAACACATCCACAATAATATAATAATAATAAAGCTTTATTTATATAGCGCCAACATATTCCGCAGCGCTTTACAATGTCAGACTACTCCATCACCAGCCTCACCTTTGGAGTGAACACAGATGCAGAAGTTGCAGGAGCAGACTCAGGGGATGTGATAACCACATATCAATTTTAAGTCCTTTCTGAAATCTTTCCAGCTGTTTGTAACCATAGCTAGATTAAGGCTGGCCATATGCATTTGATACCTGATGGCCCATAACACACAAAGATATAGTAACATAGTATTTAATGGTGAAGGAAGACCTTAAGTCCATCTAGTTCAACCCATAGCCTAACATGTTGATCCAGAGGAAGGCAAAAAAAACCCATGTGGCAACACTAAGCTCCACATTGGGGAAAAAATTCCTTCCTGACTCCAGATACGACAATCAGACTAGTTCCCTGGATCAACGCCCTATCAAAGAATATAGTATATACAATCGGTAATATTATATTTTTCAAGAAAGGCATCTAGGCCATTCTTAAATTTTAGTACGGACTCACTCATTACAACATCATGCGTCCACAGTCTCACTGCTCTTACAGTAAATAATCCACGTCTGTGATTATGATTAAATCTTCTTTTCTCCAGACGTAGAAGATGCCCCCTCATATATTTATACATTATTATAAGATCACCCCTAAGCTTCATTAAATAACCCCAAGTTTAATAACCTGTCTTGGTATTGCAGACCCCTCAGTCCTCTAATAACCTTGGTCGCGCCTCTACGCACCCGCTCTAGTTCAGCTATGTCTTTCTTATACATCGGAGACCAGAATTGTGCACAGTATTCTAAGTGTGGTCGCAGTAGTGACTTGAATAGAGGTAAAATTATTTTCTCCTCATGAGCATCTATGCCTATTTTAATGCATCCCATTATTTTATTTGCATTTGCAGCAGCTGCCTGACACGGGGCACTAAATGTGAGTTTATCATCTACCCATACACCCAGGTCTTTTTCAGTGGTAGTTTTGCCCAGTGTTTTACAATAAAGCACATAAAATGTATAAATATTTCCTCTGCCCAAGTGCATTACCTTATATTTATCCCCATTAAAGCTCATTTGCCATTTATCAGCCCAAGCTTCTAGTTTACATAAATCCTCCTGTAATATAAAATTGTTCTCCTCTGTATTGATTACCCTGCAGAGTTCAGTGTTATCTGCAAATATTGAGATTCTACTCTGTATGTCCCCTTCCAAGTCATTAATAAATATGTTAAAAAGAAGCAGGCCCAACACTGACCCCTGTGGTACCCCACTGTTAACTGTGACCCATTCTGAGTGTATTACATTAATAACCACCCTTTGTTTCCCATCACTGAGCCAGTTCTTAACCCACTTACAAATATTTTCCCTTATCCCCATTGCTCTCATTTTATGTATCAACCTTTTGTGTGGCACCGTATCAAACGTTTTTGAAAAGTCCATATACACCACGTCCACTGCATTGTTTGGTCAAGTCCAGAACTTACCTCTTCATAGAAGCTCATCAGCTTAGTTTGACAGGAAAGGTCCCTCATAAACCCATGTTGATATTGGGTCATGAGGCTATTTTTTTTCAGATACTCCAGTATAGCATCTCTTAGAAAACCCTCTAGGATTTTACCCACAGTAGAGGTTAAGCTTACTGGCCTATAATTTCCAAGTTCAGTTTGTGTCCCCTTTTTGAATATTGGCACCACATTTGCTATACGCCAGTCCAGTGGTACAGACCCTGTTATTATGGAATCTTTAAAGATTAAAAATAATGGTCTATAATGGTACTTAATTCCTGCATTACTCTGGGATGTATCCCATCCGTGCCTGGGGATTTGTCGACTTTAGTGATTTTTTAGACGGTGCCGTACTTCCTGTTGGGTTAAGCAGGTTACATTTAATGGAGAGTTTTTGTTATCTCTGATCATGTTGTCTGTCATAGTATATTGCCCGTTATATTTAAACAATTTAAATCTGAATATTGCACAGTAAAGAGCAACTCTAATACTGGACTTGTGCGAAGTCACCTGGCAGCTTAATACAACAGCCACAACAGGATCCACACTAGTCCAAGGGGTGTTCTAGCCTTCACGCTTTGTTCACTGTACAGAGACGTTGACTTACATGGGTACCTTGGGTTGAGTTCTTTGAGTTGTTGCTGGCAGATGATAGGAAAGTCAGGTGTTCAATGAAGTAAGTCAATGTAGAAAAACAGAGAAAAGTGGGAGTACATGCTGCACTTAAGAATTATCTCATGCTTGGAGGGAGCAGAGGGAGCATTTATGTGCCCAATGATTGGAGAGTTCTGGTGTGAAGTCTCAGGTGGAAATGAAAGTTTGACACCTGTAAGAGTAAAGGAACGAAATCATTGTAATGAGGAGTCTTGGAGCTTATGCCTGCAGGAGAATGGGAAATTCCGCTTCAGAAATATGAGTGGGCTCATGGGAAAAGGAAACCAAGTGTCTGAGTGGCACATTATCACTGCCAGTAAGTAATTGGATACATAAGAGCCATTACCCTTAGGCTATCCTACTCAACAAACACTTGAAAAACTCTTAGTTATTCCCAGAAGTTTTGAGGCATCATTGTTTACTGAATAGGTTTTTAAAAATGCCTAGTGTAAAAAAGTGCATGTTCCTTCTTTGAAAAAGATCTGTCACTAGTCTGTGACAGCTTTTTGTGTGGTTTTAGTTTTGATGTTGTAGTATGATTACTGGTACCATACATGATGTGAGATGTGTGTCAGCCAGGTTATTAAACTCGGTGATGTGAGCTGAGGCTGAGTCA
Source organism: Allobates femoralis (assembly GCA_033576535.1). NCBI lineage: Eukaryota > Metazoa > Chordata > Amphibia > Anura > Aromobatidae > Allobates > Allobates femoralis. The sequence goes on from JARQOC010000010.1 coordinate 144,633,526, forward strand.
CCACATCTCTCCTCCTCAGGGTGTGGTCAGTGAAGTTAAACTTTCACTTCTGTGGGGTTTTTTTCTGTGGTTTGAGCTTGGAGTGTGCAGAGCACAGTGTGTAGCTATGAGCAGTAGAAGCTGATCCTATACAGTTTGACTGAGACTCCATTTGTTTCCGTTTGCTGGACAAGCTGTTGATGTTTTGTTTGTGTTCATACAATTTATGGTGGTAATAAACCCAATGTTTACCTGGCAAGGGTTCCTGTGTCTACCTGGAATTGCAGCCGTGTGAGTGCATCTATCACAATTGGTGGAGAATGTAGGCATAGACCCCCAGGAAGCACCTATATTCCCTACAGACGACCTTCGTGTCCTGGGAAAACACTGCCAGTCAGCATGGAGGACTTCATTAAGCACCTGGTGCAGGTTCAACAGCAACAGCAGCAGCAGTAGTTGCAAAAGGAGCAAGAGCTGCAACAGCCGGAAAAGCAGCAGCTTGCGCAACAGGAGACAAATAAACTCTTGATCCAGCAAATACAGCAGCAGGAGCAGCAGCGGGAAATTCTGACTGAGGTACTCCGTGCAAGGGCATCGCCCCACCCCCAGGTCAGGACAATGACTCCGGTGTCCAGAAAGTGGTAATGCGTGCACTGCAAAAGATATTGGCCCCATATTTAATGGGAGAGCCACAAAAAGCTTATTATGACCTGGCCTTAAAAGATGCTCGGGAGTACGAGAAGCTGAAGACTGAGATTTTGGCACACCTAGGGGGTGACTGACTGTTAGAGCTCAGCGGATACATCAGTGGGCATATCATGCAAACAAACCCCCCACTCCCAGATGTTTGACTTGCTGCATCTCGTGCGAAAATGGTTGCAACCAGAATCCTCCACCCAGCACAAATAGTGGAGCGAGTGGTAATGGACATGTTTGTGCACGCCCTCCCGAAGCCAGTACAAGCTTGAGTTGCTCAGGGAGACCCCTGCAATGCTGATGACCTGGTGGATCGGTATCAGGTGGTAGAGAGTACCCTGGGGAAGCCCCGGGACTTGCCACCTACGTATTGGGGGGGGAGTACAAACAGTGTCCGCCACTTAAAAAAAGGGTAGTAGAGCTATGGGTGGAGGAAGCCCAACGTCCCAAGGGGCAAGTGGAGGCTTAACAAAAACCCCAGCGGGTCAATTAATCTGTTGGAGGTGTCAAGGCCTTGGTCTTTTAGGCGCCCGATGTCCCCTGACAACTGAGCGAATGTACTGTAGCATGGGCCATACTATGCTTACCCAGTCTGTAGCTTTGACAGCGAACCCAGAGAGGGCCCGCAAGCATGTTGTGTGGAAGTTAATAGGACTCAAGTGACAGGACTATTGGACTCCCGAAGTTTGGTGACCCTAGTGAGAGCCACACTTTCCTATCGACTGATATCAGGTAAAATGATGGGCATCCTCTATTGTGACCATGAAAACAAACTGTAGGACTGAGTCACTTGAAGTCAGGGTGGTATAAGACTTATTGCACCGGGTGATAATAGGGCGGGACTTTACCCTGTTTTGGGAGTTGTGTCAGAAGGAGGCAGTACCCAAGGGTTTGTCGCGCTACTACAGGCGGAACAAAACAGGTGGACCCTCTAGACCACAGAACACTGTGGATGCTGAACCCAGAGACCAAGCCAGACACCAAAGGCAAGTTAAGTAGGTTTATTGAACACAGGATCACAAGGGATACAGCCCCTAGAGAGAGCTACAGGACCAAAACACTGGTAATCCCCCAGGGGAGCCCATCGAGAGCGACCCCTATACAGGGATATCACGCAGGGCAGCGATGGGGGGACCAGTGAGCCAGAACCTGCGAACTGACCCTAGGGGTACAGTACCGGAGACACGGGGTAGTGATGAGGAGAGAAGAAGGCAAGCTCCAGGAGACCAGGGACCAACGTGGAAGGGCGAGGACCACTGGAACCGGGATGGATCCCACTGAAACAAGGAGAAACAGACAATGAAAAAACTGGGAGAAGCAGAGCACAATATCAAAGCTGCTGGACCTGAGCTGGCAACTCAATACTGGAAGCAAAGAAGTTGCCCAGGCACTGACTGCAGGCAGTGTGGATCTTTAGTATCCACCTCCTCTCATTGATTGGCTGGGGACCTCCTCTCAATGATTGGCTGGGAGACGAGCAGGAAGGAAATGGTGCACTAGCCCCTTTAAGACTGAGCAGTAGTGCGCGCGCGTGCCCTATGCGCGTCTCCAGGAGGAGACGAAGATGCAGGGGCCTGGGACGGCACCACAGAGAGAGGAGATGGCGTGGGAGCGCGGGCTAGGTGAGCATAGAGACTGGAGTGGGAGCGGAGCCCCCGGAGAGGTCGGCGACCCGCAAGGACCTGACCCCCCTGCCTCATGACAAGCCGCAGCAGTGGGGTGGCAGGCTGCAGGGTTACAGCAGGCACAGGCCGGACGGGAGCAGGCACCGACTGGGTGTTGACATTACCCCCCCTGCACGCCCCCCTTGCCGTAAACCGGCATGAAAATGCCGCAGGAGGCGAGGAGCGGTAATGTTCTCTCTGGCTCCCAGAACCGTTCCTCCGGACCGAACCCTTTCCAATCCATCAAATACGACGTAATGAGTCCTGGGAGAAGTGACCGAGGACCACAGGCTTGAGGAACGAACAGGGAAATGAATTATGGATACGCAGAGATGAAGGCAGTTTCAACTGGTAGCATACCTCATTAAGTCTCCGTAGGATCTCAAAGGGACCGATGTATCGAGGAGCGAATTTATAGGAGGGTACCTTGACGCGGACATACTTGGAAGAAAGCCATACCTTGTCACCTGGGGAATCCAACCGTCTTTTGTCGGCATGGTACTTAATCCGTTTGGACGCTTTCTCCAAGGCTCCAAGTCCAGATCTTGGAGAATTCTCGGGCTACTGCTTCTGCTGCCGGATTGGGAGTCGTGATGGCCAAGGGGGTTGGAATCCTCGCATGCTGACTGTACACAATGAAAAATGGAGTGTTAGGGGTTGATTCACCGACATGGTTGTTATAGGAGAACTCCGCCCTTTGTAGTAGAGAGACCCAATTGTCGTGGTGTGTGTTGACGAAGTGCCGTAGGTAGCCGGTCAGCACCTGATTTACCCGTTCGACTTGCCCATTGGATTGTGGATGATAGGCTGAGGAGAAGTCCAAGGAGACGTCCAGCTTCTTACAGAGGAACGCCAGAACCGGGACACGAATTGCACACCCCTGTTGGAAACAATGTGAGAAGGCAAACCAAGTAAACGAAGGATGTGTAGCACAAATAACTCTGCCAACCTGGGCGCAGAAGGAAGCCCAGGCAAGAGAACGAAATGGCCCATCTTGGAGAACCGATCTACCACGACCCATATAACGGTGTTGCCGGAGGAGACTGGTAGGTCAGTGATGAAGTCCATAGCAATGTGCCTCTAAGGTTCTGACGGTACAGGCAAGGGCAGGAGTTGCCCGGCTGGTAGCTGCTTGGGTGTCTTATTGCGGGCACAGGACGGGCAGGCAGAGACGTATTTGGTGACCTCCTGACGCATCCTTGGCCACCAATAATGCCGACTGATCAACTGGAGGGTCTTTGCCAGTCCTGCATGCCCGGCAAGCCTGGAGGAATGACCCCAGCAAAGAATGCGCCTCCGATCTGGTTCGGGCACCAACGTCTTACCTGGAGGTAGCTGAGACAAGCGGAGCGGGGCTACCATGACCATGTTGGAAGGGTCATTGATGGGACGGGGCTCCTCCTCTTGATTGCTGGTGATGAAGGATCGAGACAGAGTGTCAGCCTTGACGTTCTTGTCTGCTGGACGAAAGTGGAAGCGGAAGTCGAACCGAGCAAAAAACAGTGACCAGCGGGCTTGACGGGGGTTGAGTCTATGAGTAGATATGACAAGTTCCTATGATCAATGAAGATTACCACCGTGTGTACTGCGCCCTCCAGGAGGTAGTGCCACTCCTCCAGAGCCATCTTAATGGCCAGCAGCTCCCGGTCACCGATGGAGTAGTTCCATTCGCAGAGTGAGAAAGCCTTCGAAAAGAACCCACAAGTCACCATTCGTCCGGAGGAGGACTTTTGTGTGAGACCGGCCCCGGCCCCCATAGAGGATACGTCCACCTCTAGAAAGAACTGCTTACCGCCATTGTCCTGTGAAGAACTGGAGCAGAGGAAAAAGCGCATTTGAGCGCCAAAAAGGAAAATTCGGCTTCAGGAGGCCATACCTTGGTAGGCGACCCCTTACGGGTTAACGTGGTGAGTGGCTTGACCAGATTCGAGAAGTGAGTGATAAACTGTCGTAGTAATTGGCGAACCCCAGGAACCTCTGGACAGCCTTGATCCTGACGGGCCGAGGCCTCTTCATGACTACGGAGACCTTCTCAGGATCCATCTCCAAGCCAGCATCCGAGATGACGTAGCCTAGAAAGGGCAAAGATGTTCGTTCAAATAGGCATTTTTCATACTTAGCGTATAACCGGTTCTCCCGTAGCCGCTGAAGAACCCGCCGAACGTCTCTTCTGTGTGTGGGGAGATCAGGAGAAAACACCAGGATGTCATCCAAGTAGATGACTACACACAAGTAGAGGAGGTCTCGGAAGATGTCGTTCACGAAGTCCTGGAACACCGCAGGTGCATTGCTTAACCTGAAAGGCATTACCCGGTACTCGTAGTGGCTATCTCGGGTGTTGAAGGCGGTTTTCCATTCGTCTCCAGACCAAATCCTGACAAGGTTGTACGCCCCTCGAAGGTCCAGTTTGGTGAAGACCCGGGAACCATGAAGACGGTCAAAGAGCTCTCGAATGAGAGGCAAAGGGTATTTGTTCTTTACCGTTATGGCGTTGAGGCCTCGGTAATCGATGCAGGGACACAAGGACCCGTCCTTCGTTTTCACGAAGAAGAATCCTGCGCCAGCTGGTGAAGTGGACTTCTGAATGAAACCCCGAGCCAAACTATGAAATCCGGAATCAAGATATGCCGTCTCCGAAAACCGCTTGTCTCCGACCTTCACCTGGATGGAAATAGTAAGGGGTAGAGAGGAATCGCTCTCACCTAGGTTGTCCTCTCTTACCTGTCCTAGGTGAAGGAGTTTTCTGGCCTTTTAGGGCACTGATGACGGAAATTACCAGCTCCTCCGCAGTACAGGCACAGTCTCCAGGCGACTCTCTCCTCCCGCTCCTGACTACTCAACCTGAGGCGATCCACCTCCATGGGCTCGTGAACCGTAGACGGGGCCGACGCTGCCGGATGAAGAGGCCTCTGAAATGCGGGAGCCAAACGAGGAAGCCGTCTCTCATGGGACTTTTCTTTGGACCGCTCCTGTAGGCGGCAGTCAATCCGGATGGCAAGGGAGATGGAGTCGTCCAAGGTCCCAGGCAGATCACGGACTGACAGTTCGTCCTTCAGTCGTCCGGACAGTCCCCGCCGGAAGACCCCAATCAACGGCTCGTCAGACCACCAAAGCTCAGAGGCCAAGGTGGGGAACTGGATGGCATACTGACCTACGGACAGGGTTCCCTGTTGCAAGTTGAAGAGCGCCTCCGTGGAAGAGGCCAACCAACCGGGTTCATCGAATATCTTGCGGAAAGTATCCAGGAACATCCGGAGATTGGACACGATAGGATCCTCCTTCTCCAGTAGCGGATTGAATGCCAGTGCCTCTCCCTCCAGATGCAATGCCAGAAACGCCACCTTGGCTACGTCCGTCGGATATTGGTGAGGCATCAGCCGGAAATGCAGTTGACATAAGTTGAGAAACCCCATGCACAACTTAGGATCCCTGGAGTACCTTGGGGGCTTGCAGAGGCGAGGAGATGACGTAGCGCCCACCACGACCACGGGATCCAGCACGGGTACAGGAACCGTAGGAGGAGCGGTCATCTGCATGCCGGTGAGCCGTTCATCCACCGATGTCATGTAGGTCAACATCTGGGTTTGCATCTCTCGTTGTCAGTCCAGTTCTTGGTGGAGACCTGTAATTTGAGTGGAAAAAGGAGGCTCAGCCGCTTGGAGAGACCCAAGACGGGCCTCCAGGGTCTGCATAAAGGTGACCAATTGATCCTGGCTCTGGCGGAGGCCGGCAAGCTCTCTCTGAGCGAAAAACCTGGGATCAGCGGGGACCATGGCCTGGGTAAAATCTGTCACGCTACCACAGGCGGAACAGAACAGGTGGACCCTCTAGACCACAGAACACTGTGGATGCTGAACCCAGAGACCAAGCCAGACACCAAAGATAAGTTAAGTAGGTTTTGAACACAGGATCACAAGGGATACAGCCCCTAGAGAGAGCCACAAGACCGCAACACCGGTAATCCCCCAGGGGAGCCCATCGAGAGTGACCCCTATACAGGAATATACAGCGATGGGGGAATCAGTGAGCCAGAACCTGCGAACCGACCCTAGGGGTACAGTACCGGAGACACGGACTAGTGATGAGGAGAGAAGAAGGCAAGCCCCAGGAGACCATGGACCAATCCCACTGAAACAAGGAGAAACAGACAATGAGAAAACTTGGAGACCTGGGTGTATGGGTAGATGACAAACTCACATTTAGTGGCCAGTGTCAGGCAGCTGTTGCAAAGGCAAATAAAATAATGGGATGCATTAAAAGAGGCATAGATGCTCATGAGGAGAACATAATTTTACCTCTATACAAGTCACTGGTGCGACCACACTTAGAATACTGTGTACAATTCTGGTCTCCGGTGTATAAGAAAGACATAGCTGAACTAGAGCGGGTCCAGAGAAGAGCGACAAAAGTCATTAGAGGACGGGGGTCTGCTATACCAAGACAGGTTACTAAACTTGGGGTTATTTAGCTTGGAAAAACGAAGGCTTAGGGGTGATCTTATAATAATGTATAAATATATGAGGGGACAGTACAGAGACCTTTCTAATGATCTCTTTACTCTTAGGCCTGAGACTGGGACAAGGGGGCATCCTCTACGTCAGGAGGAAAGTAGGTTTAATCATAATCACAGACGCGGATTCTTTACTGTAAGAGCAGTGAGACTATGGAACTCTCTGCCACATGATGTTGTAACGAGTGAGTCACTACTAACATTTAAGAAGGGCCTGGATGCCTTTCTTGAAAACTATAATATTACCAGTTATATATACTAGATTCTTTGATAGGGCGTTGATCCAGGGAACTAGTCTGATTGCCGTATCTGGAGTCAGGAAGGAATTTTTTCCCCCAATGTGGAGCTTAGTGTTGCCACATGGTTTTTTTGCCTTTCTCTGGATCAACATGTTAGGCTATGGGTTGAACTAGATGGACTTAAAGTCTTCCTTCAACCTTAAAAACTATGTTACTATGTTAAAAATAAAACTATGTAAACACAGCACAATATTAAAGCTGCTGGACCTGAGCTGGCAACTCAATTCTGGAAGTATAGAAGTTGCCCAGGCACTGACCTGCAGGCAGTGTGGATCTTTAGGGTCCACCTCCTCTCATTGATTGGCTGGAAGAGGAGCAGGAAGGAAATGGTGCACTAGCCCCTTTAAGACTGAGCAGTAGTGCGCGCGCCTGCCCTATGCGCGTCTCCAGGAGGAGAAGAAGACGCAGGAGCCTGGGACGACGCCACAGAGAGAGGAGATGGCGTAGGAGCACAGGCCAGGTGAGCATAGAGACAGAGTGGGAGCGGAGCCCCCGAAGAGGTCGGCGACCCGCAAGGACCTGACCCCCCTGCCTCATGACAGGTCGCAGCAGCGGGGTGGCAGGCCGCGGGGTGACAGCAGGCACAGGCCGGACGGAAGCAGGCACCGGTTGGGTGGTGACATGTTTCTTGTGAAGATCAATTGGCCCCCTAAAAGACCTTGCCGGAGGCAGAGGCGTCCCCCCTGGGTGTATTGCTTGGTGACAAGGATGAGCTGGAGTCCCATGAAGTTGACTTCCTGGAGTTAGCGATGTTCAGTGAGAATTTTGGGACAGCGCAAATGAGGGACTTAACACTGAAAGGGGCGTTTGAAAACATGTCTGTTTTAAAGGGGGTTGCCCAGGAGTCGGGGCTGACACCAGATTCCCTCACTTTGCAGTAAATGGGGGAGTTGCTACATCATGTTACCCAGGTGAGAGGTGAGATAATAGAACAGTTGTTGGTTCCAGGGCTTTATAGACGCAAAGTACTAGACATGAGAAAACAGATGAGTCCTGCACACAGGACTATTATACTATTTTTTATACTGCACTTGCATTTTAATACTTTTACTGCAGTGTACTGTTGTTTTTGGTCGCATTTAGCTTTTTGTTTACAATTATGCTGGTCAGAGATGGGTACACTTTGAAGTTAGTGACGTGGCTTGAAATAACTTTTTTTGCGCAAAAAAACGGATGGACTAAGTACCCTGTATTTGTTATACTATTTTTTATACTGCACTTGCATTTTAATACTTTTACAGCAGTGTACTGTTGTTTTTGGTCGCATTTAGCTTTTTGTTTACAATTATGCTGTGGTGTGAACAGGTTCCTACAGACCTGTTCTCTGTGTGCAGGACTCATCTGTTTTCTAATTAATTGCCTCTTGCCATGCAAGAGATGGAGTCTCCCGCCCCTCTCTGGGCCCTGCACACATATAGCCTCGTCGCCTTCAGTCCATTTCAGACACTGGTCTTGCTGGCTCCTGCTTACTAGTAAGTATATACACTAGTCAGGTTTTTAATACAACAGTTAGGACCGCGTCAGAGATGGGTACACTTTGAAGTTAGTGACGTGGCTTGAAATAACTTTTTTTGCGCAAAAAAACGGATGGACTAAGTACTCTGTATTTGTTATACTATTTTTTATACTGCACTTGCATTTTAATACTTTTACTGCAGTGTACTGTTGTTTTTGGTCGCATTTAGCTTTTTGTTTACAAAAGTACTAGACATGGTCCACTCATGTCCTGGGTAGTCACCTAGGGGTAGGTAAGACCCAGGGCTGATTCTTCGGAGGTTCTATTGGCCTGGGTGCCATTAGGAGATTCTAAACTATTTTAAGTTTTGTCCTACCTGCCAGTTGACCGCTCCTGTTGCTCACTTCCACAGTCCTCTAGTGCCATTACCATTTATTAAGGTGCAATTTAATCGAATTGCTATGGATCTGGTGGGCCTCCTGGTCAAGTTTGCAAGAGGCCACTAGTATATCTTAGTAGTCCTGGACTATGCAACTTGGTACCTGGAGGCGGTACCTTTGAGAAATTCCTCTGCTAAAATATAGCTCGAGAATTGGTGCACATCTTCTCTAGAACAGGACTTCCATAAGAGATCCTAACAGATCAAGGAACTGTGAGACAGTGCGGGGGATCATATGCGAGGGGCGCTATGTCTCCCCCAGAATGCGCACTGTCACGTATTGAGCCCGGTGTAGGGTGTGAGAGAAAGGGACGGTCCGCTCCCTCCGCTCCGGGTCTTGCAAGGTCCCGGAAGGAGACACGGAGTTAAAAGCCTGAGCAGGAGGCAGGGCGGGGTCCCTTGTACACAGAATTGTGCCTTAGCTGCAGCAGCAGCAGAGATAGACAGGAGAGGTCTAGAGTTCCAGGGGGCCGTGTGCTATGCTAACACGGCCTAGCCCAGGAGGGCTGGAGGAACTCGGGGTGACCCATAACGGAGGCCTTTGGCCTGAAGGACCCAGGTTACTTTATATCAACTGTGTCCTGTGTACCCAGCTGCGACCCGGATTCCGGCAGACTGTGCCACCGCTGTGTGTATCAGCAATAAACACCGGGTCCTGTTTGAACTACTACCGGGCTCCACGTGTTTCCTGACTTGCAATCCAGGCGCTGCCCCACATATGGTGGAGAATGCGGTCAACTGCCGGCACGGTGAGGTGTAGCATACATTCCTGGTGAAGCCCGCGCTACTGTTGCCCTTCCTTCCGGAACCGCTGGTGAAAGTGACTGTTTCATGAGGCTAATGAGCGGCGGCTAAGTGAGAGGAGCAGCAGTCATTATAGCCGCCAGTCTCTTGCGGGGTGCCCGGCACTGCATGTCCATACTTAAGCCGGCCACGCTACAGTTCAGGCCTGCAGCTGATATGGAGGAAATCCTAAGGCAGCTGGTATTTACCCAGCAGCGGCAACAAGAACAGCAGCAGCGACACGAGGAACAGCAGCTCCGACAGCAGGAGCAGCAACAGCGACAGCAGGAGCAGCAGCAGTTGCGACAACAGGAGCAGTTTCTACAACAGCAGAAAACGAATGAACTGCTCCTGCAGCAAATTGCGGCCTTACGAGACCCGCCAACAGCGCCTCCCCCGGAGCGGCGTGAGGCCCGGGACCGGGTCCGGTCGGCACTGCGGAAGCTGAGTCCAGAGGACGACGTAGAAGCCTTCCTCACCGTCTACGAGCGCACCGCAGAGCGAGAAGGCCTCCCTCCCGCTCAGTGGGCTGAAGTGGTGGCGCCATTCCTGATGGGCGATGCCCAAAAGGCCTACACGGACCTCAGTTGGGAGGATGCACAGGACTACGCCAGACTCAGAGGTGAGATCCTTGCTAGACTTGGGGTCAATACTTATGTCCGAGCCCAACGGGTGTTTTCCTGGTCCTACGTGGAGTCCAAGCCGGCTCGCTCCCAGGCGTATGACTTGTTGCAGTTGGTGAAACAGTGGCTCCAGCCTGAGAGCTTGACTCCGGGACAGATTGTGGAAAGGGTGGTGGTCGACCGGCTGGTACGGACTCTGCCGGTTGCGATACAGCGTTGGGTGGGGCAAGGAGACCCGGGTACCTTGGACCAGGTGGTTAGCTTGGTAGAGCGATATACAGCCCCACCCAGGAGTTCATACGGGACTCTGCCCCACTACGGCAGTTACGCCGGCCTCCGGAGCCGGGTAAAGGTGTACGTCCATCCCCAGGTGACTCTCCTAAAAACGTACCCGCTGAGAGGATACCCCAGAACGGGGCTGGCAGGAGACCAGGCTCCCCAAGAAGGAGCTTCCGGCCCAGCGCTGCCACTGCTACGTGGTGCTGGCGGTGCAAAGGACCGGGACATGCGGCTGCCTATTGCCCACTAACGGCGGAACCCATGGACTGCGGGTTCACACGCCGGCTCTTGATGTATGCCAGCCCCGTGTTCACCGCCGATGTGGTGGATCCCCTAACGGAACCACATCTGTGCCCAGTGCTCATTAATGGACACAGAGCGGAAGCTCTCTTGGACTCCGGCAGTTTGGTGACGCTGGTTCGGGCGTCCTTAATCCCTGGGTTGCAACTCACTGGGGGATTAATCGGGGTCCGGTGTATACACGGGGACCTACGCGAGTATCCAACCACGGAGGTGACTCTATCCACTCCATGTTGAGAGGTGACCCACGTGGTTGGAGTGGTAAACTCTCTACCCTACGGGACTGTGCTGGGAAGAGACTTACCATTGTTTTGGTCCTTATGGGGAGGGAGGAGTAACCCTCCCCTGATGCCAGGGCATCAGGGTGCTGAACCCGACGACCCTGAGATCGGGACACCTGCCGTAGGGGTCGCCAACATAGGGCTAGAGTGTCACGCCGATAGGTTCCCGCTAGACTTATTGACAGGAGAGGTCGAGGAGACCCCACCGCTTCCAGAGTTGGAAGTGTCCCGGGGAGCGTTTGGGACAGCCCAGCTACAGGACCCCACACTGACCAGGCCCGAGAAAGGGTAACAGAAGTAAACGGGGTAGCTCAGCAGCCGGGGGCAGAGAATGTATTTCCACGCATGGTGATTAACCGGGAGTTACTCTATAGGGTGGACAAAATCAGGGATGAGGTCGTGGACCAACTGGTAGTGCCGCAGCCACACCGCCTGGCGGTCCTAGAGATGGCCCACTCCCACCTGTTAGGGGGCCACCTTGGGGCTAAAAAAATGTAAGAACGCATCTTGCGGAGGTTCTTCTGGCCGGGCGTGTATGCGGACGTCCAGAGGTACTGTGACTCCTGCCCGGAATGTCAGCTGACCACTCCCATTGCCACCTTCCGTAGTCCATTGGTATCTCTCCCCGTTATAGAGGAACCTTTTGAACGGATCGCAATGGATTTGGTGGGGCCTATAGTGAAGTCAGCACGAGGCCACCAACATATACTCGTGGTTGTCGACTACGCCACCCGGTACCCGGAGGCGATTCCGTTACGCCGCACCTCGGCGAAGCTGATTGCCCGGGAGCTGTTTGCTATGTTCTGTCGCCTAGGACTACCTAAGGAAATCCTCACGGATCAGGGGACTCCTTTTATGTCCAAAGTGACCCGGGAACTGTGTAAACTGCTCAACATAAAACAGCTGCGCACCTCGGTGTATCATCCCCAGACCGACGGGTTAGTTGAGCGGTTTAATAAAACCCTGAAGTCCATGCTAAAAAAAGTGGTAGCAAAGGACGGAAAGGATTGGGACATGTTATTGCCCTATCTAATGTTCGCCATCCGGGAGGTACCACAGTCGTTTATGGGGTTTTCCCCCTTTGAACTGTTGTACGGCCGGCATCCTAGAGGGCTATTGGATGTTGCCAAAGAGACGTGGGAACAGGAACCCACACCCTATAGGAGCGTGATCGACCACGTGGCGAAAATGCAGGACCGGATCACAGCGGTCCGACCTATTGTAAAAGAGCACCTAATGGATGCCCAAGGAGCGCAAAGCCGCAGGTATAATACACGGGCCACCGTTAGGACCTTTGAGGTGGGGGACCGGGTATTGGTCTTAGTGCCCACAACGGAAAGCAAATTATTGGCCAAATGGCAAGGGCCCTATGAAATCCGGGAAAAAGTAGGGGAGGTCAATTACAAGGTATACCAGCCCGGGAAAAGGAAACCCGTGCAGCTATACCACGGAAATTTGCTTAAAGCGTGGAAAGACCGGGAGTGCCTGATCATGGAGGCGTCCGATGCACCCGGAGACCCTTTCCCTTCGGCCACAAGGGATACCGAAGGGGTACAAATAAGCGACACCCTCCCTAAGGCCCAACGACGGGAGGCTCGAAAGTTGGTACAGCAGAATCCTGATGTGTTCTCTGACCTGCCCGGGCGCACTTCGGTCATTCAACATGACATTGTCACTGAGCCCCGGGTTAAAGTGCGAGTGAAACCTTATCGGGTACCCGAGGCCAGACGGCAAGCCATCGCGGCCGAAGTTAAACACATGCTTAAGTTAGGCGTGATAGAAGAATCCCGGAGCGAATGGGCTAGTCCCATAGTGCTCATTCCAAAGCCGGACGGATCGTTGCGGTTCTGCAACGATTTCCGGAAGCTGAACGAAGTGTCTAAGTTTGATTTATATCCCATGCCCCGGGTGGACGAGTTGATTGAAAGACTGGGGCAAGCCCAGTACTTCACAACGCTCGATCTGACAAAAGGGTACTGGCAGGTGCCGCTAACAGAGTCGGCCAAGGAAAAAAACGCCTTTGTTACTCCGGAAGGTCTCTATCACTACGTCGTGTTGCCTTTTGGGTTGCATGGAGCCCCGGCCACATTCCAGCGGCTCATGGACATAGTGTTAAAACCTCATCGGAAGTACGCATCCGCCTACCTAGATGACATCATCATCTTTAGTCCGGATTGGCATACCCACTTATCCCAGGTTCAGGCCGTGGTGGATTCGCTCCGGGCAGCAGGCCTGACGGCAAATCCAAAAAAATGCGCCATGGGGCTCGAGGAGGCCCGGTACCTGGGGTATGTGATTGGGCGAGGGGTTATCAAACCCCAAATAAACAAAATCGAGGCCATTCAAAATTGGCCCCGACCAGTGTCTACCAAACAGGTGAGGGCGTTCCTCGGCATAGTTGGGTACTACCGACGCTTCATACCCAATTTTGCTGGGCGAACGGCGGCCCTGTCCGACCTGTTAAAAAGGGAAGAAATCTGCTTTGGTGCGTTGGAATCCCCAAGCAGAGGCGGCCTTTCAGTCCATGAAGTTGGCCTTGTGCGGGCAGCCCGTCCTCATCAGTCCTAACTTCACGAAGGCCTTCGTTGTACAAACAGACGCCTCAGAGGTGGGGCTGGGGGCTGTGCTTTCGCAAGAAGTGGGCGGAATTGAGCATCCGGTCACTTACTTAAGCCGGAAATTGTCCCCGGCGGAAAAGAATTATAGTGTAGTGGAGAAGGAGTGCTTGGCTGTTAAATGGGCCTTGGAGTCCCTACGTTATTATTTGCTCGGGCGACAGTTCCGGTTGGTTACGGATCACGCTCCCTTGGTCTAGATGCGAAATGCCAAAGAACGGAACGCTCGGGTCACCTGGTGGTTCCTGTCCCTCCAAAGCTTCCGTTTTACGGTGGAGCATTGGGCTGGCAAGTTGCAGGGTAATGCGGATGCCCTGTCCTGGGCACCCTGTTTGTTGGCTGGGGTTCAACCCCACAAGTTTGAACCGAGGGGAGGGGTCTAGAGTTCCAGGGGGCCGTGTGCTATACTAACACGGCCTAGCCCAGGAGGGTTGGAGGAACTCGGGGTGACCCATAACTGAGGCCTTTGGCCTGGAGGACCAGGGTTACTTTATATGAACTGTGTCCTGTGTACCCGGCTGCGACCCGGATTCCGGCAGACTGTGCCACCACTGTGTGTATCAGCAATAAACACCGGGTCCTGTTTGAACTACTACCGGGCTCCACGTGTTTCCTGACTTGCAATCCAGGCGCTGCCCCACAGAACCCACTTTATGTTCAAGTTTATGAGGCAACTGTGTAAGGCGCTACAGATTACCCAATTGAAAACCTCAGTGTACCATCCGCAGACAGATGGCATCATGAGGAGATTCAACAAAACATTGAAGTCCATGCTGAAGAAAGTGGTTGAGAAAGATGGCTGAGACTGGGACAGTCACCTTCCATATCTGCCGTTGTCTATCATGTAAGTTCCCCAGGCCCCAACGGGATTCTCTCCATTTGAACTTTTATATGGTCGACATCCGCGAGGTCTCTTGGACATTGCAAAAGAGACTTGGGAAGGGGAGGTAACCCCCCCACCGGAGTGTCATTGAGCATGTGGCTCAGATGCAGGAGAGAATCGCAGAGGTGATGCCCATCGTAAGGGAAAGTCTGCTGCGAGCGCAAGAGGCACAGGCAAGGGTGTATAACTGCTCTCCAAGGTGTTAAGTCCCCTGGCACCGCTCCCCAGCTCACCTCTCTTGGGTCGGCATCCTCTGCCCCTCTGCTGACCGGGCATCCAGCGTCCAGGCATACTGTGTCTCGGTGCCGTCGCCGGGTTCCCTTCCTGTCAGCTGACCACCGGGCTCACACATGAGCACATTACAATGGTCATATTCATGTGACCAATAAGCAGTGCACTCCTCCCCTGTGACTCTAGGGGCCAGCACGGTCCAACCTGACACTCCCCTTGACCAATAGCTGCTCTTCCGCTGGTATATCAGGCCACCTCCACTAATGGGAGGTGCCTGATTATTAAGTCTGTTTGCTTCTGACTGTTAGGCCTTCCTTGTACTCTCCTCCAGTAGAGCCATTCCTGTTCTCCTAGCCTTGTACCGTTACCCGGAATCCATAGCTGTGCCGTAGCATAGGCTAACCTTACGAGCCAACCCCTGGTACTAGCAGCCATGGTATTTAGACCCCCTGGGCTTGCCCCTGACAGGGGTTGGGTAAACTAGGTTCAGCTCACCAAGGGGAGTTCTGTAACAGAGCCCAGTGGGTCCACTCTAGGGTGCCTTCTCCTGGAAGCATGACAAAAGGGTGAGACAGTTCAGTCCTGGCGATCGTGTGCTGGTATTGATCCCTACGTTCGAAAGCAAATTCCTCGCCAAATGGCAAGGACCTTATGAAGTGGTCGAAAAAGTGGGCGATGTGAACTACAAGATTCACCAACCCAGAAGGAGAAGCCCTACCAGGTGTAGCTCTTCAACCAGCTGAAGCTATTGTGAGATAGGAACCCTATAGAAACCCCATGTCTGGTGGCCAAGACGGGAGCAGACATCAAGGAGGTTACAGTCGCAGAAACACTGTCGAAGGCTCAGAAGCAACAATGTCAAGAGTGGCTTTACCGGAACAGAGACCTCTTTACAGACCTGCCGGGATGTACTCAGGTTGTCGAACATGATATCCTGACTGAACCACCCATAAGGGTTAACCTGAAGCAGTACCATATCCTTGGAGTTCGTCGAGACGTGATCTTGAAGGAGACGATGAGTATTTTGAATCTTGGTGTTATCGAAGACTCGAATAGTGGCTAGTCCAGTCCCATTGTACTTGTGCCGAAACAGACGAAGAATGGCAGTTTTGTAACAACTATTGCAAGTTGAACGAAGTCTCAGAGTTTGACGCCTATCTGATGCCCCGAGTCGATGAGCTCATCGAGAGGTTAGGACCAGCAAGGTACATCACCACTCTTATGGTACCTTTACACGCTGCTACTGGATGGTGGCAACAACCGGGTACTTCACGTGCACGAGCACGCACAAACGGTTGCAAACGGTAATCGCACCACCTTTACACGCCGCAACAAGGTGCGCTACAGTAGGTTACATCTATCTCTGGATACACCGCCGGGTATCTCAAGTTACCTCCTGCAGAGCACCTTACCTCATTTACACACCGCTACAACAAGCTAATATGGGCGGACCTGGTGCAGCAGGGACAACACATAGGCGTGCCACTATTGTGGATTACAAGAATTCCATATGCTGATAGGACAAAGCAATAACATCATGATTGGGCAGCCAGCGCAGGAGGCTGTCTAATACATGACGCTCGAGCAATTGTGTAGTGTGAGTGGTCAGCTCCTTATATATGCCTCCCTATGCAGCGACTACCAATCGTAACGCAGGAGCTTCCACCAATGATCGCTGATGGGGCGCGGTAACCCGGAGGCTGTGTCATGCCCTAGCTACATACCAGGTACATAGCATGGTGTAGAAACAACCCTTCTGTTCCTTCTTTACACGCCGATACAGGTCGCTACCATCGGTTGGGTAACCACCTGTTTTAGGGCAGTGCTCGGAAACAGGTGCCGCTACTGGCGGGTGGCTACAATCGTCTTCACACGCCGCTACCACGGGTTGAATTGGCGGTGCAAGATACATTTCTCTCATGTACCCGGTTGTTGCCACCATCCAGTAGTGGCTTATAAAGGTACCATTAACCTAACAAAAAGGGTACTGGCAGATACCTATGTCACTGAGTGCCAAGAAGAAGATGGCTTTCTCTACAGCCGATGGTTGTTTCCAGTATACTCGGATGCCAATTGGACTAAAGAGAGTCCTGGCCTCCTTCCAGAGGGCCATGGACCGAATCCTAGCCCACTATAAAAGGTACGCCGCGGCTTATTTGCACGACATTGTGATCTTCACCTTGGACTGGGAAAGTCACCTACAGGAGGTCAAGGTGGTGCTGGATGCACTAAGAGCTGCTGGGTTCACAATAAACCAAGAAAAGCGCACCATAGGAAAGAAGGAGGCCAGGTATTTGGGCTATGTTGTTGGTAGAGGCCAGATGAATCCACAACTGAATTAAGTGGAGGTGATCCAGAGTTGATCACAACCCCTCTCTAAGAAGCAAGTCAGAGCCTTTCTGGGACTTGTCAAATATTACCGGCGATTTATTACAAACTTTGCTGAGAAAACCGCACCCTTGACCGACCTCCTCAAGCGCACAAAGTCCTCCATGGGCAAGTGGACTTCGGAAGCTGAGATGGCTTTCCAGGACCTGAAGTCAGCTCTGTGTAAACGACCAGTCTTAATGGCACCAGATTTTGGTAGGGAGTTAGTACTCCAGACTGACATTTCAGAGGTCGGGCTAGGAGCTGTCCTGTCCCAGGTAGTACAGGGCAAGGACCATCCAATAATGTACCTAAGTAGAAAGTTGTCATCCTGCGAGAAAACCTATGCCATTGTGGAAAAGGAGTGTTTAGCTATCAAATGGGCAGTGGACACGTTAAGGTATCTCCTAGGCTGACAGTTTAAGCTGGTGTCAGATCATGAGCCCCTGCAGTGGCTGAGAGACAGATAGGGAAAGAATGCCAGAGTGACCCGGTGGTTTTTAGCACTCCAGGGCTTCACTTTCCATGTTGAGCACAGGCCCAGGAAATTGCATGGAAATGCAGATGCCCTGTCTAGGTTCCCCTCATTGGTGTAAGATGGTGCCCAAACCCCCGGCTTTGAGCAGAGGGGGTAGGAATGTGTAATATGAGTACTGGTATCGTACGTGATGTGAGATATGTGTCAGCCAGGTTATTGAACTCCGTGATCTGAGCTGAGGTCAAGTCACCACATCCCTCCTCCTCAGGGTGTGGTAAAAGAAGTTAAACATTCACCTGTCTGTTTTTTTTCCTGTGGTGTGACCTTGGAGTGTGCAGAGCACAGTGTGTAGCTCTGAGCAGTAGAAGCTGATCCTATCTAGTTTGACTGAGACTCCATTTGTTTCCTTTTGCTGGACAAGCTGTTGATGTTTTGCTTGTGTTCGTATTGTTTATGACGGTAATAAATCCAAAGTTTACCTGGAAAGGCTTCCCGTTTCTACCTGGAATGGTAGCCATGAGAGTGAATCTATCACAGTGATTATTTCTTAAGCACCGGTGAGGTTTAATGTTGGTTCTTTGTTTGAAGAGCTAGGAAGGCTTGCAGCAGTGTGTGTCCACTCCCACTTCTCCTTAAGGCCGGTTTCACATCACGGCAAGATCAGGTCCGGGTCTGTCCTGTGTAAACCTGGCAGCCTCGGACCAGATTTTGCACTAATGCAGCCCTTTGGGGCCGAAAGGAGCAGGATGACAGCTATTTGCCTTCCGGGTTCCATCGGTCCGGGTGAATTCAGATTTTTCTCCTAGACACAAAAACGTTGCTTACAGATCCAGCAAATTGGAAGGGATTTATAGAAATATTCTACTCTCTGGTTCTTTTTTTAGGCCGGACGCAGCCTGAGCGAGACGCATGCTAGATACTCGAATGAGTCTCACATGACTCACCAAGAACGGCCACCACCTGTCTTGATGGGAACACATAAACTGCTTGTGATTTTATGCAGCTGACACGCTCCTATCCATTCTACAGCTGTGGCACCCCAGAGTTCTGATGCAACTATGTCATTATCTCCCTCGGGGGGTAGTTTCTTACCTGATAGCAACAGAGGGTATTCATACCAAGCAAAACCAAAGCACACAACACCTTTCTGCCTACAGTCCTGGAGGGGGAGATCTAAAACCCAGTTTCAGGGCAGCTGTCCTGTAAATTCTGGTCTGGGGCAGAGTCAGTCAGTTCAATATGGAGCAGTACTGATGAAGACATCCTGTGGGCTGGAGCAGTGTTAAGCTCGCCCCAGGAAAGCTAAAGTCTAGTTTGAGGGACCCGCAGGCAAGGGTCTGAGGAGGTAGAGGAGAGCCTGGGCCCAGTAGAGCAGTGTCGAGCTCACCCCAGAGGAACAAGCGCCAAGAACGGACACCAGAGTCCGAGGCTGTGCAGGGACAAAAGTCCTTGCAGCCAATACTGGAGGCTAAGGAATTCCAAGTTCCTCAGCCAAACCAAGTGCCCACAGGCAAAGCAACATAAAGAGCCCAGGAACAGCCGTCTGTGAAGTGGGGCTAAAGAAGGACTCAAGCTGCCTGTCATACTGGCACACACAGGAGAGAGAGAGGGTCGCAGCTTAGCTTTAGCAGCCGCAGTGACCCACCAAGAGAAAGTGTAGCATGGAGGCCTCAGAACTTGCCGGGTGTGGAGAACCCCGAGTTGCTCCCAGGTTACATGGACCCACACAGCAACATAACCTGTGGTTGAACCGGTATTGCCGGTAAAGGACTTGAGGAACCAACAAACCGTGAGACTGTCTGTTCATGCGCACCCTCTATCCTGCACCCTATACCCTTCAACATCCACTGCCCTGGGGATCCACACCACGTGTGGGGAGCCAATCCATCCCAGCTGCCCGTTCATCATCCCCAGAGGTTCTGCAGCAGGGGTGGCTGCCCATAGCCACAAACCACAGGTGGCATCACGAATAATCTTTATAATTTTCCACACAAACAGTCTTTTACACTGAACCCAGGATCACGGATCGGGGTCTCGACCCCTGTGACTCCCCAGAAACACTGCAGCCCGATTCTGAGTAGCCCACAGCACTGGGGCACATCACAGCCAGTCTGGGTGAATCATGACAGCGGCCATTCTGGGTGAGTCAAACAAGACTTGTGTGAGTATCTCTTACTACTTGCTCAGTGTGTCTCAGAATATACTGATCGTCGGTGCATGTGTGGCGCCCTGCTCACGCAGGTAGCCCCAGACTTCTCTAATACACAGCTGGGTTTCCACAGCAGGTACCTACTACATACAACATCTTCCATCCCAATACAGTAGGGGGAGCACAACTTGCTGACCTTAGGCAAGATCCCCTATAAATACTGCTGCTGGGGGAGGAGTTAGTCAGAGTGTGCAGACGCTAGGAGAGCTGCGAAGACGTCCTGGTGGCCGGTGCCGCGGTTAGGCCCGAACCAGTGACCCGGAGTGGCCCTTCTACGTCCCGCAAGCCTAAGTGGGGACAGAAGGCAAGGAGCAGATAGCCAAGAGGGAATGAGGAACATGAAGGAGTTCGCCCAAAGAAGTACCGGATATTGGGGATCCGCACATGTGGGATATTCCTGGACCACAGAAAACCCCGTCACACCATGGAGGCTTCAGCCACCTGGTTTTCCCATGTGGGTCAAGAGAGGGAGCCAGACACAGCAGTACAGCACCGCCATGATCAGA
This sequence comes from Allobates femoralis, assembly GCA_033576535.1. Taxonomy (NCBI): domain Eukaryota; kingdom Metazoa; phylum Chordata; class Amphibia; order Anura; family Aromobatidae; genus Allobates; species Allobates femoralis. Next base: position 144,654,124 of record JARQOC010000010.1, read on the forward strand.
GAGGGTAACCCGGAGACCGCACAGGAGGAGAGACAGACACAAGAGTAAGGAAGAGAAAGGAGGCAAGACTAGCTACAAGCAGGCTGTGCTTCAATCATCACTAAGGAACTGAGGAGGCCTTATACCCACTTGCTGTGGGGACCCACTGTGCAACCTGGTCACCCGTCAGTGCCCTGGACAACTTTACCTGCCGAACATCAGTAAAAGGTAAAAGAGACTTTACAGTGTGTGTGTATCATTCCTCTCTATTCTCAGTGCCCCTCATAGACTGCTCCAACACTCCATATACCATCTACAACCCCTCTACAAGCTGCCCTTTCTCACTACGCTGCCCTGGAGGTCCAGTCTTACCTGTGGGGGACTTTACCAACTCAGCTGCACTACCATCTACCTCCGGCGGACTGTGGCGGTGCTGGTGGCATTTCACCAGAAACTACAGGTGGAGTCACGACAAACAACTGTAAATAGTCCCCTGTAAATATAACCCCCTTTTTGGAAGATATGCCCAGGACACGGGGTTAGGCTCGGCCACCACTCCCTGTGACAGCAGGAGCGTTAACCCTTGCAGCCTGTCACCCGAGTACCATAAAGCCTGGGCGCATCACGTGTTTCAGATTCACAAAATAACAATTTTATCTTGTGGGTACGCTTAGTTTTATGTGCAGATTTTCCCTTTCCATTACATGCGAGAAATTCTGCGAATAAAGGTTATAGTGCGTTTCTGTGACAGAAACACATAAAAAATCTTTGGAATCTCCAGCTAAGTATATCAATAAAGTTTTGTCAGGGGAAAGTACCAAGAAGCTACTTTGTTTAAAACATGACATACGAAGAATGGACAAAAATGTTTTTTGAAGAGTCAAAAATACGATAAAAACTCATGTAAAAAATGAAAGTACCTTACTTACATATTAATCGAAGAGCATAGACTTAGTTTTGAACTGACATGTCTTTAAGGAGGTGTCAATGGCGGATGGAGCACTCCTACTTCTATTAACTATCTAGATGCTGCTGTAGCTATTGACAGTGGCATCTAGAGGTTTACATTGCAACCATCAGTTCTTGCATTGATAATGACCATTGCAGCGGAGTCTAAACCAGAGGTCCCCAATTCCAGACCTGAAAACTTGACCTGTTGGCGGGCCTCAAAGACTGGACTTGGGAACCCATGGTCTTAGCTGCAGCATACAGCTTAGGCTGGGTCACGCTTGCGGTTTTTTCATGCGTTTTTGGAGACCTGCGTTTTTAAAAAAGCATGTAAAAACGCACCCCTTAGGCCCCATGTTAAAAAACGCATGCCCTAATAGCAAAAACGCATGTCTAAAGTGACATGCGTTTTTGGCATGAGTTGTTGCACTTATGTAAGTAGCTGACATCAAAAACGCATGCAAAAACACATGGTACATTAGTACCATTTAGTACCATCCAAAAACACATACATTTTCCATAGAGGCCCATGTTAAAAAAACGCATGCGTTTTCTAAAAAACGCATGCGTTTTTAAAACAGCACCTAAAAATAGTGCATGCACTATTTTTGGGTGCTGATTTAAAAACGCATGCAAAAACGCAGGGTGCCAGCAGACACCTTAAAAAACGCATGCAGAAATGGAAAAATGCATGCAAAAACGCAGGATGCCATCAGACACCTTAAAAAACGCATGCTGAAATGGAAAAACGCATGCAGAAACGCAGGGTGCCATCAGACACCTTAAAAAACGCATGCGGAAATGGAAAAAAACATGCAGAAACGCATACTTTTTTTTGAGGCACTAAAAAAACTCATGCCAAGTGTAACCCTAGCCTAACACCAACTGCTGATGAAATGGGTGCTTGCTTAAATATTTCTCCAAGTGCGGGGATGTGAGGGTGGCCCAGGAAATAGTCGTGGGCTTGGTGCTCAGTCCTTTGTTGGCTGAGGCCGTCCTCACTGCAGTCACACCCGCAAAGCAAGTGGCTACAATTGGATTGTAGTGATCCTATCTGGTTGTGTGATCTTGATGTATAGAAGCCATACCTTTAGTTAAGCCCTCTTGCAGGCCAGGAGTCTTCCTCTGCAAAATCATATGCATGCATATGGGGATATTTTTTTAACAGTCTTTTACTTACTGTTTTTTGCACTATACCATGAAGACATCGATACAATGAGCACAAGAAACAACCAAGTTTTTTAAAGCATGTTCAACTTTAAGGTATTGCTTTACTTTTTGCTGCTCCATCATTTCTGGTACGATCACTGGTGTCTGTCCGTCCTCCTCCCTACTACTTGGCACCACAGTCCCACACGTTAAATACATAAAGTCCTCCCTCGCCAGGGTCTCATCCCACCCACAGGGACCCGTTCTCCTTAACGGTACAGACAGCCATCAGACTCGTCTTGTCTATCGCTTCAGTGCTGACCTGTTTGTCCAGGTCAATGCCAAGTCTCCACCTGAGGACTCCAACTGCTAGATTCAGTTCGCTGACAAAGGATCTAGAGTCCAGGGCTTGCAGTACGTTGCAATGGGATGAAGCTTGTTTTCTATACATCCTCCCATTACTTCCCAAGTGCTTAATTCCTGCTGTCCACTGATAGTAGGGCTACTAGTGCCAGAAGTACGCTGTTATGATAACTTTGTGCATAGTGTTTCAGATACAATAAGAGTTACTGTTGTATTTGACATTTGGTGTCCTGAACTGTCATTAGTTGATTGAGGCTTCAATCAATCAATAGTTGATTGAGTTGGTTGAGTGCAGGCTTCCATTCTGATTCAAGGAGTTGCTGGATTGCTCAGGTATTCTATCTACCCTGTGATTGCTCGGCTACTTTACTGAGCAGCCTCTGCCAAAATTCTGTCAGTCGTACATTCCACGTAAAGTGCTGTGTGGCCTGCACCCCTGTGTCAGTCTTGATCTGATCTCTGTTATCTGACCCTAGCCTGTTGCTTGATTTTCCTTTTTGTTTTCTCAATGTACTTGTTGTGACCTCCTTGTATTTAGACCTCTAAAATGTGACCTGAATATGCCTCTGTTGCTTCTCTCAATCCTCTTCATGGTCTCTTTGAAAACACACCTTGGGCCATTGCATGACTACCTTTCTGTCTACTCCCTGTTCTCACCTATTCACCTTTGCTATTGGTAGTGACTAACATCACAGCACACTTTCTGCAGCATAAGGTATGTCTCTACTGTCCACTCACACTGACTATTCACTACACACTAAACAAAGATGGAGTCTTCCCCCTAATCCTAGAGACTAGCTCCACTCCCAGTGGGCTAATCCCACTTCTTAACCACTGTACTGCTTGCCCTACAGTCATTAGCTGACAAGCTGACTAAACAATTATCTACAGTTGAAACCAAAGGTTTCCATACACAATATAAGAAAACACATCTACGTGTGTGGAGCCCCAAGGGACGTGGGGTACTCGGTACCGGACCGATCTGCTGCTGGGGATGTCACTGGTGGCCTGGTCCGGACCGTGTCCCTGGCTCAGCACAATAAAAGGGAAATATTTACAAGGGATATGTCACGGGTGACGCCACCCACTTGATGCGGCCAGTAATGGGGGCCGCCGCTGCTGCAGAACCTCCGGGGGTGATGTGAGGGCAGCGGAGGTGGTATAGTTCCAGTGGGGGGAACTGTATCCCCCGGGGCAGTAAAGGTTAAAGTCTATTGGGGTTATAGATGGTGGAGAAGAGTTGGAGGACACACACTTACGTTTGGTAGACACTGCAGTTTCCTTCTTGTCCTGATGCTGCAGAGCTGACAGGCTGGATCTGCAGGGAGGCTCTCTGTGCTGAATCTGGAGTAAAGGTCACAATCACTACACAGACTCCAAAGTTGTTTTCCAAAGCTTTACTGCTGATATTATTGCAGGTTATAGTCCACGGAGTCTGTAATGGAGGCTGAGCTCTCTCCCCACACCCTGTCCGGGTCATTAGCCTCCTTATGCTGCACTGTGTGTGTGTCCTGAGCTGCTGCTTCAAGCTAAGCTGCTGGGATTCCTCACGTCTCTCTGTATGCTGCTGGTACCACTTGGCTAGGCAACTTGGGTCCTCTATGCTGCACTGACCCCTCCGTGTTGCTTCACTCTGGTACTAGGGGGCATCTAGAGATCCCGCTGTTCCTGGATTCGCTGTGCTGTGGGTGCCAGACACAGTACCGGATCCGGTGTCCGTCTCTCTGTGCGTACTTCTGGGGCAAGTGATGGTGTCACTCCAGCTCCCAGATGTGTTCCTCTGTCTTTCGGTCTCCTTGTTCCTCTGACCCTTGCTAGGTCTGCACTGAGCTAACTCTGCTCTGTGTCCTTTCCTCAGCCCTGCTGCGAGCTGAACTGAGCTCTCCCTCATGGGCAAGTGTATATATGGAAGCAGGAGGTGCTCCCTCTATTGCCCAGAGGTGGTAGTGTTTGTCAGTGTGTAGTGGGGGAGAGAACCCATGTGATGTTATTGTGGCACATTAACCCATGGGGTGCCACATTCCCCCTTAGTTAAATACAGTACTCCGGGACTGTGGAAAAACAAGTAAACAACAATTAAACACAATAAATATTGACATAGACATAAAAATGAAAAAGTACAAAAATCACTAAAATGTGAAAAAGAGTTCGAAAGTCAAAAAGTAGTCTTTCCAGAGGTTTAGTCTATTGCCTCCGGGCTGATGAATATATACAAGAGAGTTCTTACCACAACCAGTCCGTGGTATATATGGTCCATAAGTAAATAAGGAGATTGCAAAGTTCATACAGGATAGTCTCTGTAGGTACTGGGCTTTTTGTTTAACGTTGCAATAACTATATACATTTGTCCACTGAATTCAACTTATATTCAAACAGCATATTTACATTATACATTTAATTCTGTATTTTACTCTTTGTACCTAGCTGGTATCTGACCTTGGGTGCTACGCTCTGATCTGCGCAATGTTGGTGGAGTTAGTATGAAGGTGTGAGTGGACGTGTACCTACTTGGGGTGCTTGGTGTTATGGCAGATGGAGGTCTGACTGCAGGACTGGCAAGTTCACTGGGACCAGGAATTTGTTCTTCCTCTTCGGATTCTACTTCCAGTTCTTCAAGTCTTGGGTCTTCTTCTGGTAACACGGGTTCTGGTAACACAGGTTCTGGTAACACGGGTTCTGGTTTTGAGTCCATCATTGAAGGGAATGCAATCATTGGTACGACAACTGCTCCATGGTAATTTGGCCATGTTTTAGGAAAGTCTCCTAGTACCGTGTGGAATACTTCTTCTTCTTTTTCTTGAATAGGTTGGACCTGTACGGGTTCTATGACTTCAGGTGTCTTCAGGGTTTCAGGACACAATTTGAGTTGATCACGAGATACGACTTGTGAAGTTCTTCCTTCATCTTTGCTTATCAAATAGGTTTTTACATTGTCTAGGTTAGATGGTAAGACTGTGTATGGGACGGCTTCCCACTGATTATCCAGTTTGCCTGTACGTCTCTTTCTCTTGAGAACTTGATCACCTTCTTGGAATGGCATTGCTTGAGCATGTTTGTTAAAGGTCTTCTCTTGTCTTGCTCTTGCTTGTTGTAGGTTTCTCTCTACACATTCTTGCACTTGGTGATACTGTTTCTGACGTTTGATATCCCAATCTGTCTCTTCCAATTCTGTATCTGGTTTTTCAACTCCCATTTCTAGATCAATTGGTAGCTTACCGGGTCTTGCACGCATAAGATAAGCTGGAGTGCAGTTTGTAGAACTCACGGGGACATGGTTGTATAAGTCTACCAAATCAGGTAATTTATCTGGCCACTGGTTTCTTTCTGATTCCGGTAAGGTCTTTAACAGTTCGATTACGATATGATTCATTTTCTCACATAGACCATTTGTTTGGGGATGATACGTCGTTGTGCGAATCTTCTTGCAACCGTACATATTGCAGAATTCCTTGAATAGTTCTGATTCAAAAGCTGGACCTTGGTCTGCAAGGACTTGTTCTGGGTAACCATGTAGTCTACAGAAATGCGTCTGGAATGCTTTTGCTGCAGTCTTCGCTGTCAAGTCTTTGACTGGTACCACCACTAAGAAGCGTGAGTAATGGTCGACGATGGTTAGGGCATAGACATAGCCTGACTGGCTTGGTGACAACTTGACGTGATCTAATGCGACTAGTTCAAGAGGCTGCTTGGTTATTATTGGTTGAAGTGGAGCTTTCTGTAGATCTTTCCTTCTGAGGTTGAATGCGGCACATCTTCTGCACCATAGTTCAATGGATCCTCTCATGCCAACCCAATAGAATCTGTCCCTCAGGATTGCTTCTAACTTCTTCCATCCGAAATGACCTGCGTTGTCATGATAAGCCTCTAAGACCATTTGGGTGTCTCGCTTGGGCACGATTATCTGCCAGACCAGTTCATGCGTCTTGGGATTGGTAAATCGTCTACAGAGCTTCCCTTGATGCAGGAACAACTTGCCTCTATCTCTCCATAGCTGTATAGCTTCAGCTGGGGCATTCTGATCAGGGTGTGCATGTTGTTGCGTAAGCAGTTCTTTCACTAGCTTCACGGCTGGATCAGTATCTTGAGCTTCGGCCCATTCGTAGTGTCTTAACGGGTTAAGATTTACTTCTTGTTTCTTTTGGTAGATGCCGGGTCGATAATCTTCTACCCTTGAACGATGAAAGGCCGGGAGTTCAATCTCTTCCAACTCTTCCGGTTCCTCTTCCACGTCTTTCAGGTGCGGCATCCGGGATAAGGCATCTGCGTTCCCATTCTTGCGGCCTGCCCGATATTTGATGACAAAGTTGTAGTTTGATAGCCGGGCTATCCATCGCTGCTCCAAAGCACCTAATTTGGCTGTGTCCAGGTGAGTCAACGGGTTGTTATCCGTGTAGATGGTGAATTCTGCACCTGCCAAGTAATGTTTAAAGCGTTCGGTTACAGCCCAGACTACTGCTAGTAGCTCTAACTTGAAGGAGCTGTAGTTCTCGGGATTTCGTTCTGTAGGCCGGAGCTTCCTGCTTGCAAAGGCAATAACTCGTTCTTTGCCTCCTTGCTTCTGCGACAATACTGCTCCCAGTCCCACGTTGCTGGCATCCGTGTAAAGAATGAATGGTTGATGGTAATCAGGATATGCCAGGATCTCTTCTCCCGTCAGCGCACTTTTTAGCTGATTGAAGGAATTTTCTCTTTCTTCATCCCACCATGCCAGGGAATTACAGTTTGAAGTCTTCCTTGACCGTCCTACCAGAATGTCTTGCAGGGGAGCCGCTAGCTTCGTGAATCCTCGGATAAATCTTCTATAATAGCCTACCAGGCCCAGGAATTGCCTCACTTCTTTTACATTTGTAGGTATTGGCCAATCCCTTATTGCTGTGACTTTATCAGGATCCGGTGCTACTCCCTCTGAACTCACGACATGTCCCAGGTACTGTACCTTTGGTTTGAGAAGGTGACACTTGGATGGCTTGATTTTCATGCCATATCTCGATAAAGCTTCGAACACTTCTGCCAGGTCTTGTAGATGCTGCTCATACGTCTTCGAGTAGACTATGACGTCATCTAGGTACAGGAGGACAGTTTCAAAGTTCTTGTGTCCTAGGCAGCTCTCCATCAGACGTTGGAAGGTCCCGGGTGCGTTGCAGAGTCCGAACGGCATACAATTGAACTCACAGAGGCCCATTGGCATAGTAAACGCTGTCTTCTCCTTGTCGGCCTCGGCCACAGGAACCTGCCAGTACCCACTAGTCAGATCAAGGGTGGAAAAGTAGTTAGCAGATTTTAATGCAGCTAATGACTCCTCAATCCTAGGTAATGGGTATGCGTCCTTATGTGTAATGTGGTTAATCTGCCGGTAATCTACGCACATTCTCATGGTCCCATCCTTCTTTTTGACTAACACTAGAGGTGCTGCCCAGGGGCTACAACTGTCTCTTATTACCCCTGCAGATTTCATTTCTCTGAGCATGTTTTTGGTGGTTTGGTAGTGTGCTGGTGGTAAGGGTCTATACCTTTCTTTTATAGGTTGATGGTTACCTGTGGGTATAGTGTGCTCTACCCCTTTGATCTGCCCAAAGTCTAACGGGTGTTTACTGAATATCTGCTCATATTCTTTCACTACCCGGTATACTCCATGCTTGTGACGGGGAGGTGTAGAACTGGTACCTACATGCAACTTTTGGCACCAATCCTCCAGCTTCTCCTCTGAGCCATTGTCATCCGCCTGGCATGACGGGTTCAAGGGCTCAGCGACGGTGATGTTGTTGTTATCAACCGTGTACAGCTTAGCCATGGTAGCATACTTTGGTAATGTGACCTCATCTTCTCCGCAGTTCAACAGGCGTAATGGCACTCTTCCCCTGTGTACGTCAACCACTCCTCTAGCAGTGAGTATGGTCGGTCTACTGTCTGAGTACACGGGTTCTACCAGGGCCTGATAATCTTGCCCTTTAATGCCTATTGCGGCTCTGCACCACACCAACATTTCAGTTTTGGGAGGAATTACAATAGGTATTGGGTCACTTACTCTGACACTGCCGATCTCACCTCCGGAGATTTCTACCTGCTGCTTCAACATCAGGGCTTTGATCTCTTTATGCAGAAGCCTCTGTTGTCCAGTTCCGGCAGTCTCGGCGATTTGCTGTAAAACACTTAACACTTCGGAAAAACATTTCTCAATGACATTCATTCCTACCACCATCACGGGTTCACGGCCTCGCCGGTCGACATCTACGATTATAATACCCTGTTTCTGCAATTCTACCTTCCCAACCTGAATATTCATCTCCCTAAATCCAACCTTTGGTATCATCAATCCATTACCAGCCCACACTTCAAAGTTAAAGCCATCTGGCGCATTAGTAATGTCTGAATCAGCCCAGTACCTTTTATATAGAACATGTGGGATGGATGTTATTTGGGATCCGGTATCCAGCAAGGCACTAAAGGGGATGCCATCCAACACAATAGGGATCACCGGCTTTCCTCCCACGAATTTGTCATACCAGGCTGAGGGGCCTTGAGTGTTCATTCCTGGGGAGCGGCCCGCCTGCCCAGGGTATCGTCGTTTAAAGGACACTCTCGAGCAAAATGACCTGGCTTCTGGCAACGGCGGCAGACGGGCTGTCCATCTGGTTGGTAGCGATTGCTGGGTCGTCCTCTTGCTGCTGGGTATCTTCTGGGCCTCATCCACGGAACATCCTCTCTGCTGGTCGCCAACTCGATCTTGGGTGCAGGTTTTGACTCTCGCAGTTCCTTGATGACCTTGGCCATGGAGATCACGGTGTCTGTCAGGGCATCTAGCTTTTGGTTGATGGCTGCATTTGAGATATAGTCTCCGGCCTCAGCAGCAGTCGTTGACATAGCAGATGTCACTGGCGCTGCCGCCTGCTGAGGTGCTGCTGCAGTGTCAAGCACAGATGTTAATTCCCTTGGCTCCTCCAGCTGCTGCAGACGGATAGCTCTATCTTTCAGCTCAGTAAATGTCATGTCAGGGTTCTGCAGCAGTACCATGCTTAACTGTCCTCGATGGGAAGGGGAATGGAGGCCCTCAATAAATTGGTCAAATAGCATTTTATCAGCTCCCGGGGCTAAAGCAGGTTCTGCCAGCTTAAGGGCTTTGAGTGCTTCTTGCAAGTTCAAGGCAAAGTCTCTGGCACTCTGTTTAGGTTTCTGGTGGCATGCAAAGAACCTCATCTTAGCCCGGGCATCAGCAGCAGATTCAAAAGTTGCTTTCAGTCTGGCTGCTAGATGCTCCACAGTGTCCTTATCTGTGTCCAGCCAGGACGCAACCTCACGCCGTGCATTGCCCGTTAACTGTCCCATTATCATTCCTACACGCTGGGCTTCAGTGAGGGGATACATCACATAGTACTCTTTAATCTTTTGCATAAAGTCAGTTAAAGTATTAGGCTCACCGGAGTATTGGGGCAGCCACATTGCCCCTGGAGTATACGGCATCAGGAACGGCATTATGGATGCTGTTCCTTGCGCCGCTGCACCGCCGGACGCTACTGGCTGACCCGGCGCTGCAGCTCCATCGGCTACTCCGCCGCCGTCTTGTGCATCGGCCTGCGACATCTTGGGCCCCCTTAGTTATTATGCGCCCTCTGCCTTCCGCTTCCGTCCGGATGTCTATGGGAGGTTCCGGGGCGCAGCAGGGATCTCCTTCCCCGCCGGATGTCGTCAGCACCAAGGGAGGAGGCTGGGTTCGCGCCAATGCAAGGTACCGCCCCCTTTCTTTCCCGCGCGCTGCGCGCTCCAAAATGGCGGATTCTCAAATATACAGTTCAGATGGCGCACAGGGTCCAATTCTTTTGGACCGGGTAGATCCTGTTCGTGACGCCAGGTTGTGGAGCCCCAAGGGACGTGGGGTACTCGGTACCGGACCGATCTGCTGCTGGGGATGTCACTGGTGGCCTGGTCCGGACCGTGTCCCTGGCTCAGCACAATAAAAGGGAAATATTTACAAGGGATATGTCACGGGTGACGCCACCCACTTGATGCGGCCAGTAATGGGGGCCGCCGCTGCTGCAGAACCTCCGGGGGTGATGTGAGGGCAGCGGAGGTGGTATAGTTCCAGTGGGGGGAACTGTATCCCCCGGGGCAGTAAAGGTTAAAGTCTATTGGGGTTATAGATGGTGGAGAAGAGTTGGAGGACACACACTTACGTTTGGTAGACACTGCAGTTTCCTTCTTGTCCTGATGCTGCAGAGCTGACAGGCTAGATCTGCAGGGAGGCTCTCTGTGCTGAATCTGGAGTAAAGGTCACAATCACTACACAGACTCCAAAGTTGTTTTCCAAAGCTTTACTGCTGATATTATTGCAGGTTATAGTCCACGGAGTCTGTAATGGAGGCTGAGCTCTCTCCCCACACCCTGTCCGGGTCATTAGCCTCCTTATGCTGCACTGTGTGTGTGTCCTGAGCTGCTGCTTCAAGCTAAGCTGCTGGGATTCCTCACGTCTCTCTGTATGCTGCTGGTACCACTTGGCTAGGCAACTTGGGTCCTCTATGCTGCACTGACCCCTCCGTGTTGCTTCACTCTGGTACTAGGGGGCATCTAGAGATCCCGCTGTTCCTGGATTCGCTGTGCTGTGGGTGCCAGACACAGTACCGGATCCGGTGTCCGTCTCTCTGTGCGTACTTCTGGGGCAAGTGATGGTGTCACTCCAGCTCCCAGATGTGTTCCTCTGTCTTTCGGTCTCCTTGTTCCTCTGACCCTTGCTAGGTCTGCACTGAGCTAACTCTGCTCTGTGTCCTTTCCTCAGCCCTGCTGCGAGCTGAACTGAGCTCTCCCTCATGGGCAAGTGTATATATGGAAGCAGGAGGTGCTCCCTCTATTGCCCAGAGGTGGTAGTGTTTGTCAGTGTGTAGTGGGGGAGAGAACCCATGTGATGTTATTGTGGCACATTAACCCATGGGGTGCCACACGTGTTTTTCTCACTATCTGACATGAAATTAGAATAAACCTTTCCCATTTTAGGTTAATTAGGATTATCATAATTATTATTTGCCAAATGCCAAAAAAAGAGAGAAAATGTTTTAAAGCTTTTTTTTATTATTTTCTGCAAAGTCACAAGTTTACATACATTTTATTAGCATTTGGTACCCCTGCATTTAAACTGTATGACTTGAATTAAATAGTTTGGATCCTTCCACACACTTCTAACAATAGTTGGAAGGAATTTGGGCCCATTCCTCTTTACAGGACTGATGTAACTGAGCCATGTTTGCAAGTCATTTATCTGGCAGCCTTTTAAAGAGGACCTGTCACCAAACCAGGCATGGTGATCTAACTACAGCACTGGATGCAGCATGTCTGCTGCATCCAGGCAAGGGGTCCCCCAGCCCTTGAGCCGCCACGTACCCAGAGTAAATACACTTAGAAAACTTACATCCTGCAGCAGACATGCTGCATCCAGTGCTGTAATTAGATCACCATGCCTGGTTTGGTGACAGGTCCTCTTTAAGATTTGCCCATAGATTTTCAATAGGATTGGGATTGCTCTAAAACATTAACTGTTATTCTTTTTCCACTTTGTAACCAGTTTGGCAGTATGATTTGGATCATTGTCTGTGAGGAAGACCCATTTCTGCCCAACCTTCCTGGCTGATATCTTGAGATGTGGCTTCAGTATTCCCACATAATCTTCTTTCCTCATGATGCCATCTATTTATTGACGAACACCACTCTCTGCTGCAGCAAAAAAGCTCCACAACATGATGCTTCCACCCCTGTGTTTCACATTTGGGATAGTGTTCTTAGGCTTTTAAGCTTCTCCCTTTTTCCTCCAAATGTAACAATGGTTATTATGACCAAACAGTACAATTTTAGTTTCGTCAGACCACTGGATTTGTCCCCAAAAATGAAGGTCTTTGTTCCTGTGTGCATTTGCAAAAATGAATCTGGCTTTTTTATGTTTCTTTTGGAGTAATGGCTTCTTCCTGGCAGAGTGGCCTTCAGCCCATGTTAATATAGTACTTGTTTCACTGTGGATAATGAAACAATCTAACCAGCTTCCACCATCATCTTCACAATGTCTTTTGCTTTTGTTCTTGGGTTTATATGCACATGTCGGACCACAGCACGTTCATCTCTGGGACACAGAACCCGTCTCCTTCCTGAGCAGTATGATTGCTATACATTCCCATCTTGTTTGTACTTGCGTATAATTGTACAGATCAAAGAGGCACCTTCAGGTATCTGGAAATTGCATTCAAGGATGAATCAGAAGTGTGCAAGTCCACAATTCTCTTCCTGATATCTTGGCTGATTTCTTTAGACTTTCCCATAATGCAACACAAAGAAGCAGTGTTTCAGGTGTGCATTAAAATACATCCACAGGTGTGTCTCTAATTAACTCAGTTGTTGCCAATAAACCAGAAGTTTCCAAACACATGCCATCATCATATGGGCTGTCCTAAATTGTTTAAAAGCATAGTAATGTTAGTGTATGTAAAGTTGTGACTTTATAGAAAGTAATAAAAATGGGTTAAAACATTCTCTCTTATTATTCTGGCATTGTAACATATTAGTAATTATGGTAATCCTAATTGACCTAAAACAGGAACCGTTTCTTTTGATTTCATGTCAGACAGTGAGAAAAACATGCAGATGTCTCTTTATATAGTGGACTAGCTGTACTACCCGGCTACGCCCAGGTTAATAAATAACTGCTGTTAGCTATAACAAAATAGAATTTGAATATATCATATTAATGACCTGTAGGAAAATAGCTGAGCTATGATTGGTTGCTATAGGCAGCCTAATAAATCTCCAGCCAACAGTAAACCCTCCCCCCGGCCGGGCAGTATATATTACCTCACAAATACACATAAAAGACAGCTCATGTGACTGACATCTGCCTTAATTCCCTATATCGAGAGAAGAGTAAGAAGAGCTGGGATCAAATGCCGCCCTGAGGAAATGGCTATGAGCCACGAAACATGTGTAGGCAAAATAAACAGAGTGTGTGATTAACTCTGTGATTATCTTTGTGGTCAGTGCGGCATTTGATCCCAGCTCTTCTTACTCTTCTCTGGATTCTTCAGTTCTCAGCTGGGAGCCTGCTGCGACCTCCTATGTGCTTTTATTGTAGTTGTGACACTCACAACTACATCAGGTGAGTTTAACCATTTGGGGTCTGAGGGTCCTGTATAATAGCGGTACTACTCTATGTGCGCTTCCTTTCTCTTTTAATTTATATTAATTCCCTATATGGCCCATGTGTTGCACATTGGCTGTTTTTAATCAGATGTTTATTTTTGGAAATGAAAGATACCAGACGTATGAGGCAAGATGTGTGAGGCGATTTGTGCACATCTGTGTCTGTCTGTGTGGTGTGTGTCCCTGGGGTGTGTGTGTCTCTGGGGTGTTGGTGTGTCCAAGTGGTGTGTGTGTGTGTCCCTGTGGGGGGGTCCCTGTGGTGTGTGTGTCCTTTTGGGAGTGAGGGGTGTCCCTGTGGTGTGTGTCCTTGTGGTTGGAGGAATTTTTCTGTGGTGTGTGTCCATCCCTATGGGATCTGTGTGTTCCTGTGGGGTGTGTGTGTCTCTGTGTCCCAGTGGGGTGTGTATGCGTGTATGTCCCTGTGGTGTGTGTGTCCCTGTGGGGTGAGTGCATGTGTCCCTATAGGGTGTGTATGTGTGTGTGTCCCTGTGGGGGGAGAGTCTGTGTGGTGTGTGTCTCTGTGTTGTGTATGTGTCTTTGTGATGTGTGTATTTGTGTTCGAGTGCGTGGTGAGTATCCAATGTTGGGGCTCCACCTTAGCTGTTATTCTTTGTGTGCATGTGGTGTCTATACATGTCCCCGTGCGTGGTGAATATTCCATGTCTGGGCCCCACCTTAATGGTATATGCTGTTAGTCTTTGGTGCTGTCATTAAGCCCCTGTCATTCACAACTGTCAACTGGTAACTGTCACTTTCTCTCCATTATGTAGATAGGGCCAAAATTGTTTGGTGAATTGTAACGTGCGGGGTTAAAATTTTGCCTCACAACATAGCCTATGACGCTCTCGAGATCCAGACGTGTGACTGTGCAAAATTTTGTGGCTGTAGTTGCAACAGTGTAGATGCCAATCCCGGACATATCTCACACACACATACACACATTCAGCTTCATATGTTAGATTGAAACGTCTGGTTCTAACTGTATATCACAAAATATACAATAACATAGGATACAATTCACATGCAGTTGGTGCCTTCAGGGCAGGAGAATCCAGGTACCAACCACCCCATTACAGCGAGACCGTAACGGTTTCTCGTCATGCAAACGTGAATAAGATGGGGCCAACCAGGGTCCAACTCTCTGTCTACAAAGGCCTTATTGCAGCAGCAAGCACAGAAAAAATGAGTTGATTTTCTCCTAGTGATTATTTTTACTACCCGCTTTATAGGACAGCCTCGGTCTTCTATTTTAAAGGGAAAAAACAGGACACAGCTAATGTTTGCCACATGTGTGTTCTTTTCAGTTTCATTGTGATAATAACCATAGAAGATTTACAATCATTATTTGGATAGTATAAGCTGTGTCAGATGTTGTGAATTTCTTTGTCTTAACCCTGTCACATTGTAGGCCTAGTATATAAAGGATTAAAATGAGGTATTTACTGCTTTAAAAACATATGGACACATCCAAAGTAGTTTAGGAAATGCTGCCCTATTATGTGTCACACATTTACTATTGTTTCCATCCACACATGCAAAAAAATGTGTGCAACACCCGTACAGATCTCGTTCAGGCTCCTTTACACACGCTTTTTTTTAGAGTTTTAAAAGCTTCTTAAAAACGCAATGAATTTCAAGAATTTGTCATCAGTCACTAATGAGGCATTTTGTATTTTGTAATATTTAAGATTTTTGCCACAGTTTGTTTTGTGTGGACCAAAAAATACTGATCTAAAACTTCCAGCATTTTGTAAGCATCTTTTTTTTTATCAGTTTTGCTGATTTTTTTCATCTTCTTGACATGTGTCACTTTATGTGGTGTAAGCTAGCGCTTACTGAGTGTGTGGGGGGGATACAAGCTTACTGCGCAATTCAAGCAAACATCGACAATTTTCTATAAAAGATAGTCCGTCTGGTTTATTAATAGTAATAAACTGCTACTCTGGCTATGCAGCCGATAACCTTGAAAACTGTGCACTTGCAGTGTATACAACATACAGTCCTTAACTTCAGCGGATTCATCCGCACACAAATATCTACTGACCACAGACAGCATAGAATGCCCTACTCTTGTTTTATGTGTTCTTGCAGCTAGGCAGGTTTTAGACTGGCTCTTGCCATCCAAGAGGGTACATACAGGGATCACACACCAGGTTCTTGGACTTGGTCCATCTTGGCACCTGTTGTGAGTGCAGATCCATTGAGCCTAGTTTACCACCTGAAGGTAAAAAAACTATAAGCGGTCTAATTGGAGGCGCTCAGGCACAAAGGCAGCAGGCACTGGGATGGTTTTTCAACAGACCTTTATTCAGGCTCCCCTCCTACTCCACAACATCTTTCGATAGATTCTCTATCTTCCTCAGGTGGAGGAAGATAGAGAATCTATCGAAACATGTTGTGGAGTAGGAGGGGATCCTGAATAAAGGTCTGTTGAAAAACCATCCCAGTGCCTGCTGCCTTTGTGCCTGAGCGCCTCCAATTAGACCGCTTAT